>OY288283.1:85554237-85930041 GCA_958450335.1 Hibiscus tridactylites | reverse complement strand
ATATGGGAAATCATCACATATCAAGTTGGGTAGAAATTTTTAACTTTTTTGGGTCGAGTTTAGATTGGTTAAAGTTTCGACTCGACCCATGTTTATCCCTACTTTATTGAGTCCATAAAATCAAGAAAGTTATATAAATATTTTTATATCCGAATATGTGCCATTTGTCAAACTCGAATTACTTTTTTTTGCTATATGTGTGCATATCGGATATTCAAAATTTTTAGACCGGTAATTTAGCGATCCGTACCCGATCTAAAAAAAATTAGATATCTGATTTTCTGACTCGGATATCCAAATACCTGAATTTATCACTTCATTTAAGTCATTTTTAAAAACTTGGCGGTCCCATCCATGAAAATTTTGGGTTTTCGAATATAACAATCAACAAATTATTGAATATAACAAGATTTGTATCCATGAAAATTTCAATTTTTTCATATATAGCAAGTAGAAATATCAAATATAACAAGATTTATATCTATAAAAAAATTGAATTTTCGGATAATCAGATATATGATCCGAATGTAAAATAACTATCTGTATATAATCTAAAATTTTCAAATATCTGATCTAAATTATTTTAAAAAATAAAAAAACATATCAAATATCTAAAATTTTAGTTAAAATCAACGGATAAACGAGTCGAATCAATCGGATCAGATTTTTTTACACACCGGTAGCAGCACTACCACTATAAATAGTGCAATCACCTCCCTCTCTTTTCAAAGCTCAACATCACCTCTTCACTAACACTTAGAGATTATTACCTTAAAAAAACATTGAAAATGGCAGTGAGCTTCACTGAGAATGGGGTTGGAGATGATGAATACATTGACATGGAAATCACTTCATTTTCCAACTTCTTCACCAATTCCAGAAACTCAAGAGAGTTTGAGTTCCATATGTCTTCACTTCCCAGGGAGAGACAGCCCACAACTTCCCCAGCTGATGAACTCTTCTACAAAGGCAAGCTTCTTCCACTTCATCTCCTCCAAATCTCCGAATCGGGTTTCGATTCGCTTCACGGCGAGTTCGAAGAATTCTACGGCACCCCATTGGCCACCACTACTGTCACGACCCCAACTTCAACGAGTACTCCGTTTGAATCCTGCAATATCTCACCTTGTGACTCGTGTTCGGTTAGTCGGGAACTCAATCCGGTCGAGTACTCATTTTTAGATTACTCGACCGAGACGGACGTAAGCCGGTGCATTAGCGAAATCGAGAACCCGAAGAAATCTTGGACTAAAAAGCTTAAGTTGAGCTCGAGGCTAAAGACCTCGAGCTCATATCTCAAGGCTTTTTTCGGGAAATCCGGGTGCTCGGACGAGTCGTCTGCCGCTGCTAAAGATAACAATAGGTCGATGATTCCGAAACCGAAGCAGAGTCAATTCAGACAAACCAATCAGGACAAAGGGAGGAAGTCGTCCAATAATGACAACGGTAACGGCAACGGCAATCCGCATAGGAGGTCGTTTTCGATGGCAATCAAACGATATTCTTCGACGAACAAGTCCTCGACTTCTTCATCATCTTCCTCCTCGTCCTCGAATTCGAACGGCTCGAACGGATTTCAGTACCTGCAGTTTCTTAAACGAAGCAGCAGTGTGAATGTAGAGCTGGAGAGTCCGATTCAGGGAGCCATTGCACATTGCAAGAGGTCTCAGATTAGCTCAAAAAAGACTGTTGGTGATGTTGGGTTTTACTCATTTTCAGCTTCCAATATTGCAATTTCTGAAGATCAAGAGAGGCCGGACCTTTGCAGGGGTTGAATATTACTCGGGTTCGAGTATACGTGTGTACTCTTTACAGAAATACAAACTCTCAACTTTCAAATTGTTACAATAATAATATCAATTAAACTAAAACTCGTTCGACATTGTTCGATAACCCAACACAATCTCAGTTTCTATCCATTTTGTGCTAGCAAAACTTTTGAGCTTTCTCAATGCAAGCTATTAAAATCATAACACTAAAAAATTAAACCTTACATTATAATCTTAAATTTTAATTATTAAAAATTAAACCGTAAATCTCAATCATAAGTCTTTTTACCGGGGGACAAAGGATTTTTATTCATCCATCGTACTTGGTGTATTGAAAATGAATATGTGTTGGTATGATTATATTTAATTTTTAAAGTACTTTTATGAGTTATATTTTCACACTTAAATTTGAATATACGTTGAATACGTATTTATTGGAATGAGTCTAATAATTAATTATTTGTGTTTTGTTGGACTATATAAGAGTATATGTCGGCCACAAATTTTAAAGCTGCTTTATGCTCAAGGTGTTGATCTTTTCCAACCACTGATTAAAGTAGAAGAAACTTTTATCATCTCACATAAGCTCTGTTGTTATAATACTAGTTATTTTTTGATACATAAATTCTAAAAAAAAAAAACATTTATGCAATTCTTCTTATATAGTAAATTATAAAATCTAAAATTTAAAACTTTAATTTTTAAAATTTTAAACACTAAATTTTAATATTAAACCTTAAAATAGATAAATTTGGGTAAACTAAGATCTATTAAACTACAACAAGTTATATATAATTCAAGCTGTTAGAAAATGATATAAATATTATCTTTAACAAAAACATGGGTCCTGGATTTCTGGGTATATCCAGAATCCCAGATACTTTGTTTAATGAAACAAATTTACACAAATCTTGGTTTCGAAATATGAGTTTTTGAAAGAGATTCTTATATTAAAAGGGTTAGTATTTAGGCAAAATGTCAAGAAAATATTCTTATTTTTTAAGCACTTTAACCTTTAATATTTTATTTTGAGTTAAAACAGTCTTTTCTGTGAATAAAAACTATTAAAAAACTAACAATAAATAGCTAAAAATGACTTGACAAAATGATATGTTATCAAAAAAATAATTTTATAAAACTGTAACCCCCTAGACCCGCCTATGCGTTACAACGGATCCTAGGAAAGCCACATTAGGGTCACAAGAGCGACCCACAATGAAAATACACATGAAAACATTTTTCTTTCTCAAAACACTTATTAAACTGTAAAATTAACTTCTGTTTAAAATACAATTTCAGGAAACATTTAAACACATAACAAAAATTTCAGAAGTGCTTTACAGACTCTATCACAAAACCATACATGACATACATGCCCACTAACTATACAATACCGTACTCCAGAGGCAACACCGAGAGAACTCCGAACACTGATGTCAAACATTAGGTCATGATATTTTCTTTTAACCTGCGATGGTAAAAACAATGTGAGCTTGGGAAAGCTCAGTAATACAGAACTACCAAAAGAT
This sequence comes from Hibiscus tridactylites, assembly GCA_958450335.1. Taxonomy (NCBI): domain Eukaryota; kingdom Viridiplantae; phylum Streptophyta; class Magnoliopsida; order Malvales; family Malvaceae; genus Hibiscus; species Hibiscus tridactylites. Next base: position 85,926,743 of record OY288283.1, on the reverse strand, counting down.
GCTATAAGCTCATGCAGACATATGGTAGGCATAACATTTTCATGATGTTTCAAGCAGTGATAGTCCTCTATTTCTGTTCTACTATTTCGAGGTTACATCATACTCAAGAATAATGGTATTTGTTCTCTAATCAGACCTTGAGAAATTAGACGGAAATTATATAGGCTGGTAACATACGAGGTAGGAATCAGAGAGTTTGGCGTCTAGTGTGTTCCAATAAGTGCAGATCAACATACATAAGTACTTAACATCATATCATATGAGCACATAACAGATTAAATGCAAATGTTCAATGTTCATACAGAAGTTTACAAGAACTACCCTCCAACCTTACACCAATATGCAGTCCCCAGAACTGCATTCATAAGGACTTACCCTAGGCCCGATGGGCATAGGTGCCACCTAAGGGGATGCCTTAGGTCTATAAGGACTTACCCTAAGCCCGATGGGCGTAGGTGCCACTCAAGAGGAGACCTTGAGTCCATAAGGACTTACCCTAGGCCCGATGGGCATAGGTGCCACCTAAGGGGATGCCTTAGGTCCATAAGGACTTACCCTAAGCCCGATGGGCGTAGGTGCCACTCAAGGGGAGACCTTGAGTCCATAAGGACTTACCCTAGGCCCGATGGGCATAGGTGCCACCTAAGGGGATGCCTTAGGTCCATAAGGACTTACCCTAGGCCCGATGGGCGTAGGTGCCACTCAAGGGGAGACCTTGAGTCCATAAGGATTTACCAGCTTGATCAGGGCTGTACCGACAGAGACTTCATATCATAACCCAACAATATACCCCATATGACAATCGGTAATCAGATTTCAGATAGGAGTAACATAATACATATTCTATTCAGAGTATCAGAAACATAAGTTCATGCTTTTAACAGATAAATAGGCATACTATTGAGCAGAACAAACATTTTCAGCATTCATCATGCGAACATATTGTACCATCATTGGTCAAACTAACAGATCATGCTAACAAATTCATCAACAGTCAGACAATACCATCACAGGTCAAACGATCACATACCAAGTATACAGATTGAGCAGACATATATCATGTAGGCAGAGAATGTCATCATATATCAAGTTCATCAAACATAATATTATTCATATTAAATCATTACACAATCCATTCAACAGAATACATCGCACATGGAACACACTAGGTGAGACAGATCATTTCTTAAAGATACTTGACATTTATGGAAGGGGACACATTAAACCTTTGATAATTTGAACGAATTTCTGAAACGAGGTCCCTATTAGAAAGGGGTTCGTAAAACGATTCATATCATGTATTTAAGAATTGATACATCAAGATCTTAGAAGGTTCAGATATATTATGAGTACTTTAGTCATTTAAGCATACAAGGGCATTATGGTCATTTCGACATTCATGGACAGTCTGGTAATTATACCAACATTGAATAAGCAATGGTTCACATAACTCGGGTATCCTATTTGCTCATTAGTTTTTTTAATCGGACATTCAAGAATTTCTAAATTAAAGTCTTTTAAGTTATCAGATATTTTCAGTGTTGTTCCGACTATTTAGGCTATCATGGTCTTTTAGTTATTTGACTGTCATGACAAATTTATACTACGACACAATCATATCAGAACGAAAGTTATACGTCTCAGGGGCTCTAACAATTTATCATACCTCCAGAAATTGTTTAATGCGACATAACCCAACTTGACAATACTTACCAACGTTCAGATGTGAGTAATTTGCGTGCATCAGAACTTAACACTGACTATATTGTATGTCTGAACAGTCGCCCTCATACTTTACTATACGGTTTAACTTTGAGCAATCGAACATACAATTTATGTGGATCTTCCTACCTTACATCAATATGGTGAGCGATGGGCATACACGTGTCGTATTTCTCAACACTTAAGGGAACCTTAGCTATTTAAGTCTTATTAACAAATCCAGAATTTCGTCAAAATACATAGTTACCGATTAACTCGGAAGAATATTTCGGTTATTTTAGACTAAGATAAATCTATCATTTCTTTCTGAATTACCATTTGGTACCTCTATTATTCACATATTTAAACGAGATTAAGCCGTCTTAACTCTCCAGCCCCTTTACGGACGATTCATTCATTATAGAATTTGAGGGTATAACGTCATTCAGACTAATTAGACATTTCGGTGCTCGAGGGCATTATCGTCTTTTTGGTTATTACGATCATTCTCATTTAATTCACGCATTACTGTCATAAGGATCGACTTAAGATTTCAACAATATTTCCAGAGAATTCTCATTCATGTGTTATACAGAGTGTGAGGGATTATCCAAGTTTGCATCACACGTATTGCATAATGATGCCAAAGTCTTTCCATTAAAACATACATCTAGGGTAGGGTAAAATACACAATCATGTCGAATGCAGGTTTCAGGTCATTTCCTTTACCAAGGGGGGTAGTTTAGTCATTTTTATAACTTAAGGGCATTTTCGTAATTTCATATCCAACATCTCATACTCCGCATTCTGAATATTGGTTCTTAGACACCATTGATAGAGTTCCAGATTTAATTGTATTATTATTATTATTAGCACTTTCGACACTCATGGTCTATCAATATTCTTATCCGAGTATTTTGATCTTACTGACTCTCTTACTTATTTTTCGTATTGAATTCGACTTAAGCAGAGTTCAAATAACACTTCATCATAAGCATGCATGCTTTAACCAGATATCGACATGTACATAAAGCATACAAGGGGTAGTAATGTATTACCTTTAATACTTGCTATATCGGTCGACCATAATACTCTGTTCGATCACTCTCGAACCCGAATGCGACGTCCTCCACATCCCGAATACAAGGAACTTCGAATACCTTCAATTACACAAAATCCAATTTCAGTCCTTAATCAATTGCCCACAACTGATTATTAAAATACATAAGCAGACTCGAGTTCAAGGTCCAATTCGAAGGCTTTCGGGCTAGAATATCACGAAACGGGCATCAAAAATGGACTCAGGACGTCGAAAAACATAAAATAGCGCTTTTCGGAAAAAGTTGACTTTTTGGCCAAAGTCAACGGTCAACGGGCAAAGTCAGCGCTGACGTCATGCTGACATCACTGGTCCAAGGCTGACTCAGTGAGTTGACTCACTGGGTTGACTCGGGCGAGTTGACTCACCGAGCTGACTCACTGAGTTAACTCGGACGAGTTGACTCGGTCAACGGGTCGGGTCTTATCCGAGTTGACCGGTTCAACCGGTCCAGCCGGTTCAGACCGGTTTGGACTCGGTTCACTCACCAAAATCTCTGGTCGCCGGAAATGGTCGCCGAAAGCTGCCGAAAAAGTCGTCGGTGACAAATTTAGCCATGATTCTGCCGTTAAAAGTTAAATCATAAGCCCAAAATCTTAACCCATCAAAAATATACCAAAAACAAGTCGGAAAAATCACCAGATTTTACCTAAAAAGACCCACGACGGCCGGAAAAACGCGTAGCTCCGATGATGGGCTTACCGGTGTCGGACGGGCACGAAACCTTATGGGTTTTGCTCGCCTCCACGCCGTGAGCACGGATCCGGCGTTCGATTCTTGAACGGACGACGTATGCGCCCGAAATCAGACGAAAAATAAATGCGATTTCCGGCCACTACGATCGCGATTTCACGGCGATGGGTGCAACGGAACGGCGCGTGGTTAAGGGGCTTTTGGTCGGGGCTCGACGAGGAAGCCAACGGTGGTGGCGGTGAACGCCACGGAGCGACGGTGACGGAGCTGAGACGGTGGCTGGTCGGGGTAGGTAGGAGCGTTGGGTGTGGTGTTTCGAACTTGGAAGAGAATGGCATATTTTTTTTGTAGGTGAAACGTCAGAAACGAATATAATCAAATTCAAATAACTCCTTAATTATCAATCAAATATTACCCTTGGTAATACTTGACAGAATAGAGCACTTGGCTCAATTGGTTTAAGCAAAGGGGCAAGGGAAGGGTGACGTCGTGGGTTCAAATCCCACCAGCCTCACTCTTCTTCTTTTTTTACCATAAGAATTCCATAGTGTTACAAAAACCATTTTTTACTGATGTGTCATTATGTCAAGTCAACATCTTTGTATATATGACACTGTTATTTTAGCGTATATTGCCATGTAAGTTTGTCACGTTATTTCAAACTATTTATCGCTAGTTGATTAGTAGTTTTTATTCATGGAGGGACCATTTTGGCCTAAAATAAAACGTTGAGCTTTAAAATTAATAATAGAGACTAAAGTGGTTATCCAGTGAAACGTTTGAAACAATTTTTAACATTATGCCTAATATTTAATGAAAGGACGGAGCCAGGATCGAATATCATGATGGACCGAATTATTGAATTTAAAAATATAAGGGTTTATTAAGTATTTAAACTCAAAATTAAGTGGTTGTGTCTAATTTATCTATATTAAATTTATAAGGACCTAAATTGTCATTAGACCAAAAAGTGAATGAGACAAAGTAAGGGGACAAATTAAAATTTTAGATGATTTATAAAAAAATTAACATTTAATATAAATTTTTAAAAATTTGAGAGAGCTAAATTAAAATTTTCAAAGAAAATAAAGGATTTATTTAAAAAAATAAATTGTTGGGCAAAGTCTCTCTTAAGCCCTCACTAAGCTTTGTTCCTGATTTAATGTATAGTCAATAAAATATTTTAATTTTTACAAGTAATAAAACTTTAAACACTAAAATTTAACTCATATCATTCATATAAATTCGTTTGTAGACTATTTTTTAGCTCATCTTAGAAATTATTAATTTTTTTTCATAATTTTTTCTTTTAATCTCTAGTAACTTACTATATTTTTATCTCGACCAAACAAAAGATTCATTGCTTATTCTTCTAGAGACCTAAATACCAAAATAAAATATGAAAAATAAATAAAAATAAGAAAAAAATCAAAAAAATAGAAAAGGAAAAGACAATGAATAATAAAAAATGGGAGTGAAAATCTTGAAAATGCAGACAAAACAGCTTTTCAGGTGGTCTTGCTTTTCTGTTTTCTTTTACAATGTAGTTTTGTTAGTTTTTTTTAGTAATCAATGTATCTGATTTATTAATAATTAATTTGGATTAGAAATTACATAAACTTATTATAAAATAATTTTTTAACTCAATTTATTTCATTCATAATATTAACATTGGAATCATTGTGACACACAACGGTTGTTTGGCCGTTATTTTTATTTATGTTTTCTCATGGTTAGATTTGACGATGTCACGATTGATTAAAACGGCGTTTATTTGTAATTCTGTTAATCTTCCATGCTCTAGACCTTCAGATTGAATTTGGATACGCGATTTGCGTTCGTGGATAGTTTTTCAAGACACCCGGCTCTGATTAGCGGTTCTCGGTGGTTTTTCAGTAGCTTAATCCCCTTTTGTGGTTCATTTGCTCAGTCAAAATTGTTTGTATCTATTTTCCATTCGAGTATTTTGATTGGGTTTTTAACCTTTTCTATATATGGCCATTGTATGATCTAAAGTGACTAGTTTCTTGTGTCAATATTATAGAAAAATGTCTAAATTATGTATTTAGTTTACTATTGTTATTATAAACGCTTATTGTAACTTTGGATATTTTCACCATATGGAAAACAGTAACTATGTTTTTCTTTTTACTTATATAACACTTCAAAACCCAGCCTTGTTCAACCCGGGCTAAAAGGAAATTCCCACCAAACACGCCCTTAAATAACAGAAAATAACGAATTTTCAAAACATCTCAGGACACTGACGAACCAACAGCGTCAAGCAAAACAACAACAAGAACAAGAATATGGCATCACTTCCGTACGCTGACGTAGACAGCACCCTAAGAGCAATGGCCGGTCAAGCCGAGGGCTTCGGTCGGTTCGCCATCGGCGGTCTCCACGGTCCTCTATTCCCCGTCACTTCATTATCCGGTCCGATCCCTCTAATGCTTTTCTAACTTTTTTTCTCTTCATTTTATCTTTCAAATTCACTAATTGACACATATATTATGTATAATCTCCTTGAAGACGACGGTCCGGGTTCTCTCCGCGAAGCCTGTCGAAGACCAGGACCGGGTTGGATCGTGTTCAATGTGTCGGGAAGGATCCAACTATCGTCGTACTTACACGTCGATTCTCACAAGACGATCGACGGGCGAGGCGAAAGAGTAAAGCTAATGGGAAAAGGATTGAGATTGAAAGAATGTGAAAATGTGATTATTTGTAATATAGAGTTCGAGGGAGGAAGAGGGCACGATGTTGATGGGATTCAAATCAAACCAAATTCAAAGCATATTTGGATCGATAGGTGTAGTTTCAAAGATTATGATGACGGCTTGATTGATATCACCAGAGGAAGCACCGACATCACTGTTTCTAGGTAAGTCGTGGTTATGTTATTCGGATTCGGATATGAGTTTTCGATGTATCGGTAACACAAACGGTATCGAATATGGAGATTAAATTTTGGGTTTGTTTTGATTTCCGCATTTTTTTTTCAAAAGGACTCGAGTGCGAGTATCGAGTATTGAATATAAGTATGTAGCCCGGTTCATAGGGGAGCAATATGAGCTCCAACTCGGGACCCCATTTTCTACTTTCACAACTACAATGTTAATGGAATATTAAGTTAATGGTTCAAAGTCATGTACTATGCTTTCGTTTTATAGCGCTCATTTTTTAGTTTTCACTCAGGGCATCGAAAGTGTCCAAGACGTTCCTGTAAACCGTTTCGGAACTTTTGAGGGACTAGTGTTGTCTTAGCGGGTCGTATCCTCGTACTATGTCTCAATACGTATCGAATATGGATTTTTTTTTTTTAATTTTGTTTTCTGCAAATTTTTTTGGTGCACCAGATGTTATTTCAGTCAACACGACAAGACAATGCTGATCGGAGCAGACCCAACACATGTAGGAGACAGGTGCATCCGAGTGACAATTCACCATTGCTTCTTCGATGGAACTCGACAGAGACAACCTCGTCTTAGGTTTGGGAAAGTTCATTTGTACAACAATTATACTCGAAACTGGGAAGTTTATGCTGTCTGTGCAAGTGTAGAAGCCCAGATATATTCTCAGTGCAACATATATGAAGCTGGAAAGAAGAAGAAAACTTTCGAGTTTTACACAGAGAAGGTGACCATCGTTTACTAAACAAAACTAAAGACTTATTTGGGTCGATTCAGTTTTTAAAAGATTTATTTTTCGGTTCAGATCATTTCGGACTCTAAGTCATTTCAAAATTCTTATTCGGCTTACTTAAGTTCATGTTATTTGGGTCGATTCAGTTTTTAAATGATTCAGTTTGATTGGGGAGGTTAGAGTATGAAGTCATTTAACTAGATTTGTTTTTCTATACTGTTTTTGACCGGAAAAATAGGCTGCGGACCGAGAAGAGGCATGTTCTGGCATAATAAGATCGGAAGGAGACATGTTTCTGAATGGGGCACAAACATGCATATTAGCAAGCTTTAGTGAAGGAAGTATGTTCCATCCAAGTGAATATTACAAAACATGGACAATGGAAGCTCCCTCGGATTCTTTGAAACAGGTTCTTCATGTATGCACAGGTTGGCAACCCGTTCCTCGACCAGTCGATTGCCTCAACTGATGCTGGTTTTTTTTGTAGCTTCTCGTTTCTCTTCGATATAATATGTATGTATGTATATGCATGACAATTCAGAAATTATGATCATAAGCTTAGAAACAAATCAGTCCATACCTTATCATCAAATGCAAAAATCCATCAAAAAGATCAGAATCTTGGTTTTGAAAAGGAAGAAAAGGTTCACAAGCATTAAAATCGAACAAAATCACAACTCGGGTTTTACGAACAAAACAGCTAGAAAGTAGAGGGCTATTGATATGTAAATAGAATGAGAGAATCTCTACCCTACACCTTAATGGCATACTTCCTCATGGGGAAGTACATTTCCCTCTTCTTCTCCCTTTCGGTCTTCAATGATGCCTGCCGACCAAAACAACCGATGTTTCAAAGCGTAGGCACAAAAAATCAAAGCAGCGATGTTGGGGGTTTCGGTAATCCAATAGGAGGGACAGGAAGATATATATAACTTAAACAAAATGCGAAGGATGGTGCTACCTGGTGCTTGGTAAGCCTTCTGCGGATGGCTCGGGTCTTCTTGGGACGCAGATCAAGGGGCAAGAACTTCTTCTTCTTGTACACCTCCCTCAGTGCAGCCTTCTGCTTCTGTGAGATGACTGTCAATACCTGAGCAATGGACAGCCTCACCACCTTGCTGCATCGATACCAACAACTCAGAACAACATTCGAAAACCAACAAATCAAGAACCAGAACACGGCAAACCAAATCAACGAGACCGAATTTATTCAACTAGCAATCCAAAAATGAAACTCTAAAATGCTTAGCATGTCTATCAAACCATTTCAAGTTCACTTTCACCGCTTTCTTCTCGCTTATCAAAAGGTCAATAAATGATCACAAACTCGAGTAATCAAGATCATACAGCAGAGATAAACATGATCAAACCACTTCTACTTCCCTTTCACTGCTTTCTTTTCGCTTATCATAAAGCCAGTAAATGATCAAACTCGAATAACAAAAAGCATACAGCAGAAATAAACATGAATTCAAACAATCAAACAAACAAAACATTAGTAAAAACCAAGAAATGTCTATCAAACCACTTCAAGTTCACTTTCACTGTTTTCTTTTCGCTTATCGAAGAATCGAACTCGAGTAATAAAGAGCATACAGCAGAGATAAACATGAATTCAAACAACCAAACAAACAAAACCTTAATAAAAACCAATAAAAACCCATTTCTCCAAACAAACTAAGAAATCAAATTCCACTTTCTACATACCCAATCAAAACATAAACTTAAGATCCAAATCTAAAACACAACAAAACAATAGAAAACGAGAGAGAATCAAACTAACATCTTTGAAAGCTTGTTAGGTGCACCACCGGTAACTTTAGCAACGCGGAGAAGAGCAAGTTCAGCTTTGAGATCTTTCAACTGAGCCAAAAGATCAGTTTTCGACTTCTGCCTCAACTCATGAACCTTAATCCTGGCTGTTTTTTTTTTAATTATATATTTACAAACAGAAACATGAAATACCCAAGTTCAGATTCCTCAAAATTAACGAGAAAACTTAAACAATTTAAAGGTTTTTGATCATTTACCCATTGCTTGCTTCTCCTGCTGTTCTTCGGTGACTACGGCGGCGGCTTCTCTCAGATAAATAAATCAGAAACCCTAAATTTTAAAAGAGGCAAAGGGTTTTTAAGTATAGAGATTACTTGGGCCTTACTGGGCTTATTCATTTCTTCTGGTTTCAATAAAATTTTAGGGTAAAGTATACAAAAGATCACTAAATTATCCCTAAAAATACATAATAATCACCAAAATTTTTAAAAGTTACATAATGGTCATTAAACTTTAGTTTTTATTATAAAATGGTCACTCAGTCGTTAATTGCTGTTGAATGGGTGGCATTCCAGTTACGAAAAATTGTATAATAGCACATTTAAACCTTCATATTTACACATTCAATCAATTTATACATTAATAATAATGGTTAAATTAGGACTAAATCAATTGAATGTGTTAATATGGAGGATTAAATGTGCTACAATTCAATTTTTGCAACCTCCACATCATCCAGTTAACAACAGTTAACGGTCCATGGACCATTTGGTAACAAAAACTAAAGTTTAATGGTTATTATGTAACTTTTGAAAATTTGGTGACCATTTTGTATTTTTGGGATAGTTATGTGACCATTTTGTCCTTTTGGGAATAGTTTTGTGACCATTTGTGTACTTTACCCAAAATTTTATTTTTTGGCAAAACACACTATATGTCATTAGTTACAAAATGATCATTAAACTTTTGATCTGGTTATAAATTGGTTCCTACAAGTAATAAGTTTACGTTGAATTCTGATAAATTTAAGGACAATTTTTTGTAATGATCCGATAATTTTGAATGAGTATTTTTGTAACATTTGAAAAAAAAATTAATGACAATCTTGTGTATAAATCAAAATTTTAATAAACATTTTGTAACTTATGAAACCTCAATGACCAAAAAATTATTTCTACTTAGTTTAGTCACCTCTAGTGGTGTACTTTACCTTCATATTTCTAGAATTGGGTTGCTTTGGATTTTGAATGATTTCAGACGAATGATACATAAAGAGAGAATTTATTTAAATATGTAAAATATAGCAAGTTGTTTTTTGGTTATTGATTAAATTTTTAAAAATATTTATTTTAATTCTTTATTTAAATAGATAAATGATAAATATTCTTATAAATATATTTTTTATTTTAATTTTTATACAAAATTTTACTCGGGTTGGTGCAGATTAACTCGTAGAAAAATTCTACAACGTGCGACGAACACCGTTGAACATCACTAACGCTGAACATTATTAAATTAATTTAAAAAATAAAAATTTCAAGGACTCGTCATATAATTAATAATTATTTTAAATAATTCAATTAAATTATTTTCTATATATATATTAATTTTTTAAATTTTTTTAAATAAGAGTAAACTACATATTTAGTACCTCACATATTTTTGTATTTCTAGTTTGGTACCCAAACTAATTTTTTAGCAAAGTGGTACCTAATGTTACGTATTGTTTCTATTTTGGTAGCCTGACTGTTAAAAGTAAACGGAAACAGTGGCGTTGCTTGGTCAAATAATAGTTTTAGTTCCCCAAAACTTATACAGTCTATCACTTTAGTCCAAAATATTATCAATTTAAACATTATTTTTAATTTTTGAATTAAAAATGTAAATTTATTCTTTCTTTCTTCTTCCATTCGAACTTCTTCTTCATTGTCACTATAGTTTCTTACAAATTTTCATCGATCACATTTTTTTAGTTCCTCGAAAAATAATATCGACTTTAATATCGAAAAACAATGTTTGCAACTTCACTTAGAAACTGCGATGATGAGGCAGTTTCTAGTTGTTTAACACGCGAGCCTGCCAACGGATTACAATTATTAAAACTTGTTTTTTTTTCAAAAACATATCGAAGATGAAAATCGTTTATGCAAAATTATCTATACACTAACACATCTTACTTATCTTATCTATATACACTAACACAAATTAGCATACCTCTAAATATCGAGAAATCATGTGCACCAGTGTTGCTTGAAAAACATAGGAATACCCCTTATCCTAGAAAGGCTGAATCGGAATCCAACATAAACATCTTGTCCATTAACTGATGAAAACCACGAAAGTTCAATTTTTTGCCCATCGAATGCAAATGTCTACATTGATGAAACAAGAATTCCAATAAATAAATTTGAATTAATTTCATTTCATTTCATTTTAATTTCGAAAAAACTCAACACCATTGGAGAATCGAGCTATGATAACACGGTGGATATCATTTTTTGCGTTTCTTGCTCTTGTAGGTTTTAGTTGATTTTCACTTTTTCATACTTTTCTTTTTTGTTATTGTTGTTAAAGTCGATATTGTTTTTTGAGGAATTAAAAAAAAAATAATCGATGAAAATTTACCATAAACTGTGATGACAATAAAAAAGATGTTCGATACCTAGTTTTTCATACTTTGAATGGAAGAAGAAGAAAAAGAGAATAAATTTATTTTGTTAATCCAAAAATTAAAAATGACGTTTAAATTGATAATATTTTGGACTAAATTGATAGATTGTATAAGTTTTAAGGACTAAAACTATTATTTGACCAATCAACATCATTGTTTCCGTTTATTTTTAACAGTAAGGACACCAAAATAGAAAAAAAAAACGTAACGTTAGGTACCATTTTGCTAAAAAATTAATTTGGTACTAAAATATAAATACGAAAATAGGTGAGGTACTAAATATGTAGTTTCCCCTTAATTAAAAAAATAAAAAAGTTAATTTATATAGAAAACAATTTAATTAATTTTTTTAAATAATTATTAATTGCATGTTGAGTCTTTTAATATTTTTAATCTTTATTAATCAATTTAATGATGTTCAACGGTGTTCATCATTAGTAGTATTCAACGCTGTTCGTCGCATGTGGTAGACTCATCCTAACTAATAATACACATTTTAATCTAAGATTTTATGGTGGTGTATTTTTTTCATTTATGTTGGTCCTCTAATTGGGGAAAGTGTATTTAATCTTAAATACATTATATTGGTACTTAAAATCAATACAAAGAGAATATAATTAAATTATACGAATTAAAATGATTAAATTAGATAATAAAAATTAAATCTACAACTTACACGTAATAACATGGATTAATAGTAGAGTTTAGCCTAACATATTTCATAGCCTTCCTGAATCTTCTTATCTCTTTCCAAACGAGACGTATTATGAGGTGAAAAAAGAGTGGTGAGCGAACCAAACTATCAGGCAGATCGATCCACTACCCAGGATTGATTACATCGACAAATTAACAACGATCAATCGAGCGGGAATCTATCTTTCTATGACCACCGATAGAATCGTAATCAGAAACTAGCGTCATGAAAATCTCTATATGAGCACTAAATGACCGCTAAGGTATGTTCAAATAATGGCAAAACGACGGATGAAGCGAAATTACAACTAACAAAAAAAAAACATGCCACAAAGGCATGAGAAAAGCATGCCACAAAATTAAAAATACTTATTAAAAATACGAAAAATAATAATAATAAATTTGATGATCGATAATTATTACTAAAATTAATTACTGATCACCACTTAATGGAACAAAATAAAAAAGGAGGCTGCAACGCTAAAATTGATGAAAAAAAAAAGTTAAAAAAACTTAGAAGGCTTAGCGTCAACTTTAACGTAAATAATTAATTAGATATCTAATAATTTGGTTACGGACCTGATAATATTTAATGATTATTTGATACATTATTCTAAGAACGTGACACATTAGGTTAAGATCATAATCGAAAGAAAGTGATTGAAATGTGTATTTTTATAATTAGTTATGAATCATCAATTATAATAATCGACTAACTCTCATTTGACCAAGTATTTTATTGGTCAAAAATTCATAAAATTTCGTAACTATATGCGTCTCGATTATATTATAAAATTATGTTAAATCGTACCCTTAAATGGAGGATAAAAAATTTTCAATTCTGTTTTTTTTTTCTTTCGCAATATTAAAATTCAAGATATCGCTTAAGAATATCAAAATATTTATTTTTATATACAATACTCTTGCTTTTATCTTTGTCTCTTTTTTATTGTATTTTCAATTGCAATTCATTATTCATATATTCTTTGTGTTTAACGTGAAGTCCATTTAACATTTTTAATAGACTTACCGGTATTAAAATTCCTCAAACTTTTGAAAAAAATTAAGCCCTTAATTTTTTTTATACTCATGGCTTTCAAGGAAAGTTTAAAAGTTTACGTGGCCATGTGCAGTTTATTAAAATGAGACATTTAAATTTATAATCTCAAAAGCGTATAAAACTTTTTTAAAAATATATTATGGGTCTTTTTAAAGTCATTTTTTTATTTTTTCTTATAATTTATTAAACTAAAATCTTTTGTTTTCCTTATATAAACATTTAATTCAACTCATTTGAGATTCTCTTTTTTTTGGCTATGTACAGTCGCTCATCTCGCATGTCCAAAACCCCCACTGTAAGCCCTTGAACTCTAAATTTACATTAATGTGCCCCCTTTGACTAACGAAATTAATTGTTAACCATTAGTCCCGTTAAAAAAAGATAACTTGTCTGTTAGCGTTGTCACATCATACCTTTTAAAATTACCACATCATGTTGACATGATAATTAAATCATTTAATAAAAATAATAAATATATATTTTAATAAAATTTTATTTTCTTAACTTAAACAAATATGGATACAATATGGAAATTTATATAAACATAACAAGCTATAAAATATTGTAAAATTTATATAACTCGAACTAATCAAGTGAACTCAATAAAAATGAGGATGATGGTCATTCTAGAAGACCCAAATTCGAACAAATTTGTTTATAAGGGGCGTGTTATCAAATGATTAAGAAAAAATATGAATATATTATATTGTAATCACCTTAAGACTACTAAAATACATATAATTTGAATTATTAATGTATCAAAATTTATATAAGTATAAATTATTTTAAATATAATAATAATAGTAATTTGTATTTTATTATTTTTGAGGATAATGGCATTAACGTCTCCTATATTTCGACAATCTTTGAACGTTGTGTATGTACTTTCTAAATGATCAAAGAGCCCTTTGCATTTTTGCTTCCGTCTTTTGAAATGCCCGAACGTGAAAATGTTAAAAAAAACTAATATTATTCTTTTTGAAAATGTCACCAGATAGAATATAAATTCACATATAAAAACATCATTATTATACAACAAAAATACACTATTAAGGCAAAGATTGGTAGACGACATTAATGTTCTTCTAGCCATTTTCATCTTATAATAATTTTCTTTGAATTATAGTAACGGTCCTAACCATTTTCTTTTAGCCATTAATATTTGCACAAAACATGAACCAAATAAAAAAAAATTTATTATAGTAGTTATTATATGAGAAAAAAAAAGTTGGTATTTAAGCTGCGTTGGTCAAATTTAAAATTTAGGGAATTTATTAATTTATGGTTAAAATTTAAAGTCTATGATTTTTTTATTATTATCATAAACCTAGATTTTCATTAAAACATGAAGGATAACAAAGTGCATGTGGCATTTGGATCATAGAAACCCGCATGCTACTGCATGCAAACAACAACATAGAAATAAAAACATAAAACTCTAACGACGGTAGGGCTGACGCAGCAAGCCTGGAGACCGTTTGAAAGCCAACCAGTGGTAACAACAGAAACACCCGTGAGACCTACAGACAGGTATCAAACCGGGAATACAAAACACAAAACAGAAACAAGATAAAGGTGAGCCATACGTGAAGTAGGCGAAGAGACGACAACTCGAAATCCTAGTGAGAGCTCCATCCGGAGGTATTGTCCCTTGAACTCAGTCCAGGGTCTTTTCAACTGGGATGAGAAAGGCATCTGACCTCGCAACGACAAGCGATCAAAGGGAAAGAGACAAGTAACCTCATTGTTCCATGGAATTGGCCAACGCCTAACTGTAACTAAGACCTTCACACCGAAAAACCTTGAATCATCAGGCCTGTAGAAGTACCAACTGATCCTAGAGGAAGGCAACAATTGTGAAGCCCTCTTCCAGACCTTCCAACTGGAGGAGGGCCTACATAATCGATTCACAGAGGCTGCAGATAGCTCCCGAAAAAGCTATTCGCTTTGAGAATTTTTAGATCACTTGGCACAGAGGTTTGAGCAGCTTGCACCTTTGTCGTGGCAGCTTCATCATCACTCAGAACCACTTATTCATTAAGGGAACATCCATCATCGACAATCATGGAAGCCATAGTTGTGATTTAAAGTTTATAGTTTATGATTTAGGGTTTTAGAGTCTAAGATTTAAATTTTAGATTGTATAGTTTAAATAGGAAGACTTGTGTAATCTAAATATAAGATGAAAATTTTGAAAAATTCGAATTTTGCCCCTTAAATTTTTAAAAAATTTAATTGCCCTTCAAGATTTTTAAAAATTCATATTAAGCTTCAAAATTTTAAATATTTTTAATTAACTTCCATCTCAAAATTTTTAAAAATTCTGATTAAACTTATCTCAAAATTATTAAAATTTTTAATTAAACTCTCTAAATTTTTAAAAAATTTAAGTTACCTCAAACTTTTATTTCAAATTCAGTGGCTGCTTATCTTACCGTTAAACCAAGACCGAGTTAGGAATCGCATTTGAATCTTGAAAATGGGAGAGGTTGGTGGTGAAACGAGTCAGAAAAAGCTGGGCAAAAGCCCATGAGGAAAATGTGACTCACTGGAGGCTTTTGAAAAGGAGTGAGTTGAATTGTGCGAGTCAAAGCCGCGGTCTATTTGGCATTTAAAACACAGTTTGTCCGCGGCTAGGCATTTATTTCTGTAATCAAACTGCAAAAAGCAGTTCACAAATGGATGGATTTCAACTTTTTGGATGATTTTGATTTCTTTTGACCCAATCCAATTGCTATCCCTTTATATATAGTATTTAATTTATTAATTGATTAATTCGGATCGAATATTGTAAAAATTGATTATAAGCTTATTAGAGAAGACATATAGGCTCTCAATTAATTCGAAATCATTAGTTCAATCGGTTGAAACCCAATTTTCCAACATTGGTACAAATTCGTATAAGAAAAAATATATAATATTAAAATAAAGAAAAATATTTAATACACTACCGGTGTAAACTTCAGTTTACATAAACAATTTTCTTTTAGTGTTTAGAGCTTTATTTGTGTTATAGGATATTGAGTTTAGGGTTTATAGTTTGAATTTAATGTTTAGAGTTTAGAGTTATGGTTTAAGATTTTGAGGTTTAAAGTTTTTTTTCAATACATCAAATATTGATTTTTTTGGTAATATACATGTTCGTTTTACGATCCATGTTCGAGATACGAGTCTAGGATATCGTCTTCTCCTAAATAAATATGGATAGGGATATATCCCTCAGTGTCAGTGTATCAAAAAATTTGTGTTTATCCATGTTGTAATTATAAGAAATCTTTTCCCTCTTATTTACTTGGAATGGTGATCCATAAGCATACGTGTCCCTCTTATCTTGATAATTAATAAATTTATATGATAAAAAATCATATCCATAGTGTTTTTTCAAATTTGATTTTTTATGTTCTTGATTCAGTAATGATTTCGCTTGAAATTTTTTTTCGTATTCGTAATGAATTAATCTTTCTTTTTCATCTGAATTCCATTTTGTTAACTCGTGTCATCTCATTGGGAGTACAATGTATCTTAACAATGCACCAAACACTTGTTGATATTTTTTAAAAAAAATCTAAAAATTGATTGTAGAAAATTATTTTAAAAAAATCAAAGCACAATAATATCTTTATTTATTTATTCAATTATTATGCAATCCCTCATTTAATAAGGGAGATTGACCCAAATTGGATAAACATGCAAGCAAGTAGACAAGTAGTAGCCCCAAAGGGTCCACACATCTTTCAAAACGTGTGTATATATATATATATATATAGATATAGATATATCTCAACTCCCTTAAAACTTGGAGCTTTCGTGTTAGTGTGTATTTTTAGGTCAAATTGTTTCCCATTACACTTTCTCTGTTAGTTGCAGTTTTCCCCCACATCCTACGTTTGAAAAACAAAATCCATGGTTCGTCCTCATGTTCTTATCTCGCCGCCTTTTGATTTCTCTTTGTGTTTTTCATTACACGTTTTGTATGTTTCTGA
Source organism: Hibiscus tridactylites (assembly GCA_958450335.1). NCBI lineage: Eukaryota > Viridiplantae > Streptophyta > Magnoliopsida > Malvales > Malvaceae > Hibiscus > Hibiscus tridactylites. The sequence continues at coordinate 85,909,425 of OY288283.1, read as the reverse complement.
TCATATTATGTCTGGGTTTTTGATGTTTTTCTTCAGGATCTTGAAGCCGGAACTGTTCGATACGAAGAGGTTAGTGATCAACGATCAATCATATATATCACAGGGCATTACCCTCTTTTCAAAAAGTACATCTAATAGGATGTGCAACGTCACAGTTTATACAGTTTCTGAACCAAAACTGAACTGTGTTCTGTTTTTTACATCATCTTGCAGGAATACATCACGAACTCTCGAGGATTGAAGCTGTTCACATGTAGATGGATTCCGGCGAACGAAGAACCGAAAGCTTTGATCTTCATCTGCCATGGGTATGCCATGGAATGCAGCATCACCATGAACAGTAAGTATATACATAAAATTTCAAATTTCTATATAGTTTCACGAATTATAAAAGTCTGTACCCCTGACATAAAATTCCGTGTCCGTCCCTGCCAGGTACTGCAATTCGGTTGGTGAAAGCAGGATTTGCGGTTTACGGAATTGATTATGAAGGCCATGGAAAGTCCTCTGGCTTGCAGGGCTATATCTCAACCTTTGACAATGTTGTTGATGATTGCTCCAGCTTTTTCACTGATGTTTGTGGTAAGTCCTATCTTCTGTTTTATGAACCGATCGAGATCGATTCGATTGAATTACGAGTAAAGTGATGAATGATTTGTTTATGACACGAACCCGGAATTCGATTTATCAGAGAGGAAGGAGAACAAGAAGAAGATGAGGTATTTGGTAGGGGAATCCATGGGAGGAGCAGTGTTGTTGTTGGTACATAGGAAGAAGCCAGATTACTGGGATGGGGCAGTTTTGGTTGCCCCTATGTGTAAGGTAAATTTCAGTTGATTGAGTACTTATTAATATTCGAATTATTATTCGAGTTTTCTCTTTTTGTTTTTGTTCATCTATTAAATAAACAAATTTGATTAAATGTTTATTTAATTAATTTAATTAATATTTTTTATTTATATACACAGGTTGCAGATGATATGAAGCCACATCCATTAGTCATAAGTGTACTGCGAAAGCTGAACAAATTTATTCCAACGTGGCGAATAGTTCCGGTCCAAGATGTGGTTGATGCTGCTTTTAGACAGCCTGAGATTAGAGAACAGGTAATTTTTTAGTATGATCAACTTTATTCAATTCATTAATCGGCTAATTGTATAACATGTCTTCAAACTATGTTTCTCATTCTAAATTGATTTTTAGATTTTTAAATGTTTCAATTTCATCCTCAAATTATGACTCTCATTTAGAATGGGATCATAATTTGAGGATGAAATTGAAATTTTCAAAAATTTAGAACTAATTTAAAATGAGAGTCACAGTTTGAGAACATGTGGTGCAGTTAATTCTTTATTAATTGATTAACCCAGTTTGTTTCCTTCACAATATCAGAATTTTAACCTTAAACCTTATTTAAAGATCAGACGTCATATCTCATTAGACTAACTGATAATTGGTTGAATAATTTACAGGTAAGAGCAAATCCTTATTGCTACAAAGGGCGTCCTCGTTTGAACACTGCCAATGAACTCCTAAACACCAGTTTGGAGCTTGAACAAAGACTTCATGAGGTTTGTTTATTCTTTGCCCCCTCAAATCTATGTTTTCTTTTCGGGTTAATTTCTCCAAGCATCCCCAAACTATCCTCTAGATAGCATATTAGTCCCTAAAATCAAAAGAATTCTAATTAAACCCTTAAAGTATCAGATATCGTATCAACCACGTCTTTCCATTAATTTTTTTAATGCATCAAATCTTAGTGGTCAGTATGATAGGTACATTCATGTTTATAATTTGATCCACGTGTTTTAAATATACTCTATGTTAGTTAAGTTGAATGGATAGGCTAACAAAATATTGATTGTTACGATACTAATAGTTTTGGACTTGATTGAAAATTTTTAAGTGTGGGACCGATCGATAATCTGTGTCATAATTCGAGTACGTACGATGAATTAACGCTTCCTTTTTGGAGCAGGTTTCATTACCATTTCTAGTTCTACACGGAGGAGATGACAAAGTAACAGACAAAGCAGTGAGCCAGCAACTGTACGATGTAGCAGCAAGCTGGGACAAGAGTTTCAAGTTGTATCCCGGGATGTGGCATGGATTGTTGTACGGCGAAACACCGGAAAATATCGAGATCGTGTTTGCAGATATAATCGGATGGTTGAATCAGAGGATCGAATTAGGAAATTCGAGGTTGGAGAGGGAATTGAAGCTTCAAAACGATGAGATTTTGATCTCAAAACATATGTAAACTTTCCTGTGATTGGATGATATATTGAGATACAATAAATTTATTTGTGTGTGCACATATGTATCAATTTACATTTTCAAGATATATAATACACATATACTAATTCAGTTGAGAAATGATTGAAAATCAATTCTCTAATTCTCGGTCGCCGTTATTATAATTTTTTTTTATCGGTTTTTAGTAATTAATTTTATTATTGGTTGTTGATCATTGTGTTTATTTTTTTTGTTCTTTTAATTTTTTATATTTTAATAAAAATTTCTATCTTTGTGGCACGTGTTTCCTCTGTCCTCGTGACACATGTTTACGTCTGTCCTAGTGACATATTTTTTTTTTTGTGATTTTGTTTCATCTGTCTTTGTGGCATGATTTCAGCATACCCTAGTGGTCGTTTGTTGCTTGCACAAAGATTTTAACAATGCTAGTTTCTGATTATGATTTTGTCGGTGGTCATAGAAAGTTAGATCCCCACTCGATTGATGGTTGTTTGTTGATGTAACCAGTGATGGGTAGTGGAATATTCTGCATGATAGTTTGGGTTGCTCACCACTCCTTTTTCACCCGTTATACGTCTCGATTGGATAGAGACAAAGAGATTTAGGAAAGCTTCTGAATTCTGATGGTATGCTTATCTCTATGAAAGTATTCACTTTTCTTTTCTTTATTTTTGGGTTGTAAAAAATTTTGGTGAATTAGTCTTTCATTATTCTCCTTCCTGGATGCGTTGTAATTATGATATCTTTTATATTTTAATAAAAATTCAGTGGATGTTATAAAAAAAATGATTGAAATTCTTTTTTACAAAATAATATTTGATACTTATTAGGCTTAAATATATATTGGTACTTGAACTATATACAGTATTTTCTAAGTTGGTATCTAAAGAATTTTGCTCTCAAGTCAATACATGAACTAGACATCTTCTCACAAGTTGGTGTCAAAACTTATACATTCTATTAATTTGGTCATAAATCAAACCAATTCAATAAAACGCTTCATATTTAAAAACTTCATCAATTAAGGACATTTTAATCTTTTTTTTCATATAAAAGTCTTCTCGTTGTCCATTATTAATCGCATCTATCAATTTTCAATAACCAACAATTTAAAAAATATATAAGATCTTTAAATTTTACATTGTTTCAACAAATCCTAAACAATATACATATATGACCTTCAAATTTTTTCGAGTTGAGTTCGAGATTTTGTTTAAATTTAATTATAAATATTTTTAATATTATGGTATTAATTAGTTCCAATTAAAATGTTTTTCTATAACTATATACAATACACATATAAATTTCTTTATATGTGAATATATATATATATATGTCATGTAGAATTGAGAGACTTTACTCGAACTTGAAAATTGATCCACTAATTACTAAAAATTTTGAGATTGAAATTTCTATTTTATAACTCAAAATTTATTTGAATTTTTTTAATCGAGTTTATAAAATTACGAGTTGAGTATTTTCGCATCGACTCGAGTCGAATAATTCGATTTTTTTCGAGCCGAGCCGAGTTTCGCCCACCCTAGCCCAGAGTCCTACTCATATCCCTGGCGGAGGTCTTTAGATGTGTAAATGAGACATTATTATTTACAAGCTATTCGAGTTTAACTAAAAAAATTGAATTCAATTTGGTAATAAGATAATCAAATTCGAACATTATAATACTTGGTTCAAACGGCTCATGAGCCTAATTCGAGCACCATGATACTCAGCTTGAATAACTCACGAGCCTAATATAATTTTTAAATATTTTATATTATTAAATTACATAGATAACCTTATTTTACATACAAAATATTAACTCGAGTTCAAACTTCAACATAGATACAAACAAGCTTAATCAAGATTAAGCTCGAGTAATTAAGTTTGACTAGAAAAAATAGCTATCAAACTTATATTTTGATGTTTGGTTTAACTCAAATCAAATATCAATCTTTGAATATTAAATCAAATTCTAGGGTTTATCACTATTCGAACTAGACTTTGCTCGATTACACCCCTAGATGTCCTGACCCACACACAAGTTCTTCTTTTTTTTTTTATGCGAAGGAGATTATATTTTTTTGAATAGTCTAAAACTGATTACAAGGTAGTATCTGTTCATAGATAAATTTTAAATTCTTTGACAATACACATGCACCATATAAATATAGCGATTGAACCCGAATTTTTTAGTATAAACATCATTTACTTTTCCACGAGAGAAATTATACTAGTCCTTGTATTATGGTCTGAAATGTATTTTTCATCCATATACCTTTAAAATAAATAAAATGAAGGCACGTTAAAAAACAAATAAAATATTACTTTTATAATAATTAGTAAAAATATTAATTTTATGAGATATAATATTGTGTTATGATAAAATTTGACTTGGCGTTTTTAAGGAACGTGTTCATTTAATCTATTATAATTTATTTCTATTGTGAATTATAATAGATTATGGCAAGGTTTAGAGTTCAAAATTTAAGTAACGTGACATGTTACAACAGAGTCGAGTAAAAATGTACAACACTTAAAAAAACATTATATTTCAAATTACATCATTTAATTAAATCTACCTCATAAAATTATCATTTTTATCTATTATAAAAAAATTGATGATCTTGGTAATATACAGGGATTTTCATACTCATTTTAAAATTACAAGGACCATTACAGTACTTTCACCAAAATAAAACCTGGACGCATTTCTTTCACTTATTAGGTTAAAATTCCATTTATAGTTCTCCATGGTGAAGACTGAAGAAGATAAAGTGATCCCCACAAGTTACCAAAGAACTTTTCAAGGTAGCTTCAACCACAGACAACCCCAAAATGTGGCACGGTTTGCTCTACGGCGAGCCCTCAGAAAACATCGAAATCATGTTTAAAGACATTATCAAGTGGTTATAGGAACGAACAAAATGCGGAAATCCGAGGTCGGAGATAAGAAAGTTGAAACTGCTCTGTCTTTGAACAAGAATAAACTCTAGCTGTAACCATTGAAAAAACTCTGGAGCTCTGGTTTGCTTGAGAGAAGCCGACCCGGAAATCCGACTCAATAGTTCGTTCGTAATTGTTCACTCGATACTGCAATGTTCGAATCCACCCTTTCTCTAAACATATGATTTCATCATCTTAGTTCTTGAAACCTTTAACTATTTGCAAGGAAAATCCAATCCGGGAACAAGGCAAAAATCGGAACATGATCATATAAAAGAACAGAACATATGATCATCGAAAACCTGGTACATCTTAGCAATAACTGAATAAAGTTTTTAAATGGCAAGGTTTAGGGTTCATCACAGGCAAGTTCAAGCATACAAGGATGGAACTAGGAAGGAATATGCGTATACCTATTACTGACTCGAACTTGCAGGGCCGACAAGAACTCCTTGAGCCGAGCCTTCCTTCTTGCCGCTTTCATCTTTCTCGTCGCCATCGGACTTTTTAATCCTAATTTTGTATTTTGTCTCGAAATCAGCAATTTCCTTTTTCTTCTTCTCCAGGGTCTCGTTAAGCCGAGCAATTACTTCCTCGAGCCCTTCTTTGTTTCGCAGAACAGCAGGGAGAACCTCTTTGATGGTTCTCTCGACCAGCACACCTCCGATCATCCGGTAACACCGCCTTGTGGGGTCAAGTGGCTGGATGGCATTTATAACTAGGGAATGCTCACTTACTTCCATCTCCAACTCGGTGATTTTAGAATAAATTTGGTTTAGTTCAGATCTCATAGCTCCATACATATTTGCAATCACTTGCTCGTTCACAGGTTCCTTACTCTCGGATTTGCTGGCCATTTTTCCCTGTAAAAGAAGGAAATGGTTAGGAAAAAAGGCAACAGGAAATATGTACGACACCACGGATTAGAGAACGAGAAAAATCTTTGAGAACAAACGTTCATGATCGAATAATAGGAAGATTAATGTTAAACGTTGCAGGTAGAATATCCGCAGTGCAAAATCCTAACATGACAAATTGGCAATACCGAAGGCCGAGAATGATTATTGAACAACCACCGTAATATTCTTTGAGCAAACTTCAAAAACATAGAAAATGAATATTTGGAATTTGGATCACGTCGAGCTAAAACAGTAGAAAATCAAATTCGAAACGGAACTCAAAACCAACACAAATGAAGCTTATTTCACCAGCTGAGGACCATACTCGTAGAAGTTCACAAAATTCATCTAAACTTGATAAAATTTTCTAACACATACGCCAACCATTTGCACATTATCCCCAAAAGGGAAGAAAACCGATATCCACAAATGATACGACTATAAACGAAAAGTAAGCAATATTCAGGGAAATGGCTTCAAGCAGCAAGAGATTAGGAAAGCAAAAACACATGGGGAAACAAGTTCTATGTTATAAGAGCATGGATATAAATTGTGGTGGCGGTAGTTTTCCGATCATGCCATATTCACCGGGAACATAATGGATGCTATCGTTATCAATTCGTATAAATATCAGTGGAGAGAGTCGTGTTATATTCCTGATAAATAAACAATAAAAATATTCGTAAGACTCATCCTAACCGGCTAACCCCATCAATCACCATCAACCAGAGGACCCTATGGCTGCTATCCTATTGGCCGTAGGCCATCACCGGCAGCTCTCCATCCAAACCAGAAGGGGTGAGCCGCAACCAGACGACCAACCAACCGCATTAAACCACCAACGCACCCATTGTACTTCAAGCCGGGATACGAAAAATAGCAGCAGCTCTATAAATCAAGGGTGTAGGATTTGAAATCCAAAGTTCAAGCTGTAAAGCAATTCAAGAACTTGCACACACTAATTCTTAACATAAATATGATCAAACAAACGAAAGCTACTCGTCCTCGGATCTAAAAGCAAACAAAACCCTAAGTATATCTTAAATTTCATTACAAAAATTAATTCAAAAAAAAGAGAACACGATCAAGCTGATATAGCAAGTATAAACATAAAATAATTCAAAGGGTGAATCTTTGTCAACTCAAAAACCATACAGTACTACTTCATCTGCATCAAATTTAACAATCAAGTTTCAGACTTTTAGAGATCCAATAAAGACCCATTGAAGGAATTGAAAAGAAAAATAAAAAGCAAACCTGGGTTTGGCGGGGTGGCGAATCGGAGATGAAGACGGCAAGAAGGTGGAAATGGTGGGTTACGACAGAGATTGAGAGTGAAGTCGGCTGCTCAAATGGTTCAGTTTGGAACTTGCAAGAGACCGAGTAGCCTGGCCCGGGTTTAATTTAAGGTTTTCTGGCCCATAATATTTTTGTAATAAAATAATGAATAAATTATGTAAATCATCGCTGAAATTTACTTTCAAACTTATTTTGGTACTGAAGTTTCAAAACGTTTAGTCTATTCACTAAAGTTTAGACATTTAACGTTTTTGGGCATTCTTTCGTTAATTTTTGGATGGAGTCTATTTATTGGCGAACGAAAATTTTTTTTCAAGATTCGAATGTTAGAAAGCTTCATCGGCACGAAGGAAACAATACATTGAGAACTGAGCTCAATTCAACGGTGGAAAAAGAAGATCGGCGAGAGAGAAACTGAAAAATTTTTACTCGATTCGTAGACTTTGAGGCATTTTTTGACGAAATAAAGGTTGAATTCAGACTTAGAAGGTCGAGACGAGATGACTAGTAAAATTTGGGATCGAACGACTATCATCTACGGCGGTCGACGTCCGACGATGGTGAATGGTGGACGACGTTCATGTTTATAACGCTGTCAAAAAATTAACGAAGGAGTGACAAAAACGTTCAATGTCTAAACTTTAGTGAGTAAATTGAATGTTTTGAAACTATAAAGACCAAAATAGGTTTAGGAGTAAAGTTCAATGATGATTTACGTAATTTGCGCTAAAATAATAATAATCGGATATAATATATAAAAAAAAGATAAGATCGAGTTACACAATTTACATCAATTTTGAGCCATAGGATGAGGTATATTGCTGATCGAGATTAAGAGTTCAAAATGAGTATATTTTAAAGGGGGATTAAGTGAGTAATCTTAATCATAAATTTACACTCATCCAATAAACCAAAGTCAATGTTAAATTTTTTAGTTTTTACATTATTTAAGTAAATACTATTTGATATATTGTATATAATATAATATTTTTATACAATATCTAATCTAATTAGAATCGGATATTATTAGAAGTTTAAACACTTTTAAGAATGTTAGTAATTGTACCTGTGAAAAAAAAAATCTAATTTGTTGAGGGTTACTTTGCAGTCGATTTTAGTGTATTAAATTTATTTTTAATTAATATAATTATTAGTTTTATTGAATAGAAAATTATAAAGGTATATAATCATAAGATTATCAAAGTGCACAAATTAACCACTAAATATAAAATATGAGCATAAAAGAAAATAGTTAAAAACTCAATCAAATAACTCAAAAATATAATAGACACAAATAAACATTATTGTTGATGGTGGAAAAATAAACACCAACAACATTAACATAGAAAGACATATAATAATGACAACATGTTAATAAATTTATTTTATGACAATTTAATTACGACTTATCTTTAGTAATTGTAATTGTCTATCAATAAAATAATTAAATATACGTCAACTAAAAAAAACACGTCCAATTCAATCATAAGGGGAAAACGTCTTACATACTAAAAACAGACAATTATCTATTATTTTCATACAAAAAAGAATACATAAACATATAAAAAACACAACAAAAATGATAAAGTTTTAAAAAGAGAGAAAAAAAAAAGTTAAATGATTAGTGACTATTTATCCTAGACTTATGATGTTTTCGACAAGATAATTAAGAGAGAAAAAAAAATTGGAGTATATTTTTTCTTTGGTAATTTTTTATTTGATTTTTTATAATTTAAAATTTATTAGTGATATATATATATATAGATATAATATTTTTGATAATATGCATGTTCGTTTTACAATTCATGTTCAAGGTGCGAAATTGTCCCTTCTAGCAATATTGTCTTCCAGGTTTAAATTCATGTCGTCACCTTGAAAGTACAATGTATCATACTAATGCACCTAACACTTGTTAGTATAATATCAAAAATATATTGAACTTATTCGATTAAGTAATTTTTAAATAAATTTTAATTAATTAAAATATTTAAATAAATTATAGTCAAAATTAAAAAAAATTAACTAAAAATTATCAATATATAATAAAATGAGAAAGAAGGAACAATAAATTTAATTTTCGGTCCTTAATTATAAATTTTTCTTTTTTATTTTGAACATTCGTTGGTTTTTTTCTCTTTTTATTTATTTTTAAAATCAGTGTCTAAAGTCCTAGCAAGAGGGGCATTAGATGTCAATTTCTATCTATCAATTAACAAACGAACTCATAATAATCAAAGTTACAAACTGCAACCACAACTACTCAATTCTGCAGCAACATAAACACTGATTTTGTCCTCAAAACTACTTATACAGTACTCCCACCCTCATCGTGAACTTTCGACTCCACTTCGACCTCCGACTTCTTCCTCATCTGCCTTGGATTCAGGCATGCCAATGCTTTCTTAGCCGCAATTCATAACCAGCAATCCAGGTAAAAGACCTGCAAACAAAGGACCTACTCTCGAGCAATGATCCCGATACGCAGAAACTAATTAGACTATTGTTAACTAATCGCAGTTCAAGCAACAACAATCTAAACTTTGATCCAGCTATCTCATATGATCTTGTTTCGGGCTTCCTCAAGTTTCTTCAGTATCTCCCCAGGAGTACGATCCAACTCGTCTGCAATTTTTCTCTGCAAATCCAATGGCAGGGTTGGAAACTGCTCACACAAATCCCCATCAATCACATCCTGCAAAATCAATTCAAGCTTTCATATTGGAAGTGATGTGACATATAAAATTAGGGTCATAACCCTCGAGTTACAGTCGGGTTTAATATATGGCTAACCAGAGTTCGATGGTAATTATTTACACCAAAGAATCAACCTTCGCAACATCATTTTTCAACCAAATCAATTTATGATATAATGAAGAATAAAATGAAAGATGCAAAGTTTTTAATTTTCAAAACTAGAGTTAAATGCAAGAGTATTCAGAAAAGACTCTAATTCTTAATCGAACTGCAATTGATTTTGAAAATCTTCCAAACAAAGAATTACCATAAAGGAGCATCTGTGAGAGTAGGATTTCAATAAAATTCAGTGTATAAAGAAGCAGGAGGTTCACCTTGACAGGGAAATAAGCAGATCTATAAGCCATATGATCTCGTCCGCACAAGGGAGGGTGTTCTTGTCTCATATGCATCTCTAGGTGAGAAAAGAAGTCAACATCATCACGGGAAGTGAACGGGAGCAATGCCCCCAAGCTCCCCATCATCGTTCCATAAAGAACACACTCTCCACCACCTGGTATAAGAGATGCCTTCTGCAAGCTAGTTACCACATCTCCGATATGGAACTGAACTATCTCCTCTACCTTGTTAGGAGCTCCATTGAGCCTCCCTTGTTCCCATTTTATCTTTCCACCAGTTGGATCTTCCTCAATTTCATCCGACACATCTTGTGGTAGCCGCACAAAATAGACATTTCCAAACTTGTCTGCACCAGCCATGGTGTCAAAATCTATATGGTATGACGCAGTAAGCCATCTTGGAACAACATCATCAGCAAATATATACAGTTGATTTTCATCCCTCCTATACTTGCAAAAATGGAATGACTGCAAAAAGGAAAATATTTAATATCAGTATGAGAATAATTGACAAAAGAAAGCAAAACAGAGGAATGCATAAAAATCAAAGTGTACTCTAGTTTAAGAACCAAGACAGCATTAAAAAGACCTTGCAAACCTTTCTTACCTTCAATCAAGCATCACAATAGAAGACAAGCATACAAGTAAAAAAGAGAGAAAGATATGAGAATTCAGAAAAAAACTCAAAAACCATACCTCCTGGATGTCTCCGACATATATTCTATCGCGGTATGTCTGGATAGAGACAATAGAGTTAGGGAAAAGCTTATTCTCACATTTCCTAAGCAGTCTCTTTTTCCCCAAATCATATAATCGGAGCACAGATCCTATCCCAGCAAGTAGTCTTCCCTGAAACTGGCATAAAGCAAGAGGAACACCTTCCACTTGTGTCTTGTGCAGAAGTTCAAGTGATCTCCCATCTTCTAGAAACCTATAAATGTGAATAAATCCTGCAACTAAGCTTCTTTTGGGCCAAAACTGCAGCCCCTTGGCTGTGCCAACAGCCAAGAGAGTTCCATACTCTTTATCATGGAAATTCACAGTACACACACTGAAAGCAGCTTCGTTGTCCTGAAGCTCCAAAAGGCAAGTTGTGGCAGCTGTCCTAGGATCAAGAACTCTGATGCAAGAAACACACTTGTTCGACTCTGTCTTTGGATAACCATATTGCTCATCAGAGAGGGGATCCTCTTTATCCTCATCATCTGCACCATTTTCCATTTGGTTGATATTACCGTTGCCATTTTCTCCCATTCCAGCAGCCTCAAAGCATTCCTTTCTTGCAGCTTCACGCTCTTCTGCAGTATATGATCCTTGGTCGCTCTCTATAATTACCAACAATTTCCGCTTAGGGTGCAATACAAACCTCCTAGGAGTGTACCTCAAAGGAATAGCAGTCTCATTGAAGGTTTCTCCAAGACGCTCAATGGTGAAAACTCTCAGTGCATCCCCAGCAACAGCAACAACACCTTCGGCACACTGATCAGACGAAAATGAGGCAGCAAATTCAAGTGTCTCATAAGAAAGTGGTGTTAACAGAAAATGTCCTTGGTGAATATAACCAAGCCATGGTCGACTAGACAAGCAAAGCATTGCAGGTCGACCTCTTACTTTAATAGAGAACAACTTTGGGGCTCTCAGCCCTAAGAATCGTGACCGGGAATCAGAAAGCTGCCCTGTAATCATATCCACTACCGTTCTGAACAGAACTCCATTCTGCAGACCAGCATTAAGGAAAAGATTGGCAGGATGATCAGCACCATCCTCCCCGCCAATCGATGCCTTAACTTCAAGGAAAAGAAGAGACTCGGGAGGTGAAGATACACTCTGAACACTCAGAACCTGCATACAATCATCCGGATCCAAAGATAATATACGGATTGTATTATCATATGAACCAACAGCAAGAAAGCGGGACCTCTGTCTTCCTTCAGGAACAGGGGCAATGTCCAGACACGCCACATCTCCAGACATTTCATGTTTCTCCACCTCCATCAACTGCCCAGTCATATCCACCTCAAAGTATATAAGCTCACCTCCACTCAGTGCAATAACCACTTGAAGTCCATTTGAGCCAACTTTAACAATTGTCCTTTTCCCAGGAGTTCTCCACTCATTAATACGTCCATCTTCCCTTATATGCCTGATACCATTTGGGTGAACTTGCATAAGTGAATCATCACCAATCAATGAAACAGCAAGAGAGGGAGTAGTATCGAGAAACCCACTATCACTAACTTCTTCAACTGTTTCGCCAATGGAAAGAACAAGAGTTGCATTGGCAAATGACACAACAATGTATGCATCAAAGGCATCATTAACATTTTTCTTTACTGTCCAAACAGCACTTGGGACACCAGGAAGCTGTGAGACAGCCATCTCACTAATGGCCAATCCAGGCCTTAGTATCCTCAATGATGAACGGGGACCACGTCCACAAAGTGAATATATCTGAGGTGTTTCTTCCTCAAAGAGATTAGCAATTTTCATGTCCATTATTGGCATCAGGCTCTCAGCTTGGTCAATCCTAACTAGATTTTTAAGCCCTCTTGGCTGGAAAAACACAGGTTGGAAACCTTCTTCTGTTTCCATCAATGTAGACGATGATGATTCAACATCAGGTTCATCCCCAATAGCCTGAAACTGATACAAAGCATGATTGCCAAACTCTGAAGCTGCAAACAGAAAACCAGATTTCAACACACACATTGAAGCTGTAACTGGAATTGTATCAAAATACTTGATCTTCAATTCTGTAACTCCATCATTTCCATGTTCCAATGTAACCTTAAAAATATCCCCATATTCTGTCTGCAAAAGAAAGAAGAACATTGACTTCTGCTTATGTGTAGCCGCTGACACAATCAAAACACCTCGTTCTTCTGGCAAATCAGCCCGTCTGGGAATCACTGCTCTAATGTCTGGATGCCCCTGATTCTTATAGATAACAAAATTCTCAGCACAAACTAAAACCCCACTCGGCCCATCACCACCACCAGGTACCGTGACCAACATATTCGCCCCATTATCAACCTGTTCCGACCACTTCCTAGACACATGGTTGAGCCCTAAATCAAGTTCATAGAACGTCAAATGCTTCTGTGCCTCACCAGCAGCCACTCCGGTAGAATCCTGATCCGCCTCTGAGTAATCCAACTCAATGGCAGCGAAAATAGGGTTATCAAATCCACAATCAACACCACAGATAGAGTAAACTACCGTCTGCGACTTATGAGCTTCTAAAGGTGAAGAAATGGTTAATCTAGCAGCGGTATCTCGGTTCAAAACATAAACTAATTTCTGCTTCTCACAAGCACCAATCATTACAGCTCTTCCTTTCGGGTCAACAGCTAAGTATTGACCCGGGACAATCCGCCGACACCCAGATTTCCCAAAAGTTTCTTGGTGAACTTTATCAAAGACATTCTTCTCCTTATTGTATTCAAGGATAACAATCCGACCCGAATCGGACCCTACTACAATGTAATCCTTTTGAGCTCCGGTTAGCCGGAACTGAGCTAGGGAACGTATGCATCCGAAAATTTCGACGGAGTGAAGTGTTTGGAGCTTACCGAGATCGTCGGGTCGGAGAAGGGAAAGTATCTTACCACGGGCGACGACAATTTCTTGGGTTTTTCCGCCGGAGAAGTTGCCATTTATGGCGGAAACGATGCCGGTGGCTTGCTGGAGGGTTAAATTGTAGAGATACATGGGTGGTTAGGGTTTTTCAGGGATTTTGGGATTTAGAAGGGGTCTTGGGTTACTCTTTCAAAATATGTTCATCCGAAAAGCTCGTGGGAGTTACTGAAAGTAAACTGAGAAATGAAAATAGAAATGAAATAGAAAACCCTAGAAGGCAAAATCGAAGGAGATGCCCAAATCGAAATTTAGGGTTTTTGGGCTCAATTTGGGCCTTGTGCCTCCCTACTCTTTATTCAAATTTTGTTAAAGAATATAATTCTAATTTTACTCAAAAATATAATATAACTTTAATTAATAATTGTTGGGCGGTCAAATTTAAGTAATTTAATTTATCATAATTTTTTAATTTAATATTAAATGTTTAATTTATTTTTAAAAATATTAATATTTAAATAAAATAATATTAATAATAATAAATATTGGTCTAAATTATAAAATTTTAGAAATAAATAAGGGTCAATTTTAGGTAAAAATAAACTTTTCAATGATTAAATTGAACAAAAAAAAGAAAAATTTGACATGACATTTACCCTTTCAATAAAATCAGTCGAGTTGACTTAGTCAAAGAGGAGCTGATGTGACGCAATGAGAAACTTAGAAATAATCGAACATACTCGTTTCGAATACATATTGAAACTCAGACCAAATAAGTAAACATATTACCAACTCCATACAAGTGTTGTAACCACTCCTTGTGGGACAATATATGTTGTTATGTAATAAGACACCTATTCTAGCATACCATCAGAATTAGGTTTTTTCAACCAAATCACATCTGCATAAAAGGGTTTTGAACTACTTCATATCTTCAAATCCACTGTATCATCTTATATTATATAAATGTATGTATGTATGTACCCTATAAACTATATATATAGGCAAGTGAAAATCTCTCATTCCATCTAAGACAATCTTAAAAATGGCTAAAAGTCCTATGCTTACCTGCAAACCATTCAAGGCCTTCATCTATCTACTATTGCTGGCAATCAGCTTCACTTGTGCCAGTTCAGCAAGAGTCCTTGATGAGGTGGAAGCGCAACCGCAAGTCGTCGACGACGTACCTCAACCAGCTGGTCAAGGGGTCCATGTCGTCACCCCAGCCGGCCCGGAAGCCCCTGCTGCCTTGGCAGCCCCTGTTGATGGGGAGGAGGCACCAGCAGCTACTCCTGCAGCACCTGTTGCTGCTGGTGCAGCATCAATTGCCGGTGCCGGAGCGGCGGGGGCAAAACCGGACCCGCATGAGCCTTCATTGTCCTTTTTCATGCATGACATCTTAGGTGGATCACACCCATCAGCCAGGGTGGTGACTGGTGCGATTGCCAACTCAGAAATCAATGGCATACCGTTTTCCAAGACCAACAATAACCTTTTCCCGGTCGACGGCGCCGCCCCGCTTCTAACCGGCAACAACATTCAAAACATTAACAACCTTATTAACCCCAACAATGTTCCCTTCCTTTCAGGCCTAACTGGTGCCCAAACCAATGCTGTCATTCAAAACACCAACAACAATGGCAACGTTCTCAATTCCGGCAGCCAACCATTCGTCACCGCCGGACAGCTCCCACCCGGAACCCTTCAAAGGCTCATGTTCGGGACCATAACCGTCATTGACGACGAACTAACCGAAACACATGAGTTAGGGTCAGCTGTGCTAGGCAGAGCACAAGGGTTCTATTTGGCCAGCTCTTTGGATGGTAACAGCCAGACCATTGCCTTAACAGTTCTGTTGCATGGAGGTGAACACGCTCACGAAATCGAGGACACCATTAGTTTCTTCGGTGTTCATCGGACCGTGTCACCGGAATCACAGATCACGGTGGTCGGTGGAACCGGGAAGTACGAGCACGCAAAAGGGTACGCTACGGTCGAGACCCTACTTCACCAGGAGGATCAGCACATAACTGATGGTGTGGACACGATCCTGCATTTCAATGTTTATATCACCGAGTGATATATCAAAACTGTTGCGGATTCGATTGTAGTGTTATAATTGAATTTGTTATGAACGTTACGTAACGCATAACGGTTGTTGCGGACGTAAATTATCATTACAGTTAAGGACTTCATGTGTTTGAAGCATTTGATGCTCTGCAAAATTTAATGAGAATTTCTAGTGTTGTGTATTTGGCTGCTGTTGTGAAATTGTGATAGTTCAATCTAATGTCTCTTATTTTTCTTTAAGGGTAAATTTATGTCTTTTCATATCCCTCTGGTATATATTTAATTTGCAGATTTAGTCCTTATAATTTCTCGTTTTCTTAAAAAAAATAATCAAATTAAACCTTTTGATATGTACAATTTTTTAAGGTGAAATTCACACTTAGAGATTTGAAACCATGAACCACCCATTGACCGGCCCAAGTGAGGTAAAAAAAGACAAAAAAGGGGCATTCCGAGAATTGAACTCGGGACCTCTCGCACCCTAAGCGAGAATCATACCACTAGACCAAATGCCCATGTTGATGAGTTATCTGTTTTAATATTTATATTAAATATATTTAAAGAGACAAACTTTAGGGATGAACAAAACAAGACTTAGATGCGAAAAAAACTCGACTTGTAGCTTTATAAACTCGAATGTAATCGTAAAAATTCGAATGAAATTTTAGTTGTAAAATAAAAATTTAAATAACTCAAAATTTTTAGTAATTAGCGTGTCGATTTTTAAGTCTGATTATAGATAATCATTTAAACTTGAAACAATAGTGTCTCGGTGGTTGCCTCCGCCGGATGAATTCATTAAGGTGAATGTCCATGGTGGTAGAAGGGTTCAAAATGGTATTGCTTCGTGTGGGGGGAGTTATGCGTGACTCAACGGGCAATTGACTTTGGGGGTTTACCAAATTTGTTGATCGTTACTCAGTTTTAGAAGCTGAATTATGGGCGATCCCTGAAGGTCTATAGTGTGTAAAGAGATAAGTGTGTCACGAGTTATTGTGAAGTCTGATAGTCAGGATGCTATTGATTTTGTCATCGAAAGAGGGAGGGGGATCGTTGCATCATCTCTACTTGCTTCAATCCACACGTTGATGACTGGTTATGGGGATGTAGTCTTTCGACATGTTTTTCGCGAAGGTAATTGTGTAGCGGATGAAATGTCGCATTTGTTTACTATGGATAGTTATGACACGAGAGTTTATTTATCACCGCCTTTAGAGGTGGTAAACCTGATACAAGCTATCATGAGTACTCTTTTCCCCATCGAAATTTTTTTAAATAAAGTTTAAGTTATAAAGTAAGACTCACCAACTCAATTAACTAGAAATTTTTTGATTCAGGTTCGATCAAATGCTCAACACTAGTTTTAAGATGCAGGGCTGAACAATAAAAACCGAGAACCTAACTAAACCATATACTAGATGCGACAAGTTCCCAAATGCTCAAGAATAACACTGAAGAAATGAGTTCATTCCAACATTTTTTCTCTTGAATTTTCTAAATATAAGACAGAAATTGTAGATATTCCACTGTTTTTCAGATTCATAACAGTAAAACGTTCCAAATATTTTGAATCACACCAAATTATAGACACCTTCATCTAATAGGTAACATAAACAGTGAACTCTAACACGGTCTCGAATCCATCGGTCTCCTGCTGCTGATGACTCGCCGGTAAGGTCTTCACGATGGCGAAACCTCTAGCATTGACATATTTTCCGGTACCTCCCATGATAGACAAATGTGACTCCGATACGCCAATCCGGTGAACCCCGAAGAAGCTAAGTGTGTCGGCATAGTGTCCGCTCTGGAACATGGCTGTAAAGGCCATCGTTTGACTGGTTCCATCGACCGAACTAGCCACATAGAACCCTTGTGCCTTGCCAACAAACCCTGAGCCTAGTTCGTGTCCAGTTGTCAGCTCATTGTCAATGACGGTCATGGTTCCGAACATGAGCTTTTGGAGTGCAGAACCTGAAGGAAGTTGCCCACCAACCAAGGCCGGGAATCCCCCATTGTTGTTGTTGCCTCTGTTTTGCAGCATTGCTTGCGTGTTACCACCGAGGCCGGAAAGCAATGGAACGTTATTGTTGTTTAACAGGCCAGTATTGCCAGTGTTTTGGCTTATTCCATTGTCCACTTGGAGGTTTGCACCATTTGGTTTGGCAAATGGAAGTTGGCCATTGAGTGCCGGGTTGCTGACCGCACCTGTGATCGCTAGAGCAGACGGGTTGGACCCTCCGAGGATGTCGTGCATGAAGAAGGTCAGGGTGTGGTCAGGGTCAAGCACAGGGTTGGCAACATTGGCTCCTGTGGTAATGGGACCAGTGGTTGCACTTGCACCCAGACCAGGGTTGGCAACAGTGGCTCCTGGGGGATTGAGACCAGTAGTTGCAGCCACACTAGGATTAGGCTGTGTGCCTGCTGGGGTAGTGGTCACTGGTGATACATTAGAAACAGGTGCCACAACCGGATCCGAGGGCTGCTCATCGAGCATTCTTGCTGAAGTGGAGAATGCAATTGTGAAAGAAAGAAGTATAGAAATGAGTTTGTAGGTTTCCATAGCTATAAACTTCAGGAAGATTTGGTTTAATGGATTGAAAGATATGTAAGTGTATGTATATATACAGGTTGAGTCTATAGCTCCAGAAATGGAGTAGTTGAAATCTTTCTATTTCTAATGTATACTTTATAATCTCAACCAAAACATTAGAAATAGAAAGTAGAGTTGTCCATGGACCGAGCCATACCGAAACCCGAACTTTTTACTTCCATTAGCCAAGACTCGGTTCAACATTCATGAAAATAACCAATATTAAAAAATACCAATTCCGATCCGGCCAACTTGCTCCCAGACTGTAAGAATATCGTTCAAACTCAGCTCATACGAGTAATCCGATCTTCGGACAGGTCTAATTGTATGTATAGATAGAAAGTGGGTGAGAAGGAATATTAGGAAGAGTGGCCTACCTATATATATGGATTTGCTTACCAAAAAGGCTTTCATCTGCAGAAAAAAGAACCCAAAATGAATCAAAACTAAACCATAAAGAGAAATGGAGTTGATTATCACTATTCAATTATATGTATCAAATGGCAGAATATAATTCTTTTCTTGCAGAGTCTACACAATCATCAATGGCTGTCCGAAAACAATTTCTTAAGCTAATCATCTGGAAATTGATCAGACCAGGAAAGAGACAGAAAATACAAAGAATCTGCTTTTCTTTTTTTTTTCATTTCATTTTCCTTGTGGAACAAACATTAAAACATACAATAATAGGCATGGCAAAAACTGATGTTATTTGCCATAATCCCAACATATGCATGCATACATCTTGAGTTTTCACACCAATGCAATGAATGAACCAATACATTAACATGACTGACATAGACCAAAAAAATTTCGTACATACATCTCTCTCACTTCCTATTTGACATGCTAATGCAAAGATCGAATGCAAAAAATCGGGAAAAAATGAAAAAGACTCGCTTTTGGTTTTGATGATGCGTGTAAAATGTGCCAAAACCATGATGGGAAAACAAGTGGGAAAAACTATCTTATGAAAGGGAAAAAAACACTCTATAGGCTAACGATCTCTGCTGCTAGCTCATCAATCAATGAATTCTCTATTTCTCTACCGATTGCTTCGATATCGTATCCCAAGGATAACCATCCATCTTCTTTTCCGAAAACTTTCGCTGATGAGTCCTTCTTTGCTTCATTTTTGGATTCATTTTCTTGGCTAACCAACAACTTGTATAGCTCTTCCTCGATTTCTTTTGAGTTCTGTGAATAGCTAAGCCTTCTTGCGACAGGTTTTGCCCACATGGGGTCTCCTAAGCATGGCTGCAGAATTTCCATTAGACCCGAATTTATGCGGTCGAAAAGTAGCCTCCTCTCCGATCTCTTCCAAGATATCTGTTCACCGTACTTCTTCTCTAGTGTCTCGAAAACTGACAGGCTTATTGGAGTTGCTGGAGAGTTCCATCCGTTAAAGAGTATATCCGGGTTTCTACTATGAAAACCTGCCTCAGTTAAGACATCGACCGAATAGGAGAAATCCCGACTCTCTGCAGCTCCAAACAACTTTGTTGAATATTCATTTACTTCATCCTTCAAAGGCTCTTCTACTACATTTTCATCGTCACTTGAGACCACCATTCCTGGTCCTTCTGAGTATTCTTCAATTGACTCCGATTTTAGAAATTCAAGTTGTCGCTTCACATCTGTTAGAAACGAGAACATAAAAATTAAAATAGATAAAATGTGGGGCAAAGAAATCAAGAGGTCAGGGAATCCTTCTGTTTTACTAACCATTTAAGCTGGCGGTGACACTAAAAAAGCACTTAGAGCTCAATGAATTCTCTTCTACGAACGGTGCTTCCAAGACTGAAACCGGACTGGGCTGATTAGCTGTCTCCAAGGTCACAAGAAAGTCATGGTCTGTTCCGCACTCTTCGGATATTTTCATTGATATATCTTCCTGCAAGATTACAATGAAATCCATGGTTTAGAGACAATCAGTAGCTTAAAGCCGAATCCAAAGTTATTAAAAGTTTGATGTCTCGATCACAAAATACAGTGCACATGTAATGCGCACAGGCTGTAATGCAAATCCACCATATCAATGCAGATCATATACTACATTTAGCAATGCGGATTGATTAATATACCTAAAACGCAATTAATACTAGTATTTATTAATCCTATCAAACTAATTGGAAACATAAAACAACATTGAACCTGTTGACTCCAAGCATCAGGGATACAAAAAGAAGAAACATGGTCTTTCTCCGACATAGTGCAGTCGATTGATTCTATCTGGTGCTGGTTATGATTTCCAGTAGACTTGGCAGCATCTGGAGTTTCAACAGCAACCACCATAGCAGAGACGATGCTTCGAGATGCAGCTGGGTACATTGATGACTCGGGTACCACACAATCCTCTGTATACACTTTCCTATCCTTGATGTCATTCCATTGATCAACTATGATGATTTCATCCACGGGGGTGATTTCGTTTTCAGAATTAGAGTGAACGATATTATGTTTAAATGACATAGAAACTTTAGATTTTTCTTCTAGCAAGTTGCTCTTTTCCACTTCTAGCTCTGGACCAGATTGAGACCGGTGGCTCTTTTCCGCTTCTAGGCCTGGACTAGAATGAGACAGCTTGCAGTTGGATCCTGAGTTTCTTTGTTTTGGACAATCTTTCCGTCTTGACCAAGGAAACACTGACCTCGTACTCGTATACGAATCAACATGGAAAGCTTTGGGAGTAGCCTTGGTTATAGGACTTCCAACAGGTGTAGAATATGATTGTGGTCGTGACTTTAGTAAGTCTCCAATGCCCCCGTTTTTCCAGCCATCTCTACTGCTAATGCCAAAAGGACCACGAGAGTTTGCACGTTTAGCATGATCGGGCAATGCAAGCATTTCACCAAGTGTCCTGCTTCTACTCCTACCCCCAAAAGTATGTCCATTCTCCCGAGATTCTTTAGTCATCCTCCAACTTTCCATGATTTGCTGCTTTGCTTCCTTAGCCATATATGGTCCATCTAAGTCGTAACATGGGGGATTGTACCAGTCATTCACATCCGAGTTATTTCGGGAAGAAACCATCATGAACTCTGGCTCTTTTGTAAGACCTTGAGCACCACTGAATCCTAACCTTGGCGGCTCGAAAGAACTGTCACTTATGCTATCCCTTGGTTTTCTGGTGATTCCCTTTTCAGTTGCAGAGGAAGGGACAGATCCACGCGCCTTGGATTTCACACAATCCGAAAAGTTCTTCCTCTCCTTTACTTGAGCATGCGAATTTCCTTTTCCATGACCAAGGAACCCTTTGTCTTTCTCATCAGTCTCGGTCTCCCCAGGCTTTGGTTTCAAAATGACCATTTTTCTAGATGGAGGACTTCTTGCATTGTTTGATTCCAGATGAAATCTGGGAACAATAGAAGTACTATCATGTCTGTATTTCCTTCGAGAATCTTTTACGAAACCATTCTCAAGTTTCTGAAGCAGCTTAGGATTTTCTTGATCATAGGAATGATTGGTGATCAGATAATCCGGTTTCTCCAAACAAATTTCGAAACAACCCTGTCTAGAATCCACAAATCCCGATCGTTCTCGTCCCTTCGCAGCAAAAGAATCACTCACCTTTCCTATCACTAATGTTTCTTTTACTTCAAATTCATCCTCGAACTCCTTTTTCTCTTCAACGCTGTGTTCATCGAATGATCGCTTCTCCCAAGCGCCTATCAGAGCAACTTTACGCAGATAATTCTCCGAGAGCACTCTTTGCAGCTTCTTCTGCTTATTGACAGGTTGCTGAGATTGAAGTTCATCAAGCCCCATTAATCTCGCAATCACACTCGATGTAACCGGTTTAGATTCTGTGCTTTTAGACATCTCGCCTACTCGAAGGCCGAAGCAATAACTCCCTTAGTTCAATACCATTCTCAATCTGCTACAAAGAAAACAAAGAGAATTCCATAGATATTCATGAAGCTGAAACACTGGCTTCTTGTCTTAATACTAAAACAAACAAATCAAAACAACAATCAATTAAAAATAAACTTAATTCTCTTCAAGAATTCAGTATTAAAAAACAAAACAAAAGATTAAAACAGCAAAGAATTCAATTGAAGCAGACATATGAGCATCTGATAAAGCCAACACACACCAAAAAAAGAAACAAAATCATTGGAAACAGCTTTTCCTTTGGTAATAATTAGAACATAGCATGAAAACAAAGGGAAAAGTTCAACCCCATCATTCAAGTAACAAGAATCCATCTTTTACAAAAAAAAAAAAAAAACCTAGAAAATGAAAACCAAGAAAATAGGAAGAAAGATCTGACCTTTTTTGTCTAAGAAAAGTTCAGAACCTGATGCAATTGACTTTAGGGTTTAGATGCTCAAGTTCATCAGGAAAAAAAAAACCCACTAATTAAAAAATTAAATAAGTTTAAAATAAGGGATCAGATCAGATCACTTTTGTCTTGCTTATAATTCACGAAACAAAAAGACAAGCCGACAAGTAGAATAACAAGTTGGTAGGTCAAAACCCTTTTTTTATATTACAAAAAAATGATCAAATTTCACACGCAAATCTTTTTTTTTTTTTAAGAAATGGTCGGTTTACGAAAAAAGAAACAAAGTTCTGGGAAATGGGTTTCAAGAGATGAAGAATTTAAGGTTTGGATTTGGGGAAAAAATAACAAATTTGATGGTTTTGAACAAGAAAATGGGGAAAATCCGAGTTGAGTTGAGTTGGGTGTTTCTGTATTTGTAGGGACATGTTTTTCGCGTTGTTTTTTGTCGTTTCTTTGCTACGCGCGTATTTCCCGCCCACCAAAAGAAACGGTCTTTTTTTCATTTATTTTACAAAATCATTTTTAAATTTGATTTTTCGAATTAATTGCATTATATATCTCGAAATTATTATTCGGATTTTAAATAAATTTTTAAACTTTAAAATGATTTGATCGAGTCTTAAAAATATTAATATTGTTTAATCAGGTGATTTGTTAGTTTAATCATTAATTTGGACATTTAATATAACTTAGGGTCTGTTTGTTTCCCTGTAATTGGTTTTCCTGAAAACGTTTTCACAGCTTTCTGTTGTTTGGTTCATGGAAAATGAAAAGTCAACGGAAAACCAACTACAGTCAATGGAAAACAGACCTTGTTTTAGTGTAAAATGACTTACCCATTGATTTTCGGTAAGTCGTTTTCCTTCCTCTCATTCTCTCTACAAATACTAACCTAAACCATAAACCTTAAAACCTAAACCCTAAATACTAACATAAAAACTAAACCCTAAATACTAACATAAAAACTAAACCCTAAACCCTAAACCCTAAACCTTAAACCATAAACATTAAATCATAAACCCTAAACCTTAAACATAAAACATTAACCAATAAATATTAAATCTTAAACATTAAAAATCGTAAACCCTAAATGTTAAACTATAAACACTACCCTAACCCTAAACCATAAACAATGATCCATAAAAACAAAACCCTAAATGGTATAACATAAACACAAAAGCCTAAAACAAAACCATAAACCCTGAATGTTAAACCATAAACACTAAATGCTAACATAAACACTAACATAAACCTTAAACCCTAAATGTTAAACCATATATATTAAACCCCAAACACTAGCATAAACCCTTACCCTAAACACTAACCCATAAAACATAAATGCTAACATAAACACTAAACCATAAACAATAAACACTAACATAAACACTAAACCATAAACAATAAACACTAACATAAACACTAAACCATAAATAATAAACACCAACATAAACACTAATCCCTAAATACTAATATAAACAATAAGCCTTAAAACCTAAACACTAAACCTTAACATAAACCCTAAACTTTAAATGTTAAACCTTAAACACTAACATAACCCCTAAACAATAAACATTAACCCCTAAATCCTAAATGCTAACATAAATACTAAACAATAAACACTAAGCACTAACATAAACCTTAAACTCTAAATGATAACTTAAACCCTAAACACTAAAAACTAAACACTAAACCATAAAGAATGATATAACCCTAAACCATAAATGATAAACCCTAAACATTAACTATAGACTCTAAATGCTACCATAAACTCTAATAACTAAACCCTAAACCCTAATTATTGCCATAAAACATTGAATCCTAAACCCTAAATGTTGCCATAAAACATTAAATCATAAACCCTAAACCCTAACCACCAACCTAAACCCTAAACCTTAAACACTAACATAAACCATAAACACTAATCTATACCTTAAATACTAATCCCTAAATGCTACCATAAACACTAAATACTAGTCTAAACCATAAACCATAAATGATATCTTAAACCTTAAACCCTAAACACTAACCTAAACATTAAACCATGTTTTGATTGGAACTTGTTTTTACCATTATCGATACTTGTTTGTGGATTGTTCATGAAATTTTCAGGAAACTCTACCAAACAGTGTAAAATGAATTGTACAACATCATCCAAACATCGGAAAATGATTTCTGTAATTAGTTTTCCAACAACTGTAATTCATTTTCCAGAATTCATTTTTCGGAAACAGTTTTCAGTGAAACAAACAAACCCTTATATTTGATGAGGTGTTTCCAATGTAGGAGAATTTAGATATGTTGTGTTAAAAAGAGAAAGAATGTTATTTTAATGGAATGGTCTAGTTTTTACCTTGTTAGATTTTTAAAGTATCCATGCAATATGTGTACATGTCTTTAGAGGATTTATATCTACATACATTTGGGATAGCTTTTTTACGCTCGACGAACAACGACGAGCACCAATATTGACGAACACCGATAAGTATTGATAGATTATTTTATAAAATTTTTAAATTTAAAGTACTTTATGCGTAATTATAATTTTTTTAAATAAAAATGTAATTTAATTAAAGTATTTTTAGTTTTAAATTTATTTTAAATATTATTAATCAAAATAAACTATCAGTAAATTAAAAAATTCTAGGTTTTTCTTTTGCTTTGAAATTAACCCAATTGCCGCCGCACCCACCGCCAACCGCCGTCGTCGCCGACAGCCACCGCCACCGTCGTTAATAGCCGCCGCCAGTCCTAATTCTTCGTTGCAATTAGGTAATTTATACCCACCTTTTGAAACCCTAATTATCTTAAATTTAATTCGATTTAAGTATTTTTCACTTAATTTTCATTCAATTTATCCCCAAATCCCAAAATCAATTGCAACAATTCAAATTTGTTGATTGATTCGCAAAAATAATAGCCGATTCGAACTCCCAAAAAGTACAGTTTGTCGCGCGTACTAGTACGCGGGGGCTAACTGTTCTGGTACGTTAGGCGTATCGGTATAATTTTTGGTCACTGGAATTTTTTTTGTCTTGCAAGCGTACCGGTACGGTAATTGTACCATACCGGTACGCCTGAAATTTTTGGTCACTGAAATTTTTGGGCTTTTTCATGTTTTAACTACGGTGCATGCTTCTTGAGGTTTTATTTTTACCTTTTTCTTAAGTTTCATTAGATTTAATTTTACTTTCATTTACTTGTATTAAATTGTAGATTTTTTTTGAGATGGTTGATATCGAAGACATCGAAGATCTAGAAAAAATTGAAGCTACGAAGTTCGAGCCCTATATCGAGGACAAGGAACGTGGACTTAATTCTGAAGAAGAAGAACCTGATCATGATGTTGACAATGCAAAACAAATAGATGATGAGAAGACCCTTGACTATTTCATCGACAAAAGCATATGGGATAAGATTGGTAAAGAATTAAAGGATTATGATGAGAATGATATGAGTATGCTAAAGTAGAAAACTTTAGACGACTGCGTTGAATTTTACCATACCTATGCTAAAGTGAAAGGGTTCGGAGTTCGAGTCGACCCGACAGTAAAAAGTAAAACTACAAATTAAATAATTGCAAATAAAATGGTGTGACGTAAGGAGGGACATAGAGACAAAAATTGGTATAACTTGCCAAACAGAAAACGTCTACAAAGACCAGACATCAGAGTTGGGGCTGAGGCATTTATTAGATTTAAATTGGACGAACGCCATCATTATTACAAAGTTATGAAATTCTAGGAAGAATATAATCATGATATGGTTCACGTAACACATGTTGCATATATCATGTATGTAATTTTTATTAATAATTAAATTGATAGATACTAAATTCTAGCTGATTGTATATATTTAATAATTTTTTTATTGTAGGTCATTCCGAAAAACCAGTCAGTTAGATGAGCTGAAGATAAAGAGCATGCATCACTCTGGAATTACTCTAAGTAGGATAATGCGAAATTTCGTGAATGAAGCTGGTTCAATTCAGAATGTTGATTTTCTATCCAAGGACTTGTACAACTATCTGGATAGAATTAGACGAGAAGAAGTCCAAGGTGGTGATGGTAAAACAGTGATGGCATATTTATATGAGAAGCGAGAATCTGATTCTTTCTTTTTTTAGGCACACGAGGGATGAATTCGGACACTTGAAGAAGTTATTTTGGTCCAATGGTGTATCACGCGCCGAATATAAACAATTTAGTCATGTACTTGCATTTGATACAACTTACAAGTGGAACGCATACAACAAGCCGTTCGTTGTTTTGGTTGGTGTCAATCATCATCGAAACACGGTGCCATTTGGATGTGCATTGATTGTGAACGAGAAAAAGGGTACATATGTGTGGGTATTAGAATAGTTGATCGAAGCAGAAGATGGGTACAAACCGCTTACTGTTATTACTGATAGAGATAAGGCTATGACAAATGCCATTTCTCGAGTATTACCCGGGGCAAAACATAGATTGTGCTTGTGGCATATCATGAGGAACGTGCTTTCTTATATGGAATAAGATTTTCTTGATGGCTTTATGAGATGCGCTGACATGTGTAGGACGTCATCTGATTTTGAAAGTGCCTGGAAAGAACTAGTGAAAAATCACAACGTTCAAGGAAAAAATAACAAATTTGATGGTTTTGAACAAGAAAATGGAGAAAATCCGAGTTGAGTTGAGTTGAGTTGGGTGTTTCTGTATTTGTAGGGACATGTTTTTCGCGTTGTTTTTTTTTCGTTTCGTTGCTACGCGCGTATTTCCCGCCCACCAAAAGAAACGGTATTTTTTTCATTTATTTTACAAAATCATTTTTAAATTTGATTTTTCGAATTAATTGCATTATATATCTCGAAATTATTATTCGGATTTTAAATAAAATTTTAAACTTTAAAATGTTTTGATCGAGTCTTAAAAATATTAATATTGTTTAATCAGGTGATTTGTTAGTTTAATCATTAAGTTGGACAGTTAATATAACTTATATTTGATGAGGTGTTTCCAATGTAGGAGAATTTAGATATGTTGTGTTAAAAAGAGAAAGAATGTTATTTTAATGGAATGGTCTAGTTTTTACCTTGTTAGATTTTAAACTATCCATGCAATATGTGTACATGTCTTTAAATATTGGCAAGCGTCTTAATTTTAAGGTTTAAGATTTTAGTTTAGTGATTTAGGTTTAAGGTTTAAAATTTAGGGATGGTGGTTAAAATTTAGGGTTTAGGTTTATAATTTAAGGTTTAGAGATTAAGGTTTTGTTTTTAGGATAATATGGTTATATTTAGATTTTAACTTATAAACCCTAAATTATAACTATAAACTCTAAATTCTTACAACTATCCCTAAATTCTAAACCCCTGCACTTAAACCAAAACCCTAAACCCTAAAACTAAGACACTTGTGGAAATTTTCAGTTTCCACCGCCAGTGTATAGTATAATAACCTGTCTTTAAAATTTGATGTGCGTATTTTAAATGGGTAATTATTTATACAAGCGCTTGTGGAATTTTTTTACACAAACGCCTTACTTTTAGGTGGGGTGTGGATAATTAACCATAACCGTTAACCGGTATAATCGTTACATTTTACAGGTTAATTAAACCAAACCGTTAAAGTTAAATTGTTTCGGTTAACCGAACCGCTAAAAATTTATTAATGGTTACGGACTTACGGTTACAATTAAAAATTTTAACTAATGATTAACCAGTATTAAATTGTTTATATATATATATATTTAAAATATAAAATAATTTAAAAAAAAAATCAACTCACATATACAATACACAACTCTTTTTAAATTCTAAACCTTATTTCTAAAGTTATCAAACTCAATTTACCCCTTTTATCTCGGTTACACTCAATCCCCCCTTCGTTCCTCTCATACAGTAGTGGCCTAGTGGCAGAGCAGTGGGACATCATCGAGACATACAATTTTGATTGGTTTTGATTCTTCAAATTCAAATTCTTTTTCTAAAACATACAGATTTTAATGGATATTTTAATATAATATTTATCGAAGAAGTAATAAATTATTCTCTAAAAAATTAATGAATATATGGGGGAAAATTGTAATAGGTTACAGATTAACTTATAATCGAACTATCGGTTAACCGCGTTTTAACAGTTAACTGTCAGCGGTGAACCGTTTTTAATGGTTGGATTACGGTTAGTAAAATTCAATAACCGTTATAACGGTTAACCGACCGTTTAGGCTAAACGGTACGGTTAATCTATCTTGAACACCTTTAGTTTTAGGGGTTAGGGACTTCGTTTAGGGTTTAAAGTTTATGGATGTAAGTGTAGTAGTTTTAAATTTAAGGAATATTGATAGAATTGTGGGTTTAGGGTTAAATTTTAGGGTTTATAGGTTAAAACTTAAATCTATACCCATACTACCCTAAATATAAACCCTAACCCTTAAATTGTAACCATAAACCCTAAATTCTAAACTCTTATACTAAAACTCATAAACTCCAAACCCTAAACTAAAACCATAAACGCTATAATTGAGGCGCTTGTTGAAACAAAAAATTTCCACCGCTAATATATAGGATTATAATCCATTTTAAATATGGTTTGTTAGATTCAAATAGACATTTAATGCACAAGTAGTATGGATCAATAAAACTTAATCTAATTCGGAAAAAAATCCAATTTCGATTATTTAATCTTTATTATATTTAAAAAGTTTTTAAGTTTTGAACTCAATAAGTTGTTTCAGTGGAAAAGAAATAAATCTTCGTGAATTCGTTTTAGGAGACTTAGGTTCAATCGTTTTGTCTGCAAAGTGTGTGAACTGTCAAAAGATTAAGAATATGTATAAATAGATACTACCTTATAATCACCTTAAACAATTCAAAAGAAAAAATAAAATCAGTTTTTAAACAAAAATTTATCTAGCTATATGCTTCTAAGGAATTTTGTTGGAGCGAAAGGGGAACAAAATGTCACACATATGTGTATGTGTGTTAAAACACCTTATTTATTTTTTTTATAATGAAGATTGTTAGTTATATAAATAAGGTAAAATCAAATCTCCTTGAGGTTTTTATTATTTATACTCTCTCCCAAGTGTTGCTATGTTACTTTCATATTTTTTGGTTTAATCAGTGTCAGCACTAATTTTAATGTTAGTTGTCGATCACATGTGTTTATTATTTTTTTGTTTTTTTCATATCTTGTTTTTTTTTAAGTTCTTTTTTTAATTTTTAATAAGAATCTTTATTTTTGTAGCACGTTATTCGTCTATCTTTGTGACACGTTTTTCTTTACTTTTGTGGTATGTTTTTTCTGTCGTTTGGCATAGTTTTTATATACTTTAGCGATCGTTTGGTGCTCGTAGATGGATCCTCGCGACACTTGTTGTTTGATTTGATTTTATCAGTGGTCATAGAAAGTTTGATCCCCTTTGATGGTTGTTTGTCTATGTAATCAGAACTATGTAGCAGAACAATTTGTCTAATAGTTTAGCTCGCTCACGCTTCCTTCTTCACCCCACAAAGCGTCTCGTTGGGATAGAGACAAGAAAACTCATGAAGGTTTATTTCTTTGACGATGTATGTCATTCTTAAGGGAGAGTTTGCTTTTCTTTGCACCTTCGAGTTTCATGTTTTATTTTTGTATGAGTTTTTCGGTGGATATAGTCCCCGTTTTTTCTCTTTTTTTGGTGCATTGTATTTATGATACCTTCCATTGTTCTCTAATAAAGTCCAGTTGTCATTGCTCAAAAAATTATCCTTGTATTTGATGAGTCTACAATGCTCGACGAGTACCGGTGAGCACTATTAAATTAATTTATAAAGATTAAAAATCTAAAGTACTCAACGTATAATTATAAATTACTTAAACATATAATTATAAATTATTTAAAATAAAATATTAATTAAATTATTTTCCACATATGTAATATTTTTTTTAATTTTTTAAATAATTGGATCGAATACCAATCTTAGTCAATTTAAAAAATAAAAACCCCAAAACCTGTAACCTAAAACCTGTAACCTTAAAACCCAAAACTGAAACACTAAAACTTAACTTGAAAACCCTAAACCCTAAACCTTGAATTCGAATGTTAGGTTTAGGCTTTAAGCTTTATGTGTTAGTGTTTATTATTTAGGGTTTAGAGTTTAGTGTTTCAGATTTAGGGTGTAACACCCGGGTTTATGGGTCGGGTGAAAATAATATTTTAATATTATTTCGGGTTCAGTTTTATAATTTAAATAATAAAATATTTTCATGGGCCTCGGGATTTCAAAATGTTTAAGGCTATGTTGGGCTTATCTCTTAAGTTCAAATCCATGGGCTTTAAGAGATGTGGGTTTGGCCATTCATTAATGGCATTTTAGTAAATAGTTGGTCTTCCAACTAAAACCCATTTTAGTTTTAATTCCTTACTATTCAAATAAACCAAAAATCCCATCTTCTTCTCCAAACTCCCAAAACCAACGACAATGGAGAGCCTTTCTCTCCATCTCCCCATTTCATCCCATTTCTTCTTCAATCTTGGAGCTTTTTGAAAGGTAAATATGTTTTTGACTTTGCCTTGGTCTCCTCTTCATTTTGGTACCACTAATTCTCACTAAAACAATGTATTTCATAATTTGGGTTTTTCAAAGTTTTGGTTAAAGGTTGTGACTTTATGAGTTTTTATCAAGGCTTTTGGTTTATTTATGTTAGATATGTTGTTCAAGAACCATAAGGTCCAACATATGTGATTTTTAGAGTGTTCTCTAAGGATTCCCGAAATTGGGTTTTGGTGGGGTTTTAGGAGGGTTTTTAGTTGAGTTTTGGGTGTGGTTTGGGTTGGAAATTGAGGGTTAATGTTAGGGTAATAGTTGGGGGTTGTTTTGGAAGCATTTGGAGATTAAAGTGTTGAAATCACAAGTTTTGGGCTGGGTATTAGGGCTGCTCGGGTTTGGTGTTTTTGGGGGTTGTTCATAGCTTGAATTATTGTGTTTGTTGCTTGAATGATGTTCCGGGTTTGCTACATTAATTGGTGAATTGATTTGAGGTTGTTTTGATTGTGTTGAGGTGATTAGAAGCGAGATTATGTGTTGGTGAAGCCTCGGGAACAAATCCGGAAACTTGAAGACCTTGGTTGCTTGGTAATTGAGCTTGATGGTGGAGGTGAGTGGTTAAATATTTTAAAAATGGTTTTGAGTATTTGGTTCAAGCATGTGAACCTAGGATGGGCTTGGTAAACCCACCTAGAGTTGAGATTGGAGTGGTAGCCTAATCTCAAGCTTAGCGTAGGAAACCTTTGGTTGAACTCTTAATTGCTTATTATGCCTCATGTCTAATTGTGATTGTGTTGGCTATATATAATGTGCAATGCATGTTGTTGAGGCTTGATATGATGCGTTGATATATGCATGTGGTTTGGTTTATGAATCGTGCATGATAGTGATCATGGTGAGTACGTGCTAAGCACGGAAGTTATGTTGAGTTGATGTTGTGAAAGGATATGAAATTTGATTAATATTGGCACTAGTATGTTTGGGTACAATGATCGATCATTAGGATGAGTGTGCACACGAGAGTCAAAGTCGCGCGTGGCCTTGGTGGCGTTAAGGCACCAAGGAGGAGTACGGTGATGTAATATTCCACCGGAAATGTTTATATATTAGTCGGTGATGAGTGGAATCCCATCGACGGGGCGTGAGGATGAGTGGAATCCCCTCTACGAGAACCAGTGATGAGTGTAATCCCACCGCAGGTAATGGTTATGTTGGAAATGCGTTCCAACATGTTATCCGCGTATTCGAGTCATAGCTAGGTGCCAATATGAGTTTATATGTGCCTTTATGATTTGAGATGTGTTGCCAATAAGATAGGAAATGTGATTCCAAAATGCATTGAGATATGTTGTTAATAATACCTTGATATATGTATTATTGTAAGTTGAGCTTATGAGTTGTTGAGCATGGCATAATGTTGATTATATGTTCATGCATCATCTTTTGTTTTGGCTCTTGAGGATTGGAGGTAAGATCATGCATTCTACTTTGATTCTTGCTCGTGCTTGGACCCTGCATTGTCGAAGGTTTGTTTTATGAGCATACCCTCACTAAGCTTTTATGCTTACGCTCCTTTTTGTTTGACAATGCATATCAGTAGCTTGTGGGTGGCAAGGGCAAGGAAAGGCCTCCAAGTGTTGCTTACGGTTAGCTCAAATATAATCTTTGAATTGTAGATTGTAATAGTCAAGCAATGGGATAGGTGTCATCGTTGTGGATGCTTTGTTTGAATTGTAAACCTTGTTTGTGTTCCATGTCTTAAATGCTTATATGTTTTGTTGGCTAAGGCTTGTAACCTTAAAGGTTATGTATGCTCCCTTGTGGTGAAGGTATGACCTTGTGTTGGATGCCTATTTTTAATGCTCAAGTGTTGGTCTTGTGATGCATGAACCTTCGATGCTATGTATGATTCACATGTTGATGATGTTGGTTCCTTTAATGTATGGTTTCTATATGTTCGATGTGTGTTAAGCATGCTTGTATAGGTTGTCATGTATCTAGATCTTATGCTTGTGTGTTGTGTGAGGTCTTAGTGGTGCTTTTGGGACAGCTTTGTACCAAAATCCAGCTAAAACCAATCTGCAGACAGAAGGCATTTCGAAACGGTTGGTCCCGTTTCGATAATGTCCCTTTGTTTCGGGCCAGGCGTTTCGGTACGCTAGGGGGCTATTTCGATACGATTTTGCTACTAGAAATCTTAGATTTTGACGATAAATTAACGTATCGAAATGAGCTTGGGCGTTTCGGAACGGCCTTTATCTCGTTGACCACGAGATGTTGACTGTTGAGATCGTTTCGATACGGGTCACCCCTGTTTCGAAACGGACTCATCACATTGACCTTGGCCACTTGACCAAGTCAAGGAGTATCGAAACACCCTAAGGGCGTTCCGATACGGCCTGCTGTAAAGGTTTAAAAATGGTCTGTTTGATGAGCTGTTTGAATGTTTTATCTCGTATGCCCTTCCGCTGTTGCATTTCTCACATAGGTTTCTATAATGCCTCTAGAAAGGATAATAATAATGAAAAGTTTTTCTAGGATTGCTAACCGAGGTGGGACCTTAACGGGTTTCACATCGGTTTTCCCCGTGTAGCCTACTTGGACCGGTCATCCGGCCAGACCGGGACGAGGGGGTTACATTTGTTGGTATCAGAACCTAAGGTTTCCGAGACTTTGGGCAGGTAAGTGAGGTAAGTTAAGTTCTTATATTGAATTGCACGGTGTTTGCTTGCCATGTAAGCATGTTGCTTGTTATTCGTGCATGCTGTGAAGTGTGATTGTTTAATTGTAAGTGTATGTTGATTGATCGTGCGTGTGTGTTGCTTGAAGCATGTTGAGTAGAGTCCCATTGCTTCTATTACATCGGAAAAAGTGATTTTAAGTGAGGGAATCATACTTGAGCCACTTGGACCCTTTCCTTTGCTAACCTTATTTGTATGTTAATTTGTCGTTGTTGTTTATTTAATGCTTTTAGTAAGTTTGAGGCCAAGGCGTGGGCCGTGAATCGGTAAGTGGAAACTGTGGTTTCTGAAAATGTAAATGATGTTGAGGAAGTTCTTTGCTGTAGTTAGGGGTGTATGGTTGTACCGGAGCTGAGGTACAATTGGTTTGTTTGAGTCAGGATGTATGTGGGTTGATTCTCGTTGGTGAGGGACGATGTGATCGTTTTTGGTGTTAGTTGGTGAAAGAAGTGAAGACATGTGAGCGGGATTCAGAGTGGTATCGATGTTATGATAGATAAGCCTTTGGTACAGTTTTGAGTTTGTTCCCTCCGGTTGGTTCTGAATATGTACTTCCGTATGTGTTAGCAAGCATGCAAAGTTTGATTGTGTCCGGAGAAGTGTTAGAGGTAGGTATGAGTACCTTAGTTCTTTTGGCGAGATCAAGGTAGGGGCCTCGTGTGAGTAATCTGGAATTCAAAAATGTTAGTTGGTGATCGTTGGAGTTCGGCCTATGGTTTTAATACAAGACAGTCGGTAAGTATCCGTGAGTGGGAATCGATTTGTGTGATTGGGTCAGTGTGCGTCTGAGATTGTCTTCCAGCAAGAAGGAGAGATGAAGTCACTTCTGATATAGTCGAGCCGAGAAAGAAGTCTTGAGCTTTAACTTCAGATTGTTTGGTAGTGGGATGTTTGGAGTCGTCATGACCGATGTTATAGAATAAGTTCAAGCATGACTGTTTGTGTGTGATCAGAATTGAATTTTGAAGTTTTGAGATGCTCTAAGAACGGTTTTGAAGAGTTAGATTATGTGTGAAAGACCAGCCTAAAAACAAGATAACCGGAAACTATCAATTGTGTACAAGTGAAGTTGCAATTTCTGCGGATACATCATTTTGTGTGAGCTTGTAAGGAAGCTAGATATCTCTGTTGAGATTTTAGACATAGGGACACATGTGACTAGACCTTTTGGTGAGATAGTGGTGGTCAGAAAGATGTGCAGAAGATATTTGTGATGGTTCAAGGTTACGTGTTTCCAGCATATGCGAAGTGATTGTCTTTTTACGGTTTTGATGTAGCAGTTGGCGTGGTTCGGCTCGTAGAACACAAAGCTAGGGTATACCTTGAGACAATGAGAGAGTTGCCTTGAAGCTGCAGATTTCTGTGAGACTGTAGTGGTAGGTGAGGATGTGAACTTTTATCGAATGTTGATCCAGCTTAAAGGTCGAAGATTGATTGAGTTTAGTTGACAGGCTTGCCTAGCAAATGTGATGGATTTGATTTTTGAATGAAGATTAGACCGCAGAATGTTAGAATAGTTTGTGTTTTCCTAGAAGTGTTTACAAGAATTACCCGGTTTGTCTCCTGATAGAGAAGAAGAGTTTGTTATTGAGACCGTCTCTGAGCTTGTTTCTGCTTTGATTTCTCTGTATCTTATGGTTCTTGACAGAATTGAGAGTGTTGAAGAATCAACTACGAGTTTTGTTAGACCTTAGATTCTTTAGGCCTAGTACATCATCTTAGAGTACAACAGTGCAATTTGTGAAGAAGAGAGATGACAATACAAGAATGTGTTTAGATTATAGACAGTTGAAACAATTGACAGTGAATAGTTAGTATATGTTTCCCAGCATCAGTGAATTGTTGATCAGTTGGGGTGTGCTCCAGTCTTTTCGAAGATTAATTTGAGATCTAGTTGTTACCAGTTGAAAGTGAGAGAAGTTGAAGTACCGAAGATAGCTTTTGAGGCAAGATGTGATCGTTTTGAGTTCTGAGTTATGTCGCTTTGTTTGACTAGTGTATTAGTTACTTTTATAGAGATGTTGAGCAGAATATTTCCTGAGTTCCTTGATCAGTTGTAGTATTTCTCATAGTTGATACATGGATATATTCAAGTACCGAAGAAGACCATGACAAGCTTTGAAGTTAGGGTTGTAGATACTTTTAGAGAATCAGTTGTATGCCAAGTTGAGCAAACGTGAACTCCGAGTCAAGGAAGATGTTCTCCTAGGACATGTAGATCAGCCGAGAGTATTAGAGTAAATCCTAAGTAGGCAGAAGAAGATGTGAGTTGGAAGAAATTGAAGACTATGACAGGTATTTATAGTTCCTAGGTCTAGCGATGTTACTTTCGGAAGTTTGTAAATAGTCTTTCGAAGATAGTTGCTCCATTGACAGATTGCTACAGAAGAATGTTCAGTTGTGTGGTTAGATGCAAGACAATAAGCCCTTGAGAAGCCGAAAGAAACTTCGAAGAGAACTTTGACCTTGATTCAGCCTATATCAGAGAAAGAGTTTGTGAACCATAGTGATGCGTTACATGTAGAGTTAGATTGTGTGCTTATGCAAGACAAAAGATTGTGGTTTATTCATCGAGATAGTTGAGAGACCGAGAGAAGAGTTATCCGACACTAGACTTAGAGTTAATTACAGTTGTAATTGCTTCGAAGACTTAGATACAAAGCATGTATAGTAAGAAATGCACAATAAATGTGTACATATCATCAGAACTTGAAATATTTGACGACTTAGGAAGGGTTGAAACTTGAACAACA
This sequence comes from Hibiscus tridactylites, assembly GCA_958450335.1. Classification (NCBI taxonomy): domain Eukaryota; kingdom Viridiplantae; phylum Streptophyta; class Magnoliopsida; order Malvales; family Malvaceae; genus Hibiscus; species Hibiscus tridactylites. The sequence continues at coordinate 85,872,409 of OY288283.1, read as the reverse complement.
TAAGTTGTTAGAATTGCTTGAAGACCGTAATCTCAAGATTGAGTATCATCCGAAGAGAGTTAACGCAGTGACCGATGCTTTGAGTTATATTGTTGTTAGATTAGTAGTTGAGTTGCGAGTTGTACTTGTCGGATTCAGTTTATCATATGATAGTAGTTTGTGGCCGAGTTTCATGTCAAACCTACATTGAGTCAAAATGCTTAAAGAGAAACAGTTGCAAGACAGGTTCTTGGCACCTCACGTGCAAGACATAGTAGAAGGAAGACCTTCAGAATACAGTTCAGAGATGATAGAGTTTTGCATTTCAGAGACAGAATAGTTGTACCGATTGACATAGTGTATTGAGACGTATTGTTTTGGCCGAAGCACTTGGCAGTTCGTTTGTATTGCATCTGGGTAGTATGAAGACTCGTTGTGGGTTGAAGATGAGTAATTCTGGATTGAGTTGATGAATAATGTGGTTCAGTATGAGAGTAAGTGTGCAATTTACAAACGTGTCAAGACCGATCATTAGTTCTCTTCTAGTTTGCTACATCCGTGGAAGATTCGTAATGAAAGTGGGTACTAGAGATTCGAGATTTTAACTAGATTTTTGAAGACGTCTGCATAATGTTTGGTTACATGCTGAAGTCACATGATCAGTCAGAGAAAGTTATGGGTCAAGTATTCAAACAGTGTTGTATGAGTTTGTGAATCGAGCTAGTTCTGTTGTTTATCTGTTGCGGTTATCACCAGAGTTAGAAAGGGGATTCGTGATGTGTTCTGTGTATCTGCGATTCGAAAGTGTGAATCAGATCTGTCTCTTGTTATGATTGTTGAAGAGGTTGAGTCGAGTTTGAAATTGGCATGCATTAAATGACTCGTTAAAATCTTAGCATCAGATATCTATTGTTGTGTGGTAAGCCTGCCGAGATTGGTTAGTGTGGTGGTGAGAGGGAAAGTGGGTAAGATCAGATTTTGTGGTAATTCATGTCCGATAAATTTCGGGGACGAAATTTCCTTAAGTGGGGGAGAGTTGTAACACCTGGGTTTAGGGGTCAGGTGAAAATAATATTTTAATATTATTTCGGGTTCGGTTTTATAATTTAAATAATAAAATATTTTCATGGGCCTCGGGATTTCAAAATGTTTAAGGCTATGTTGGGCCTATCTCTTAAGTCCAAATCCATGGGCTTTAAGAGATGTGGGTTTGGCCATTCATTAATGGCATTTTAGTAAATAGTTGGTCTTCCAACTAAAACCCATTTTAGTTTTAATTCCTTACTATTTAAATAAACCAAAAATTCCATCTTCTTCTCCAAACTCCCAAAACCAACGACAATGGAGAGCCTTTCTCTCCATCTCCCCATTTCATCCCATTTCTTCTTCAATCTTGGAGATTTTTGAAAGGTAAATATGTTTTTGACTTGGCCTTGGTCTCCTTTTCATTTTGGTACCACTAATTCTCACTAAAACAATGTATTTCATAATTTGGGGTTTTCAAAGTTTTGGTTAAAGGTTGTGACTTTATGAGTTTTTATCAAGGCTTTTGGTTTATTTATGTTAGATATGTTTTTCAAGAACCATAAGGTCCAACATATGTGATTTTTAGAGTGTTCTCTAAGGATTCCCGAAATTGGGTTTTGGTGGGGGTTTTAGGAGGGTTTTTAGTTGAGTTTTGGGTGTGGTTTGTGTTGGAAATTGAGGGTTAATGTTAGGGTAATAGTTGGGGGTTGTTTTAGAAGCATTTGTAGATGTTAAATGTGTTAAAATCACAAGTTTTGGGCTGGGTATTAGGGCTGCTCGGGTTTGGTGTTTTTGAGGGTTGTTCATAGCTTGAATTATTGTGTTTGTTGCTTGAATGGTGTTCCGGGTTTGCTACATTAATTGGTGAATTGATTTGAGGTTGTTTTGATTGTGTTGAGGTGATTAGAAGCGAGATTATGTGTTGGTGAAGCCTCGGGAACAAATCCGGAAACTTAAAGACCTTGGTTGCTTGGTAATTGAGCTTGATGGTGGAGGTGAGTGGTTAAATATTTTTAAAATGGTTTTGAGTATTTGGTTCAAGCATGTGAACCTAGGATGGGCTTGGTAAACCCACCTAGAGTTGAGATTAGAGTGGTAGCCTAATCTCAAGCTTAGCGTAGGAAACCTTTGGTTGAACTCTTAATTGCTTATTATGCCTCATGTCTAATTGTGATTGTGTTGGCTATGTATAATGTGTAATGCATGTTGTTGAGGCTTGATATGATGCGTTGATATATGCATGTGGTTTGGTTTATGAATCGTGCATGATAGTGATCATGGTGAGTACGTGCTAAGCACGGAAGTTATGTTGAGTTGATGTTGTGAAAGGATATGAAATTTGATTAATATTGGCACTAGTATGCTTGGGTACAATGATCGATCATTAGGATGAGTGTGCACACGAGAGTCAAAGTCGCGAGTGGCCTTGGTGGCGTTAAGGCACCAAGGAGGAGTACGGTGATGTAATATTCCACCGGAAATGTTTATATATTAGTCGGTGATGAGTGGAATCCCATCGACAGGGCGTGACGATGAGTGGAATCCCCTCTACGAGAACCAGTGATGAGTGTAATCCCACCGTAGGTAATGGTTATGTTGGAAATGCGTTCCAACATGTTATCCGCGTATTTGAGTCATAGCTAGGTGCCAATATGAGTTTATATGTGCCTTTATGATTTGAGATGTGTTGCCAATAAGATAGGAAATGTGATTCCAAAATGCATTGAGATATGTTGTTAATAATACCTTGATATATGTATTATTGTAAGTTGAGCTTATGAGTTGTGGAGCATGGCATAATGTTGATTATATGCTCACGCATCATCTTTTGTTTTGGCTTTTGAGGATTGGAGGTAAGATCATGCATTATACTTTGATTCTTGCTCGTGCTTGGACCCTGCATTGTCGAAGGTTTGTTTTATGAGCATACCCTCACTAAGCTTTTATGCTTACGCTCTTTTTTGTTCGACAATGCAGATCAGTAGCTTGTGGGTGGCAAGGGCAAGGAAAGGCCTCCAAGTGGTTCTTACGGTTAGCTCAAGTATGATCTTTGAATTGTAGATTGTAATAGTCAAGCAATGGGATTGGTGTTATCGTTGTGGATGCTTTGTTTGAATTGTAAACCTTGTTTGTGTTGCATGTCTTAAATGCTTATATGTTTTGTTGGCTAAGGCTTGTAACCTTAAAGGCTATGTATGCTCCCTTGTGGTAAAGGTATGACCTTGTGTTGGATGCCTATTTTTAATGCTCAAGTGTTGGTCTTGTGATGCATGAACCTTCGATGCTATGTATGATTCACATGTTGATGATGTTGGTTCCTTTAATGTATGGTTTCTATATGTTCGATGTGTGTTAAGCATGCTTGTATAGGTTGTCATGTATCTAGATCTTATGCTTGTGTGTTGTGTGAGGTCTTAGTGGTGCTTTTGGGACGAGGGGGTTACATAGGGTTTAGGATTTGTTGGAGTATATCCAAAGACCAACCGTGATATGGTTGTAAAAGATATACTTATTTTATCTTATTTATTAATATAAAGCCATTATTATTATTATTTTAGTCATATTTTGTGCATCTATAAATAAACTGAATTATAATAAAGTTCTTAGAATAATATAGTTATTCTTGAGTGTTGTCATTGGCATAGAGATGTCAAAATCAATATTTAAGTATGTGTTAGAGAATGACATATTAGACTGACCCACTATGAGCATGTTTCTTGATTTATTATGTGAGAGTCACAACATAGCTCATGGTGATAACTACATGTATGATCCTCTGACTTGAGATCATCATTATTCCAACATCGTGAGTGACATATTTTGATACGGTCGAACGTGTGTCGTAATTAACTACACTATAAAGATTAATATTGGATATGTCACAATCTATGTGGCGGAATATGGTTGATCAAGATAGGATTTGCCCCTCCTACATAATAGGAGTAATATCATAGGCCACTTGATTGAGAAGACTAAAAAATGCATGATCATGCTCGAATAAATTGATATGAGATATCATAGTTATTCATTTATAATAGTCTACTCAAGATATCAAGAAATATTAGATGAACTATACAAATGTGACTAATTCATGACTTGTGTTCGATCTAGATATGAGGACAAAAGGATGTAATACATAAAAGAAAATAATCACGAAAGAAGGTTAAGTCAAACCACTAGGTCATGTAACTTAGGTAGCGATAATGTATTGCTAGATGTCACTCATTGCTTGTAATATTAGAATTGTTTTAGATATTACCGGTAACGTTACATGAACCTACAAGGGTCACACCATATGATTAAAACGAACAAATACCGACTAGATAGCATGTGTATAAACTTGTTGTGCACGAAATAAGTAAGAACCAAAATTATCATGGTTATTATAATTATAGATAATCTCGTTTATATATTTTAATACTAGATAATTAATGTAATTATTAGATACTATTAATATATATATATATATATATATCCCTAAAGAAACATGATAGAAGTAGAATCAGATTCTATATATTTAATTATATTCGGATAAATATAATGTATATTTAAAGAATCTGAATTTAATTAAAATTAGGTTTTTGAATGCTATATAAAGGCATGACGTCTAGCAGCCAAATATATGTTGTTCAGAAAACCTCTCTAACAGTTAGAGAAGAGAAAATAATGTTTGCTTCGTTCGGGTGGAATGCGTAGAGGTTGAAACGCGATTGTGACGACTCAGATTCGATTTGGATTCTTCTATACTCCCTGCAGATTTTTAGATTTATTAGGGTAACATTTCATCCTTCTCACCCCGAATTCGTTCCTCGTACATGGATCTCTGGAGGTAATCGCTGGATAATTTTTCTGCTGTGCCATGAGGTATATTGGCGTTTCTCAACAAAATTTAGAGTTTATAGGTTAGGTTTTAGAGTTTAGGGTTTATGATCTAGTGTTTTTGGTTAGAGCTTTGGGTTTATGGTCTAGTGTTTATGGTTTATGGTTTATAGTTTATGGTTTAAGTTTGAGGGTTTTATTTTTAAAATTGACTAAGGTTGGTATTTGATCTAATTATTTAAAAAATATTAAAAAATATTATATATATGAAAAATAATTTAATTAATATTTTATTTTAAATAATTTTCAATTATATGTTTAAATAATTTATAATTTTATGTTAAGTCATTTATATTTTTAATTTTTATAAATTAATTTAATGGTGCTCAGCAGTTCTCATAATTAGTGGTGCTTAGCGGTGCTCGTCGAACGTAGAATTTTAATTTAATAATAATAATTTGAAAGTGTTGTGTTTATCAGAAAAATTCAAATCGGATTAAGATATTATTTTATATTAAATTAAATTATTAAAAATAGTGTTGTGTTATATTTAAAATAATTATTAGAAAAACATGGTATAATGAGATGAGATGTAATATTTTTTTAATTAATATCCAAATTTAAATTATAATATTGTAGATGAGACAAACTAGATTTGATGGATCACCTTATAACGGATTTTACAATATTTTTTTAAATATAGATCAAATATAAGTGGTTATAAAAACAATACAATCTTTTTTAATTTAATCAATGATTATGTTGTTTAAGAAAATTATTTGATACACAAAATGTTTAAATTTTAATTTAATGATAATAATTTGAGATCTTGGTTTAAACCAACCTTCTTTTAATATTAGAGAAGTAATGAGTTTTTTATAAATAAATTAATTAAATTTTAATCACATGGTTTCTGAATTTCAGCTCAAATCTCCAACTTCCACGTTATTGATTTTACAAACAAATAAATAAATAGAAAATAATTTGGTACTAAGTTAGTGTAGAACGTCAATCTTAGGGTTTAGAATTTTATTTTAAGAATTAAAAGTTTATAATTTTAGATTTAAGGTTATAGATTTAATGTTATGGTTATAGATTTAAATTTAAAGTTTATATTTAAAATTTAGCTCTATAATTTATAGTTTAGGATTCTTGATATTAGAGTATAACTCTCAGTAAAATAAGACTTGATTAGAGCAATGAGTATTTAAAAAATCCATGTTATTTAATAAAAAAAGATAGAGCAATTACTTAATATTTTGCATCATAGACTTCCGACGTTATGCTTGCTTCGAGCTAGAGGCGCGAATTTGGTTGATGTGTTTTTCATGTGTGTGTGGTGTGAGGAAGGCGAGGATGAGTTGTACCATATTTTATTCTCATGTCAGTTCATGAGTGAGATATGTGATTTGTTTTTCTAGTGGTGGGAGTGTTAGTTATTTAACCCGAAACGATTCATGAGTTCATTGCTCAAGAGTATTTTAGTGGCTTCTTCGAGGTTTTCAAACAATAGTAGATTGCTGGTTGTGCATCTGTGCTTTGGTCGATGTGGCTAGCTCATAATGAGTTTATGTTTAATTTAAAAAGAAAAAAATTATCGGTGGGGGAGATTTTCTTTTTGTCCAAGTTGCGAGCGTTACATTGGGTGGTGGACGTGTCTGAGAAATTATTTCTCGCGTATGGATGGGCGGTTAGTGCTGACAGGACTTGGGTCTTGGCCTCTTGGGAGTTGGTGTTGCGAGCTGCAGGGATAAGTAAAGTGTGGTTTTGCCTTATGCTGCTGCATGTCAGTGGTGCTAGGGGGTGCTCTTTGCATTGAAGGCACCTGAGGTTAGAAGTGTTTAAAAATATTGATTCAGCTCGTCGATATATTAATTTGAACTTTAATACATTGTGTATATTTTTTTAAAAAAAATTATTCGAACGGGTCGAGTATCCAACCCAATATATTTTTTCGGGTAATTGGGCCAGGTCTGGGCCGAAATGTTTTTGTGACCGGGTACCTGACCCCACCCGATATTTTAATATATTTATTTACTTAGTTTTAAATTGTGTTTATTTTAGACTTTAGGGTTTATTTTTTCAGTTTGTTCGATAATAACAAAATTAATTAAATAATCATTTTTTTTATAAAATTGGATATTAAATGATTTTAAAAATTAATTTAATACAATTTATTTATGATATAAAATAAATTTTCAAATTATATTTATTATTACTTTTAAATAATTTAAAATTAGGATCTAAATATTTATTTTTAAGTAATTTAAATTTTATACTTAATAGTAAATAAATATTATTTTTAATTATTTAGATCTAAATTTTAAGTCATTAAATAATTATTAAATATAATTTACAAATTTATATTCTATTATAAAAATATAATTAATTTAATATTATTTTTATAGAAATAAATAAATATTTAATTAGTTTTGTTATTATCGAACAAAGTGAAAAAATAAATCTACTTTAATTTTTAATTTTAAACACAATTTATTTAAAAATATTTAAATTAAAATTATCACATTTTATTAGTTTAATTTGGTATTTAAATATTTAAAATTTTATTAATGAGGTATTGTGTTCGAGTCACTTTCATACATTTTATATTTTTGTTTTGTGTTTCTATCCTAATATAAGTTAAATATAAATGTTAGTGAAAATAAATCAAAAGCAAAGCGTAGTGTTGAGTGGATCGCAAGATCGATATTGACCAAGAGGGGGGTGAATTGGAAATTTAAAGGTTTTGAGGTGGAAATTGCAAATTGAAAATAATTGACAAGAGATTTAGAGTGGTTCAAGTTCCAAATGAACTCTACATCCACTACCTTAGCCTCACTAAGGATTTGCAACAATTCCACTAAATTGATCTTCCCCTTTTCTAGGACAAGGAGGCAACCCTTTACAATTTCGGTTGATTTTTCTACCCAAAAATCAACCCAATCCTCACACTTGTGAACAAAAAAATTTGATGGCTAAAAGGTATCTCTCAATACAAATAATAGCCCCAATACAAGCACTCAACCCAATTGAACAAAATATGAATGAAGATTACAATTGGGATTTTTACACAAAATGGGATTTTTGCACAATTGCTTGAATTTGATGTTTGGATGTTTGCTTTAGGATCAATAGTTGTTGCTGATGCTTTTGGATGTCTCTTTTATACCTCCTCATTGATTTCTAGCCGTTTGGGTGGTTGGGAACATAAATGGAGCCGTTGGAACCCTCTCTTACCACCATAAATGCAGTCTGCACCAACCCGTTTCGAAACGCGGGGTACCTGTTTCGGAACGGACTAAAATAGAAAGAGCCGTTGGGGTGCATTTAAGAGCCCGTTTCGAAACGCCTTAGGGCCGTTTCGAAACACTTTTGCCACTGTCAAGGGTCGTTTCAGAACGGTCTTAGCCCGTTTCGAAACGCCTTAACGATTTTCAGAAATTCAGTTAAAAACACTATAACGGTCATATTTTTAAATTCAACTTAAGACCTGTTTCGAAACGATATGGATCCGTTTCGAAACGGATTTGCTACTGTCAAGGGTCGTTTCGGAACGGCCTTGATCCGTTTCGAAACACCCTTTTTATCTTTAAAAAATCAGCAAATATTTGAACCGTTGTACTCTTTTTAAATCAAATATGAAGAATAGTTTCGAAACGAGTGATACTGTTTCGAAACGGGGTCAAGTGTTTCGATACACGTTTCGGAACGGTGGTCGACAGTGATGAAAACGTTTCGAAACGCCTGAGGGTCGTTTCGAAACAGGAGCTTAAAATTCACTGTTCTGACTTGAAACACTTAGAAAAATATTTGAAAAACTTTGTTTTTAACTTGGGCATAAACTTAAAATTATATAGGGATATTTTGAGGACTTAAAATTCGTTTTGACATTTTCAATTTAGTCCTTGGGTTTTTAGTTATATCAAAATTAAAATATTTGTTTTACAATCTCCCCTTTTTGATATAACAAAACCAAAGTTAGAATTTTTGAGAATTTTGAAAGTTTTGAAAAATATTCTAACTCCCCTTAATTTAAGATAGGTTTTTAAAGTTAAAAGAAATTTTTGATTTGAAATCCAAGTTGTAAACCTTTAAAAAACCTTTTAAAATTTAAAACGAATTTTAGTGTGTGTGGCTCTTAAATTTTTTCTCCCCCTTTTTGTTAGATCAAAAAGAACAATGAAAGCTCATAGAGAAGATAAAGGATTAGTACCAATAAGCAATAATAAGCAACCATAATATTAATTCATAATCAAAATATCCAAAACATAAACCAACATTAAGTTCAACATAAAATCCCAAATAAAAAGCCAAAAGCATAGGTTCCTAAAACATGAGAAAACATAAAGATGCAATCTTAATCCTAAAATGCATAGATAATATGATATGATATGATATGAAAATCCTAGGCCTCGTCATCATCATCCGAAGTATCATCATCGCTCTTGGCTTGAGAACGGTGAAACTTCGTCCATTGCCCATAGAGCGTAGAGAAGGATAGATCCAAGTTGGAATGCGAAGTCTCAAGAGTATGAAGACGATCCTCGACATTCTTCAAACGAGTGTCCATAGATTCAAAACCCGAAGCAATGCGAGTGTCCAAAGCATTGAACCGATTGTCCAAAGCATTGAACCGCTCGGTAAGGAGAGCCGTGAGGGCTTCATTGTTTGCAATTTGAACTTGCGGTGGAGGAGCAACGGGAGGAGGAACGGCTTCTCTATCAATTCTTTCCCAAACATCATTCGCATATGTAAACCCGGACTTGCGAAGGGATGACTCACCAATCTTGGTCTTGCGAGGTTCCGGAGAGTCGTAGGAACAATCGATGCCAAGATCATGAAAGATAGAGCTCAAGACTATGCCATATGTAAAAGACTTCAACTCATTTGTGTCAATAAGCTTGATATTATTGACTATCTCGGCAAAAATTATCTTAGGCACATTTGGGCGCTCACCCTTACGGAAACACTCTAGCCAAAAATGATCAGTTTGACGGATGTGAGAGTATTTACCTCCGGAAGGTCGAATGAACCAAGAAACCATCAAGTGAAGAACGCGATCGTGCACCTCCAAAGTAAGTGACTTACCGGTGGAAGTGCCAAAGTGACGTTCATCCTCAATACCCTCATCCTTAAGTTTAAGAGAAGACTCCAAAAGAGCAACATTAACAACAAACTTTTTGCCCAATAAGGATGATTCAATTCCTATAATCTCGGTTTTGGTCTCATCATAAATAAAACGAGCATTAGAGTAAAAAAGGAGTACCATGTGTTTGTAGCGAACATCTGGAATGCTCAAGAAATAGATGAGATTCCACTGACTCAAACGGCCGAGATAACGGAATAGGAATCGCTCGGAATTGAGGAAATCAAGATCAATGACACGTTCCTTGCGAATTTCGAAATCCTTGACATAAGAGAATCGAGCACGCATCTCCAAAGTTTTGAGGGTTTTCTGAAAAAGCAGAGGAAGATTCGGAAGAACACTCGAATCACCGGTTTGAACGGCCTTGCGCTTTTTGTTAGCTTGATCCGCCATCTAAAAACATTAAGCAAGTGAATTTTAAAATTAAGTGTATGCATTGATATTTAAAATCAATCCAATAATAAATCCCACTTAGGTTTTTGAAAACAAAATTAAAAAAGAAGAAGAAAAAAACAGTAAAGAAAAAAATACGACTGAAAAATTTTATATTCGAATCAAAAATTTTGAGATTTGGAATTTTTTTTACAAGATATGGAAAACCCACAAAGAAAAACATATAATTTATACAAAAATAAAATTTTCTAACCTAAGATTCGAACATAAATTGAAAGAAAAAGAAAAAAAGAAAAATTACCTTAGTTTGGGATTTTGGATGATTTGATTAAAATCCTTGCACAAGGTTGATGAAACTTGCTTAGACTTGAGTTTTAGAGTAAAACCCCTCACAATTTTATGAAAATCAATGAGTTTGAGAGGGTATTTATAGAGAGGGAGGCGGTTTAGGGTTTTAAGAGTTTGATAAAAAGTGAACTTTATCATTAAAAAGCCCTAAATAAAGCAATCCGCGATGCCGTTTCGGAACGGTCAAGACCGTTTCGAAACGGGGCGGCTAGGGTTTTGACCGTTTTGAGACCATAGGCTGACCGTTTTGATACGGTGTTGACTGTATCGAAACCCTTTTGACCCGTATCGGAACACGTTTCGATACACCCCTTGGCAGTAGCAAAAACGTTTCGGAACGCTTTTGAGGCGTTTCGAAACGCCCTTCTCTCAGAACAGGATTTAAGGTATCCGTATCGAAACAGGGTCACCCGTTTCGATACACCTGGGCCTGGAAGTGCAGAAAAGGCTCTAAAAGTGCAGAAAAACGAAGTTTTAGGAGGCCTAACATGCATAAATGTTATGAATGAGCAGGCAAAACATATTTAAGCATAAACATACTCCCCCTAACTATAGCCATGGATAAAATTAGGAGTTTAAACACATAAACATGGCATTTCACAAGATCAAGCATATTTAAGCACAAAAGAGGTCCTAAAAGGTCAAAATAGGCTAGCTAGACCTAACTCTCTCCTAAGGGACCAAAGACGCTCTTTGTCTAAGGGTTTTGTAAATATGTCCGCTAATTGATTCAAGATGTCTACGTACTCTATAACCACATCTTCCTTAAGGACATGATCTCTAATGAAATGATGCCTTATTTCTATATGTTTGGTTCTAGAGTGTTGGATGGGATTTTTTGTTAAACAAATAGCACTAGTGTTGTCACATTTTAGGGGTATGGTTTCAACTTTAATTCCATAATCTAAGAGTTGTTGCTTCATCCAAAGGACTTGAGCACAACAACTCCCTAAGGATATGTACTCGGCTTCGGTGGTAGATAAGGCTACACTATTTTGTTTCTTAGAGAACCAAGATATGAGCATACTACCTAAGAATTGACAAGTTCCCGAAGTACTTTTCCTATCAATTTTGCAACCCCCATAATCCGCATCCGAGTAAGCATGAAGGTTGAAGGTAGAGCCTCTAGGATACCAAAGGCCTAAACAAGGAGTGTCTCTAAGGTATCTAAAGATTCTCTTAACGACTATAAGGTGAGACTCTCTAGGACTAGCTTGAAACCTAGCACACAAGCAAACACTAAACAAGATATCTGGTCTACTTGCGGTAAGGTAAAGCAAAGATCCAATCATAGAACGGTAAAGCTTAGAGTCAACACACTTACCTCCTTCATCTTTGTCAAGCTTTGTAGATGAGCTCATAGGAGTGGCTTGAGGCTTTGCATTCTCCAAGCCAAACTTCTTGAGCATATCCTTTATGTATTTTGCTTGGTTGATGAAGGTGCCATCTTTCTTTTGCTTGATTTGGAGTCCCAAAAAGAATGAGAGCTCCCCCATCATGCTCATCTCAAATTCACCTTGCATTAACTTAGCAAACTCTTGACAATGACATTCATTAGTAGAACCAAAAATAATATCATCAACATAAATTTGAACTACTAAGATGTCATTTTTATACATTTTTATAAAGAGTGTAGTGTCCACCTTACCTTTTTCAAATCCTTTTTCAATCAAAAAATTTGAAAGCCTTTCATACCAAGCTCTAGGAGCTTGTTTTAAACCATAAAGAGCTTTGGTAAGTTTGAAAACATGATTTGGAAATTTTGAATCTTCAAAACCCGGTGGTTGTTCCACATACACTTCTTCATTTATAAAACCATTTAAAAATGCGCTTTTAACATCCATTTGAAAAAAGCTTGAAATTATGATAACATGCATATGCAAGCAACATCCTAATGGCTTCCATTCTAGCTACGGGTGCATAGGTTTCATCAAAATCTATTCCCTCTTCTTGAGTGTAACCTTGTGCTACAAGTCTAGCTTTATTTCTCACAATGTTACCACTCTCATCTAGTTTGTTCCTAAAGACCCATTTAGTTCCTATTGTAGATTGATTACTAGGTCTATCAACTAATGTCCATACATTACTTCTCTCAAATTGATTTAACTCTTCCTGCATAGACATAATCCAAAAGTCATCTTTCAATGCTTCTTTTATGTTTTTAGGCTCTATGCATGAGATAAATGCAACATGGTTCATTAATCTAAGAGAAGAACGAGTGGTTACCCCCTTGGATGGATCACCCAAGATTTCACCATCTTTGACATAGTTCAACTCCCTTGGGTAGCTCACTTCCTTTTCCTCAATGGCCAAGTCCTTCAAGGCTTCAAGAGGTGGATCTTGTGAGTCCTCTTCCTTTGTTGGAATCTCATCCTCCTTTGAAGTTTGACCTCCATCAAAGGCATTTATGATCCCTACATCATCATCATCACAAGAATCCTTCCTAGGAAGGAGGTTATCATCGAATACAACATGAATAGATTCTTCTACTACTAAAGTTCTTTTGTTAAATACTCGATAGGCTTTAGAGGTTAAAGAGTAACCTATAAAAATGGCTTCATCACTTTTTGCATCAAATTTACCTAAGTTATCTTTTCCATTATTTAAAACAAAACACTTGCACCCCAAAGGGTGAAAATAACTAATGTTAGGCTTTTTGGATTTTAAAATCTCATAAGGTGTTTTCTTTAAAATTGGCCTAATCATTACTCGATTTACAATATAACAAGCGGTGTTTGTGGCTTCCGCCCAAAAATATTTAGGTAAATTGTTTTCACAAAACATAGTTCTAGCCATTTCTTGTAAAGTTCTATTTTTCCTCTCAACTACCCCATTTTGTTGAGGAGTTCGAGGAGCCGAAAAATTATGGCTAATACCATTTTCATTCAAAAATTCTTCAACCCTAAATTTTGAAACTCGGTTCCATGATCACTTCTAATATGTGAAATTCTAAGTTCAAGATCATTTTGGGTTAATTTTGAAAATGTGATGAATTTTTCCAAAGCCTCATCTTTAGTACTTAAAAAGAGAACCCAAGTAAATCTAGAAAAATCATCAACTAGCACAAAAGCATAAGACTTACCACCCAAGCTCATAGTCCTAATTGGCCCAAATAAATCCATGTGAATTAATTGTAAGCATCTACTAGTAGAAACATCATTAATGGATTTGAAGGAAGACCTATGTTGTTTACCCTTTAAGCATGCATCACAAATTTTATCATTTGAGAACTTTATTTTGGGTAAACCTCTAACTAGATTTAGAGAGACTAGTTTTTCTAAAACACTTATGCTAGCATGTCCTAGCTTCCTATGCCACAACCATGCATCATTTTCATTTTGAGCAACTAAGCATGCATGAGATGTATGTATGTCATCTAAATGCACCATGTATATGTTTCCTATGTGATGACCTATGAGCATAATATTATTAGATTTAATGTCTACAATTTTGCATCCATTTTTATCAAATAAAACATTAAATCCTTTATCACATAATTGACTTATGCTCAATAAATTGTGTTTAAGACCATCGACATATAAGACATTTTCAATAAGAATGGTAGAGTGATTACCTATGGAGCCAATACCTTTAATGTGGCCTTTGGAGTTGTCACCAAATGTTACTACTCCTCCACTTTTTGGCTTTAGATCCATGAATCGACTCTTGTCTCCGGTCATGTGTCTCGAGCATCCACTATCAAGGTACCATGAGTTTTGACTTTGTGCCTTGGCCTTGTAGCAATGCTCCCCTACAAACAAAGATATTAAACTTTGGTTTTTGGTACCCAAATCATTTTGGGTCCATGAGTGTTAGCTCCCAAAACCTTGGTTCCCTTAGGAATCCAAGATGACATAGCAATAATATTATTAGATTTTACAAGTTCCTTAGGAACCCATACACTTCTAATTCTTTTAGCTCTACTATGTCTAGGGTAGCTACCTTGTTTGTAGTAATTAGTCTTTTTCTTAGGTTGCTATGTTCTAGAGGATTCTCCTACTTCATGCTTGACACTACTAACATTTTTTAAAGACTTTAGCTCATCTTTTAATCCTAATACCTTTTTCTCAAATTTTGAATTAGCTTGAGTGAGTGAGTCATTTTTCTCATTTAGTTCTAAAATGATTTTCTTGTTTTTAATGACCGACTCTTTAAACTTCTCAACTAATTCATCATATACCTCTTGTAACTCATCATATGCATCATTTAACTCTTCATATGAAAAATCTAAAGTAGATGAGTTAGAGGTTACCAAGGAGGAATCTTCCTCAAGTGCCATGAGGCAAAGATTAGCCACTTCTTGTTCGTCATCCTCCGATGACTCCTCATCACTCCAAGTAGCAAGCTTGGCTTTGAGTCTTTTCTTCTTCTCAAAGCCCTTCTTCTTGAGTTGAGGGCACTCCGAACGGATGTGGCCGGGTTGTTTGCACTCAAAGCAAATGATAGGATCCTTTCCTTCTTCTTTGTTCTTCCCTTTGAAGTCCATCTTCCTTTGGATTTTTCTTCCCCGGTTGGACCTCATGAAGCGTGAGAACCGTTTGGCTATCATAGCCAATTCTTCAAGTTCATCCTCCTCACAAGATGAGCTCTCATCATGTTGTGAAGCTTTAGCCTTGAGAGCTATTCCCATCTTCTTCTTCTTCTCAACCTCAAGCTTCTCTACCCTTTTCTCTTCTTTCTTCTTCTCATCTTCCCTTCCTTGCTTCATGATCTCATGAGTAAGGAGAGAACCCACAAGCTCATCAAGCTTCAATGTCTTCAAGTTCTTTGCTTCGATGATAGCAGTTCTCTTCCCATCCCAAGACTCGGGAAGTGAATAGAGTAGCTTCCGGACAAGCTTGTCTTCCGGTATGATCTCTCCAAAGCCCTTTAGACCATTGACAATCGTGGAGAATCGATCAAACATCTTTGACACCGTCTCATCGGGCTCCATCTTGAAATTTTCATAACTAAGATTGAGAATTCCAATCTTAGTTTCTTTAACATCATTGGTGCCTTCATAAGTGGTCTCAAGAGTGTCCCACACTTCTTTGGCACTTTCGATTGATGAGAACTTTGAATAGATGTCCGGACCGAAAGCACAAAATAGCATATGGAGAGCTTTATCATTGACTTGAATCTTTTTCCTCTCCTCTTCACTCATTTCGGCTTTCTTCTTCAACACCATCTTGCCTTCACCGTCTTGCTTCAATGGAATGTATGGCCCATCCTCAATGACATCCCACACAAGATAGTCATTAGATTTGATGAATAGACGCGTTCTATTCTTCCAAAAAGAATAGTTATCACCATTGAAGAAAGGAGGCTTTAGGGTCGATTGTGACTTGTACATGCCGGAACCGGAGGTTGAAGCCATCTCTTGATATTTTGATGATCACACTCTTCCAAGGATCTCCTCTTGTGGTTGTTAATCCTCAAAGAGTTAAGCTCTGATACCAATTGTTGAGTGGATCGCAAGATCGATATTGACCAAGAGGGAGGTGAATTGGAAATTTAAAGGTTTTGAGGTGGAAATTGCAAATTGAAAATAATTGACAAGGGATTTAGAGTGGTTCAAGTTTCAAATGAACTCTACATCCACTACCTTAGCCTCACTAAGGATTTGCAACAATTGCACTAAATTGATCTTCCCCTTTTCTAGGACAAGGAGGCAACCCTTTACAATTTCGGTTGATTTTTCTACCCAAAAATCAACCCAATCCTCACACTTGTGAACAAAGAAATTTGATGGCTAAAAGGTATCTCTCAATACAAATAATAGACCCAATACAAGCACTCAACCCAATTGAACAAAATATGAATGAAGATTACAATTGGGATTTTTACACAAAATGGGATTTTTGCACAATTGCTTGAATTTGATGTTTGGATGTTTGCTTTAGGATCAATAGTTGTTGCTTATACTTTTGGATGTCTCTTTTATACCTCCTCATTGATTTCTAGCCGTTTGGGTGGTTGGGAACATAAATGGAGCCGTTGGAACCCTCTCTTACCACCATAAATGCAGTCTGCACCAACCCGTTTCGAAACGCGGGGTACCTGTTTCGGAACGGACTAAAATAGAAAGAGCCGTTGGGGTGCATTTAAGAGCCCGTTTCGAAACGCCTTAGGGCCGTTTCGAAACACTTTTGCCACTGTCAAGGGTCGTTTCAGAACGGTCTTAGCCCGTTTCGAAACGCCTTAACGATTTTCAGAAATTCAGTTAAAAACACTATAACGGTCATATTTTTAAATTCAACTTAAGACCTGTTTCGAAACGATATGGATCCATTTCGAAACAGATTTGCTACTGTCAAGGGTCGTTTCGGAACGGCCTTGATCTGTTTCGAAACACCCTTTTTATCTTTAAAAAATCAGCAAATATTTGAACCGTTGTACTCTTTTTAAATCAAATATGAAGAACAGTTTCGAAACGAGTGATACCGTTTCGAAATGGGGGCAAGTGTTTCGATACACGTTTCGGAACGGTGGTCGACAGTGATGAAAACGTTTCGAAACGCCTGAGGGCCTTTTCGAAACAGGAGCTTAAAATTCATTGTTTTGACTGGAAACACTTAGAAAAATATTTGAAAAACTTTGTTTTTAACTTGGGCATAAACTTAAAATTATATAGGGATATTTTGAGGACTTAAAATTCGTTTTGACATTTTCAATTTAGTCCTTAGGTTTTTAGTTATATCAAAATTAAAATATTTGTTTCACACGTAGCATAGTTGGTTTGTGCACAGCCTTTTTAGGTTGTTGAGTGCTGGTTTGAATCCTTACTCCACAAGTTGCTTGGTTTTAATTTCTATTTGGTTTTCTTCAACCAATCATGTGGAACGTGTCTCCACGTGATTGGATGAATAAATTAAACAAAAATAATGTTGGGATAAGAGAGAAATGATTAAAAAATATTTTAAAAATGCCAGCCGTAGGGGTGCAAATGAACAGAGCGTTCGGCAAACCGTTCATATAATGTTCATTTATTAAGCTAAATAAACGAGTATGAACAAATTTTTTATGTTTGTTTAATAAATGAACGAACATGAACAAAGGTGTGTTCGGCTCGTTTATGTTCACGAACAAGCTCGTTTATGATCTCGTTTACATGTTCGTTTATAAGCTCGTTTATAGGCTCATTTACAGGCTTGTTTATAAGCTCGTTTGTAGGATGGAAATACTTATAGATGTACCTAAATACTACTTTTTATTGTTGCTAAGGATATTACATTAAGTTCATGTTTAAATGTAAGTTTTAATTTGTTGCTTTTTATTTATTTTATTTATTGTTAATTTATTTAACATTTCTTAAAATATAAACGAACATGTTCGCGAACGAATAAACGAACACGTTTGTGAACACTTAAACGAACACGTTCACGAACACTTAAACGAACACGAACACCTTCAAAAATAAATAAACGAACATGAACAAAATATTAAAAATTTAAACAAACACGAACCGAACATGAACACCTTTAAAAATAAACAAACGGACACGAACATAGGCTTGTTCGTTCAAGCTCGGTTCATTTACACCCTTAGCCAGCCGTTAGTTTTTTAACAGAGAGGGACTAAAATAAAAAACGTATCTAACGTGAGGGACAATTTTGACGAAAAAATTAGTTAAATAACCAAAATAAAAAAGGTAATAGTTGGGTGACCTTCTGTGTAGTTTCTCCCAAAAGTTACTTATGTATATTAATTGTGGAAAGGCCATGTGGACCTTGAACTTGGCCAAAAGCATGGCCATGTTCATTCTTTAAAAAGAAGAATAAATAAAAAATAAATTTATAAGATGAATATATGATTGAGAAAAGTAACAACTTTTAGACTTTTACTACGCTGGACGAGTATCATTAATGATGAGCACCGTTGAGCACTATTAAATTAATTTACAAAGATTAAAAATCTAAAAGACATAATTTATAACTATAAATTATTTAAAAATCTAAAAGTAAATTATTTAAAATAAAATATTAATTAAATTATTTTCCATATATATAATATTTTTATTTTTTAAAATAATTGGATCAAATATCAACCTTAGTCAATTAAAAACCCAAAACCATGAACTTTAATCCTTAAACTATAAACACTAAACCATAAACGTGAAAACTTTAACCCTAAACTATAAACTTGAAACCATAAACTCAAAAACAATAAACCCTAAAATCTAAACATGAAACACTAAACTTTAAACTATAAATGGTAAACCATAAACCCTAAATTCAAATGTTGGATTTAGGGTTTATAGTTTTAGGCTTATGGTTTATGGTTTAAGGTTTAAGGTTTATGATTTAAGGATTTAATTTTAGAGTTTAAAGTTTAGGGTTTTGGGTTTAGTGGTTGGTATTTAATCCAATTATTTTTTAAAAAATAATAACAAAAATTATATATATGGAAAATAATTTAATTAATATTTTATTTTAAATAATTTTAAATTATATGTTTAAATAATTATAATTATATGTTTAGTCCTTGAGATTTTTAATCTTTATTACTTACTTTAATGATGCTCAGCGGTGCTCGTCGTTAGTGGTGCTCAGCGGTGCTCGTCGAGCGTCGAGCGTGGTAAACTCATTCAACAATGATCTATATAAAAATAACGATTTGAATAATTTTATTTTTTGGTGTGCGTGTGTAACCCTCTCGTCCCGGTCTGGCCGGATGACCGGTCCGAGTGGGCCACACGAGGAAAA
The DNA here is from genome assembly GCA_958450335.1 of Hibiscus tridactylites. Classification (NCBI taxonomy): domain Eukaryota; kingdom Viridiplantae; phylum Streptophyta; class Magnoliopsida; order Malvales; family Malvaceae; genus Hibiscus; species Hibiscus tridactylites. The sequence goes on along the minus strand of OY288283.1, from coordinate 85,853,014 downwards.
CCGAAGCGAAACCCGTTAAGGTTCCCCCCCTCGGTTAGCAACCCTAATTTTTTTTCCTTTTAATTCAATCTTTTCTAAAGGCTCATTTAAATCCTATGTGATCAAACAACGGAATAAAATGCGGAAGACAAACATTCGAACCCAAAACAACATTTAAACAGCCCAATTTTACTTTATTTGACAGGCCGTTTCGAAACACCATTGAGGCGTATCGAAACGCCCTTGACCAGGTCAACTGCCCCAAGCCATACGACGAGGTCGTATCGCAACGGAGGTCAACCGTTCTGAAACACCCTCAACGGTCAACTTCTCGTGGTCAACGAGATTTTGACCGTTTTGAAACCCTTAGACCCGTTTCGAAACGCTTTCATCTCGTCATTTTCTCAGATTTCCAGTAGCCAAAACGTTCTGAAACCCGTATCGGAACATGGGCTCTCAGTGGCCAAATCGTATCGAAACACGTTCCGATACGGGGTCCCTGAAGCCTTACCCGTTCCGAAACGACCCAGCTCGTTTCGAAACGCGGGCTGTCTGCAACCTTTGAAAACCAGACTTAGGCGTTTTTCCACAAATCTAAAGGTCCCAAACGACCTCTAAAGGCACTCAACACAAGCAAACAAGGTCTAGAGGCATACATCCTATGTCAAGCATGCTCAAACACACACAAGGCATATGGTGAATTATTCATACATGGCAATTACACATTAGCAACATTTCATATAAGGCATGCTTGAAAATATTAAAAGTCAAAAGGCACAATTCATCTCAAATAGGTTTACATGCCATTAAAAGCAATCTTAAACATCCATAAGGCATACATCACACAAGCATTTGGCAAGACACAACATGTTTACAATCCAAGTCAATTCATAAACATCAAAACCATATATGAGTCATACATAGCTCATACAAAACACACACTCTTGCCACATTGCTAAGCTACTACATAATTGTTTAACCGTACTTGAGCAACAAAAACTTGGAAAGCCCTTCTTGCCTTGCTCCGAGCTAACACCACGCTAATGATCCACATTGTTGAAAATGAGAGCGTAAGCTATAAGCTTAGTGAGGATGCTCTAAAATCGAAAACATCAACAATGCAGGGTTTAAGCATGTATTCCCTAATTCTCATATACGATATGCATAGGTAAATCCACAAGTAGACCTAGCTAGTCTCTCAAGAGTCATAATATGGCATCTCACATCATACTAAGCTCAAACATCATATATCAACATCATACATCACAATCATATGAACAAGTTCAATTGGCCACTATTAGTTTACCCGGATGTGCGGATTTAATCTCAACAATCACATTACCTCGGTGGGATTATACTCATCACCGGACCTTGCATGGGCGGGATTCCACTCATCATCACATGCCCTACGGATGGGATTCCACTCATCATCCCGTAGAAAATATATAAATTTCCGGTGGAATGTTACATCACCGTACTCATCCTTGATGACTCAACGCTATCAAGGTCACGTACGTTTTGACTCAATTTGTGTGCACACTAATCCTAATGATCGATCATTTACACCCGGTAATTTAATTAGTGCCAATTTTCTTTACCATATTGCATATCCACCATTCATGTCTCAAACTCATTATATATATACATAGCAAGGCATACATATAAAATCAATCCACACATCACAATGACAAATAGACAATGGCATGAATAGCATACTAGAATTTAAGGAGTTAAGTTACTAATTTAACTCTCACATTGGAAAGGCCTACCAAGCACATTCCACACATACACCATACACACTTGAACCAATCTTTAAAACATATTTAATGTCACTCACCACCCTTCCTTAGCAACCAAAGCAAGCCTCCTACAAGCTCGGATTCGATCCTGATGCCTCTCCAATGCCTCCTCTTGCTTCTAGCCAATCAAAAACACATTCATTAATCTCAATCAATGCTAAAACTCAGTCATCAACTCAACTCTTAAGCCCAAGCCAAACTTCAACAATTTTCAATCAAATTAATCCCCCAAAATGCTCATTTTCGTGCTCCTTCAAGAACTAGCTGAAAATCCTATTTTCAAGCACCCAAATGACACCCAAATGGTCCCAAAACACACTCCTAACATACTTGAACCATCAAGCCTCCAAATTTACCCTAAAACTCACCAAAACCCAAGTTTTAGACACTTTAAAATTGGCCACAAGAACCCATTTCGGGTTTTCACCCAAACCTAACCATTTTAACATATTATATGTATTTTAAGGTGAATAAACTAAAACCCAACTCGATAATTTAAACCCAATTGAAAAACTAAGTAAAAACCCAAACTTTCATTAAACCCAAACTTTTCAAAAGATGATAGTTTTAAACTTTTCAACCATGTAAAGATAGAGAATGAAGAGGAGAGTCCAAAAATATGTTTACCTTTGAAAATGGCCTTGAGATGAAGATGAAATTTAATGGAATAGTAATTTTTGGGTTTGGGGAGGGGTTTATGGATTCCAACGTTAAATAGGGGAAAAAGGCGAGGAAGACAATTTTTTCCCTTTTCTCTTTTTTTTTGTTCTTTTTAACATTCAAAAATGTTGTCTACTTTTACATTATTTTGGCTATATTACCAAATGGTCACTCCCTTTAATTTTAAATTCCAATTGGGTTAAGCCTAGGCCAAAACGACTTAATTAAATTTTTCCCGACTCGGACCACTAACCCGACTAACTCCTAACCCCAAAACACGGGTGTTACAGCGTGAATTTGATTAACAAATAAAAAACTATTATTGGAATGATAACTAATTTCCTCAAGTAATGTTAGATATTTAAATTATGATATTTTGAATGAAGAAAATTCGGTTGAATGGGTTACCCCTTAATGAAATTTTGTAAATCCTGATCTGAATTAATCGGTCAGTAGATTAAAAACTGGTGGTTAAACAAAAAATTTATTATTGCTATAATAACTATATATGATATTTAATTTGAACTATTAATTGAATAATTAGACACTTTTTTGTATAACTATCTATATTCAATTTACTGGTGGAGTAATACGTATTGGATACTGCAGTTTATTTATGGGATGATCCTCCAAATTTAATTACTTCATTCACAATATTACAATTCAAACTTACAACCTCGTTTAAAAATTCTAATATTTTAGGGTAAACTATAATAGAGGTCATTCAATTATGGGGAAAGTTACATTTAGGTCACCAATTATTAAAAGTTACATTACATTTGAGTCACCCAATTATTAAAAGTTACATTTTGGTCACTCAATTATGGGTAAGGTTACGTTTGCATCACCATTCATATTTAAAAAAAAATACATCAATTTAGTCATTTTTTCTTCCAAATCACTTGTATACTTTCATTGACATTAGATTACTTCATTTGAAATCATTAATTAATCTAATACATAAATTGATAAACTTTTTTAAATATGAAGGGTGACTCAAATGTAACCTTACCCATAATTGAGTAATTCAAATGTAACCTTTAATAATTGGGTGACACAAATGTAACTTTGCCCATAATTGAGTTACCAAAATGTAACTTTTCTCATAATTAAGTGACCTCCGTTATAGTTTACCCAATATTTTATCCTACTAGACCAATTAATTGTGGGTAATATTAAGACTAATTTAAGTGTAAAATTACCACCAGGGAAGGGAATGAATTGATTTAAGATTCTCGAATCAGTACACTCTCAGGGTCAACTAATCAGACGGATGGCGGCAGAAGGCAAAGGAAGGCTCTCCCACGGCGAAGGCAGCATTTACGGCGGAAGCTACAGAGAGCGGAGACACAACACCAGCTTGTATGGACGTTTCGGCAGAAGGAGTTTCCAGAAGGTGTACGATATCCCTGGTTGGAAGGCTGGCAGCAAAGGATGGAGGAAACTGAGACGTAGAGTAGGCGTTTCCGTGTTCGTCGATAATGTTAGTAAAAACATACATCCAGTAACCCTAAAGAGAGCTTTCGAGGAGTATGGGAAGGTTTTGGACGTGTATATCGCGTTCAACAATGTCAGAAAAGCTAAGAGTAGGAGCACATTCGTGTTTGTTAGATTTTTGAACTTGTGGGAAGCTATGAATGCAGCCGAGTTAGCTAATAACAGGAGACTGGACGGCTTCATAATCAAAGTCTTTTTGGACAAGAACAGTGGGATAAAGGAGAATACCCATGGTGCAGAAAGGAAGAGTCAACTGCCTACGAAGTCTAGTAGCATGGCCTGGGCCAAAAAAAGAGATAAACGGTCCTATATGGAGGTTTTAATGTCGAAGAGGCCAGCGCCAGAAAACGCAGAGGAGCATGTTACTTTCTCGAGCAAGGGAGGTAGAGATGTAGGGGCAGAAGCGCAAGAGAAAGTTGAGGAAAAACAAGGCAGACAACTGGATGATCACGTAGTGACTCTGAACGGCATAGACTCAAATACTCACTAGCTTAACAACTCACTAGTGGGTCAGGTTAACCCCATGTTCGATGCAGACGTTATCCAACAAGCCCTGACGTTAGAAGGCTTTAAAGTGAAGGTTCACCGTTGGTTCGGATTCTATGTCTTAATTATGTTCAAAGAGGTAGAACAAATGGAAATCTTTTGGGATCTGGAAGAGGCAAGTTTGAAAACCTGGTTCACTGATGTAGACACAGTGGACAACTTCAGAAAGATGGAAAAACTCATTCTCTGGGTATGTATTGAAAGGGTGCCTTTGGAAATTTGGAACGAGAATTGTCTGAGAAACATTGCTGAGCAGTGGGGCAGAGTCCATCGCTTAGATACGGACAGTTTACGGAGAAATAGGCTCGACATGGCAAGAATTCTTATCGGAGTCAAATCTCTCGACGCCATTCTAGCATTCGTTCGTGTAGGTGTGAAGGGGAATGTCATTACTCTATGAGTCTCCATAGCTGAGTTCGAAGATGAAAGAAGGTGGATCGACGATGAGTTAATGAATGGTCAGGAAGCTGAGCTGGCCGATAATATCTACATTGACCAAGGCGTCGGTTGGGAAAGGGAATGTGTGGAGAGCCCCAAGTTCCAGGAAAATGATGAGCCGCATTTCCAGCCGTCGCTCTTTGTCAGAAGGTCCAGAAGTTTGTCTCCTAGGAGTAGTTTAGCCAGTTGGCCCTTACAAGAGTCGGCTGGAGACAAAGACCTAATTTATGCGGTCCAAATAAACAATGTGGGTACAGATATGTTGGGGTCTACAGCCCAAGTGGTTGGGGCAGACAAGTGCGGGCCTCCAAAGCCCAACATAGCAAACGAATCAGATGGCCTCTTTGAGATACCGGTGAATGAAGCCACTGAGTCTAATGCATCCTTTGGGCACGACGTCTTAATTGAGCCGGTTTTCGACCCTACCTCGGGGCTATACTCGGTGAGACCTAAGTCCGTGAGGAGGGGAGTTTCTATCTTGGGGGTAAAAGGAATGTGCCCACCTTTTAATAGATCGTGTGGTGGGAAGCAATTTTCCCCCAGTGATGGACTCGGATCTTTATCGAGGAAGAAATGAGCGAAGATTTCAGAGAAGGGGTGCGGGGCGTTTGGTATTAGAGATGGAAGCTGTTCAGGGACCTCAAAGCACACATCCCTCGCGGAGGCAGGGAGCTTGGCGGCGGCTAGGGCGTCGTACGAGGTGTGCAAAGCGGTTGGTTTAAACTTTTTAGTGCCTGAGAGGGAGATTATTGAAAGATTTGTGGAAATCGAGAAGGGTGTTGAACCCTGAAGGTGCGGCAGGTTAGATTGTGCGTTTGCATTATGTATCCTATGAATAACACTCTTTGCATATCTTGGAATATCCGGGGGTTGGGTCGTGCAGAAAAAAGGGTGGCAGTTAGGAAACTTATTAGCAGATTAAGAGCAAACATTGTGTTCCTACAAGAGTCCAAACTGGAGGTATGTGATCTGAAGGTGTTTCGGTAGTTGTGCGGGCGGAGATACAATTTTAACTTTAGATACTCAAGGTCCGTCGGAGCTTCGAGCGGCCTAATAACAATGTGGGATACAAGTGTTTTCAAGCATAAAAGGTGTTTGCTCAACAGGAACTACGTAGCCTTGATCGGTGAGTTTCTTTCAGTTGATCTCAAATGTGTGTTGATTAACATATACGGACCTAATGATAGTACAGAAAGAAGGGACCTTTTCAGCGAATTGCAGGCTCTCATTAGGGATTCTGGACTCTCGGTGATTATGGGAGGAGATTTTAATGTGGTCAGGAAATTAGAGGAAAAAATAAGAGTATGTGTTAACAAGAAAAGCATGGCAGATTCTAATAATTTCATCGAGGAATCGTCACTGATGGATGTACAACTTCAAGGGGGTAAGTTCACGTGGTCTAACTTCCGAGACCCTCCATCCTTCAGTCGCCTTGATAGATTTCTCCTATCTTCCGAAATCATGTGTTGTTGGCCCAATCTAGTCCAAATATTACATCCCAAGAGTATCTCGGACCATAACCCAATAGGGCTGTCAGAGATGTGTATGAAGACGGGGGCAAAATACTCCAAGTGGTTCGAATATCTTGCTGAGGATGAGGCATACATTAAAAGAATTGAAGGTGTGTGTGAAAGTTTGAGTGGTTCTAATGTTGGCAAGGTGCTGCTAGCTTGCAAGAAAGCCTCCAAGGAGTGGGTAAATGCCAATCTACAGGGCGCAGACAACTCTAATGTGTATTTAGAAAACAAATGTGCAGAACTAGAATCAAAACTAATAAACGAACATCCTGATACTTCTGTTCGGGAGGAGCTTTTGACGTACAAAAAAAGTCTTTGGGAAGCCATTCGTAGGGAGGAAAGGGAGTGGATCCAAAAGTCGAGGGTAAAGTGGGCAGTGGAGGGAGACAAGAACACCATGTATTTTCATCTATGCGCATCTGCCAAAAGGAGAGAAAATTATATCGGCTGTATTAAGGTTGGAAACACTGTGTTTACAAAGCTTGATGAAATTAGGAAAGCGATTGGCAACCACTTTAAAAAATTGTACAACTGATGTAATATAGTCCTCACGAAGTTCATTGCGGAGGGCTTGAAACAACTGGATCAGGAAACGGCAAATAAACTTGAAAGGCCTTTCTCGGAAAAGGAAATCTTGGTTGCATTGTATAGTTTGGGATCATCTAGGGCACCGAGCCCAGATGGTTTTAACATGGGGTTCATTAAGAGGTTTTGGAGCTCCTTGAAAAAGGAAATTCTTGAATTCTTCAGAAGTGTACACAGTGGGGAGGTTGCGGAATTTTCCTTTAATCACTCATTCATTGTGCTCATACCAAAAACCTCTAATCCAGTGGCAATAGAGGACTATCGGCCAATTAGCCTGGTGGGTTGTATTTACAAGTTGCTGACCAAGGTTCTTGCGAACCGGTTGAATGAAGTTGCTGATCACATCATCGGAGACAAATAGTTCGCGTTCAGTGCCGAGAAACAACTGATTGACTGTTCAATGATTGCGAACGAAACCATCGAGCACGCAAAGAAGAGATGTATGGAAGCGTTGGTTTTCAAGGTAGATTTCAATAAAGCTTATGACTCGGTCGATTGGAGGTTTCTGATTAATGTTTTGAGGAGAATGGGATTCGGGGAAGCATGGTGCAAATGGATGCATTTGTGTATCTCGACTGCTTATATTTCAGTATTGGTGAATGGCTCACCCACAGCCCCCTTCGCTATAGGGCGCGAACTTAGGCAAGGGTGCCCGCTTTCGCCTCTCCTTTTCAATTGTGTCGCAGAAGCTTTGAGTTGTGCACTGACAAATGCCAATAAGAAGGGATTCTTTCAGGGAATTTGCATCGGGAAGGATGATTGCGAGATCTCTCATATTCAGTATGCGAATGATCTAATAGTATTTTGCGGCGCAGGGGAAACTCAGATCAGAAACATATCTAGGGTGCTTAAAGGTTTTGAAATTGCTGCTGGACTTAAACTAAATAGGAAAAAATCTAAACTCATCGGCATCAACATGGATGTGAATACTGTTGCAAGATGGGCAGGAGTTGTAAATTGCCAACAAGAATCTTTTCCATGTAAGTATCTGGGTCTTCCTCTTGGAGCTTCGAGTAACTCAACAAAGGTGTGGGAACCAGTTCTTGACAGATTCAAGACAAAATTGGCTAGCTGGAAGACTGGTAATCTCTCTTTCGCTGGCAAAATACTACTGGTTAAATCAGTACTTAATTGTCTGCCGGTTTTCTTTATGTCCATATTTGAAATACCTACCAAAGTGTATAGAGCCCTGAATTCTATGGTGTCTAAGTTTATTTGGGGGTCATCTAATAGCAAAGGAATAAATTGGATTAGCAAAGAAACCTTGGCAAGGCCTATGGAGTATGGTGGGCTGGGGCTATGTGATTTCAAGGTAAAAAAAATAGAGCTCTTCTTAACAAATGGCTCTGGCGTTTCAGTGTGGAACCTAATAATCTTTGGCGTAGAGTTATTAACGCTAAATACAAGGAGAAGGAGGATGCACTGTTTCCTCGCAATTTTAAGGTTAGGAATGCCTCCCGGACATGGAAAAGTATTATATCCCCTCTTTGCCAGCACGATAGTTTAACCGCAAAAAACTTTTCGTTAGTGGTCGGGAACGGTTCTCGTATTATGTTTTGGACGGACCAATGGGTAGGGATCACTTCTCTGAAAGTGGCATTCCCAAGATCTTTGCACTCGCTATCAAAAAATCAGGGTCCATTGCTGAGTTTGGCTATTTCGCGAACGACAAATGGGTTTGGGAGATTTGCCTCAGAAGGAGACTGTTTGATTGGGAAATACAGGTATGGGAGGACTTCATGAACGTTATCAATAGTGTAATACCTGACAAATTCAATAAGGACGGGCTGAGGTGGAAAGGCAACATTGTGTATACTCTGTTAGGAGTTTCTGCGAGACTGTCGCATCCTCTGGAAGAGAAAAAGAAAGCATTTGGCATAGAGTTTGGCTAAAATCTGCGCCTCCAAAGGTAGAAATGTTTATCTGAAAGTTAGTACATGGAAGAATTCCAACCAGGTCCGAGCTGGCTAAAAGAGGCGTTCACCTACTTCATGGGATCATGTGTCCATTTTGCGGGAGTGAACCTGAGACTGTAAGTCACCTCTTTTGCTATTGCACTTTTACTTGGAATTTGTGGATGAAATGGTTTCGCAGGTGGGATATTAAGTTTGTTGTTCCACGAGAGTTTGTGTCACTGCTGGAAATATGGGGATGTGTACAGAACCCTTTTAACTCTCCCAACTTTTGGAACCTTAGTTTTTTTAGTTTCTGCTGGTCTATTTGGTTGCATAGAAATGATGTCGTGTTTAGAGGAGTTCGAGCTGATTTAGACATGGTCTTCGAGTATTGTTTGTTTAGACTGGGTTGGTGGTGTAGAGTTAAGTGGCCCTCGATGGTCCATTCCTCGGACATGCTTCTACAAGATCCGTTTCTATTTAAGGAGTTGAGACACGCTGCAGTGATCAAGGTTGCTAACAGCTGGGTGAAACCAAGTTTAAACACACTGAAATTCAATGTTGACGGGGCTTTTAATGGGGCCTTCGGAAAGGCAGGTATTGGCAGAATCTTAAGGAATTGGGACAACATCTCGCTGGTCATGTTTTCTAACTATGTTGGACTTATGGATGCGACTTCTGCGGAATTACTGGCTCTAAGGGAGGCGTTAAAAATTTTCAAAGATCTCCTGCTTAAACGTCCTTGCGAGCTGATACTGGAGACTGATTGTTCGCTTTGTGTGGAATGGCTGCAAAATTCGATGACCACTCTCAGCGTATTCTTGAAGATGGTCCACGAATGTCACAATTTGGGGGCTAGCTTCAAGTGGTCAATCAGTGGGGTTTCTAGGCAAGCGAATCAGACGGCTGACAGGCTTGCAAAACATGCTTTGAGAAACGGTTCGTCACTGTTGTGGAAACATGACAAGGTGGTCAACTTATGTGAATTGCCAGGTTAACTAGGTTTGTAGTTTAAGTATGGTGAAACTTGATTCTGCAGACTGTGATAGTTTTGTTCCGTTTTTGTTTGAACTTGTGTGTATCAGATTAATTTCACGTGACACTCTTTTTCCTCCATATAGGTGTAGGAAGGTTTTTTAATGAGGCCCGTATTACTGATTTTATTCCAGGATTAATATATATATATATATATAAATTTCAAAAAAAATGGTAAAATTACCACCCAATATAAAATTTGAAGTGATGGAAAGGTAGGAACTTTCTCGAGTCAGAAAAGCTTTTTTGAAAGCTAGAAAATACCATTGTTGGGTCTCAATCCAAATGAAACAACATGGCCCCTTGACACTTTACCTTTATTTATTAGGTCCACAGACCCATAACTTTGGCAATTTGGATACCTCACAATTTGGTGCTTTTAATTCCTACTATTCCTTCACTCTTCAGAACAGAAAGGATCATTTTTTATTGTCAAATCTTTGTCAAGGAAAAATGGCTTTGGAGATCTGTGTTAAGGCTGCTGCTGGTGCGCCTGATGTTCTTGGAGACTGTATGCTCTACAAAATCATGTTATTTTTTTCCCTTTTTGGGTGATTTTGATTCTGGGTTTTTGAGTTTGATCTGAATGTTCTTTTCCCTCTTTTGTAAAAATGTTTTTCAGGTCCTTTCTGCCAAAGGGTTCTTCTTACTTTGGAGGAAAAGAAGGTTCCTTACAAGTTGAACCTTGTCAATCTCAGTGACAAACCCCAATGGTATGTTTCAGAAAATAAAAAAAAAGTAAAAAGTTAATTGTTTTTGTGGTGATGATGTTTGTTTGGGGTGTTTAAGCAAATGGGTTGCTGTAAATTTGTGATTTTACTGTGAAAAATATGAACTTTGTGATTTTTCATTTGATTTAAAATATTACTAATATGTTCTTGGAGACACGTCCAGAAGTTGTTTTTTGTGGGGATGATGTGTTGTTTGGAATGTTTAAGCAAATGGGTTGCTGTAAATTTGTGATTTTACTGTGAAAAATATGAACTTTGTGATTTTTCATTTGATTTAAAATATTACTGATAGGTTCTTGGAGACAAGTCCGGAGGTTGTTTTTGTGGTCATTCTGTGTTGTTTGGTGTGTTTAAGCAAATTTGTTGCTTTAAATTTATGATTTTACTGTAAACAAAGTATTAACTGTGAATTTTTCATTTGATTTAAACTTGTGTGATAGGTTCTTGGAGATAAGTCCAGAAGGGAAAGTACCAGTGGTGAAGTTTGATGACAAATGGGTGGCTGACTCTGATGTGATTGTTGGAATGCTTGAAGACAAGTATCCCGAGCCTTCTCTCAAAACACCACCTGAATTTGCCTCTGTGTATGTTGCTTTGTTGATCTGATTCTTTGTTTTTCTTGAAATATCGGTGTTTGATTACGTGTTCGATAAGTTTTTGAACATAAGTGCCGAATATGATCCTCCAAGGACTCTCAAAACACCTGAAAAAACTTGGAAGAAACCATGTTGGAGACATAAGTATTTAACACTCATGCCCGAGTTTGATTAATGTAGGTTAAGTTCGGAAACATTTGATCGTTTTGGTTGTTTTTTGCCTACTGAAATTCTAGGATTGTTGTTCCTTTGAAAGTATATAAACAGATTTGATTCTCATTGTGATCTTTTGCTTATATTTTATTGTATAGAAAGTCCGGATACCGTTCTGTTCTTAAAATCCCTTACTGTTTGTTAATCTTTATTCGCTTTTTCAATGCAGTGGATCGAAAATATTTGGAGCTTTCGTCACATTTCTGAAGAGCAAGGATGCGAATGACGGATCTGAGCAGGCTTTGGTTAATGAACTGACGGCATTGGATGAACATCTTAAGGGACGTGTAAGTGATGATAAACTTCGCATGCCATTTCCCGTAGATTCATGATTTTATTTCATATCTTCTATCATGTGAGTTTTTTAAGTTATCGACCGAACTATATGAACCAGGGTCCGTTCATTGCCGGGGAAAAGATTACCGCTGTTGATTTAGGTTTGGGACCAAAACTGTACCATCTTCAGATCGCTCTTGGCCATTTTAAGAAGTGGACTGTTCCTGAAAGCTTGACTAATGTCCACAATTACATGAAGGTATGCAACTACTGTACCATCAATCAATGATTTCTTCTGCAATTTACTGTTTTTTAAATGCGATTTTAATGGTTCGACGAGTGGACCTTGTTTGTCATGTTTGTTTTATGAAAGAACGACGACAACTATGAGTCTATTACAATAATGTATGTTCCACCTAACTAGACAACTTTCCCTGGCAAAAGCTTGTTTTGTTTGAATTATTTTGGTTTTGATCTTTCATCCTATCTCGATTAGTACGGTCATGTATATTTAAGAGTAATGATGCATGTTATACGGTACCTATAATCCATGTAGTTTCGACTCTACATTTTTCTTAAAATACTTGTATGCTCATCTCATTGCTCGTAAATGTGTGCCGTCCTCGTAAACCGGTGATGATAGCTGAATGGCATACTATACTCTGCCCTAGTCTTTGGGGACAGTTAAGATTACTCGGACTCGGGTGTAAATGTCTAATCTTTTCAAATTTTCATGTTTTCCTAGAGTTCTTAGAGGATTATATTCCCAGTACTTATTTCCAAATGCGTTGGACGTTTGCAGGCGATTTTCTCTCGGGACTCCTTCATGAAGACACAGGCCGCCAAGGAACATGTGGTCGCCGGGTGGGCGCCGAAGGTCAATGCATGAATCTGTCTGAAACCATTAGGTGTTTCACACTGTTTTAGAACATATAAACTATGAAGTGGGTTGGACTATGGCAAAAACCAGATGGAAACTTGGTTGGTCCAGTCATCTAATAAGTGTTCTAATCTATGTGGTACATTATTCATGCTGCTATTAATTAGTAAGTTTGGGGTCTAATTGCCAAATGGTACCTCATGATAGGAAAAACTAATAAACACATCACTTGAAGCAAAAATCCTATTAATTAATGGTCTTTCATCGTTAGATAAAATAATATCCATTTTTGGAGATTTCCTTTGAAAAATAGAAATTAAATTTTGGGTAAATCACATCAGAGGAAACTTTTATATGGAAAATATTTTGATAACAAGTTTGTGTAAATTTTATTTTTAGGGTTTAGAGATTTAAGTTATGGTTTAGAGTTTAGAGATTTAGGTTGTATGGTGTAGAATAAGTTTATGGTTAAAGTTTAGGGTTTAAAGTGTTAGGGTGTTAGAGCTAAAAATTTAGTTTTTAAATTTTATAACTTAAATGTGAAGGGGTGTGTATTTTTTTACGTATTAAAATATAACTTAATTTTTATTCTTTGTTACTTTGATTCGATTTTAAAAAATGTTTTAATGTTATATTTGTTTTGGTAATTTAACCGTTAACTCAAGTCTTATGTGATGTTTTTAATAAATTAATATCCTAATAAGATGTCATGTTATTATCTTATTTGTGATAAAGAAATTTAAAATATTTTAAGTAAATAGTTTTTTTTATAAAAATATGGATTATATAATAAAATATGTGTTCAAGTCGTATTATTTTTTAATTGTTTTAATTTTTTGGTTGAAATAGGTGTTTTAACATTTTATAATTGTTTTTAAGTCGTCTGTTAAAATATTATTATCTTTTATTCAATTTTTAACTCTATTTTGTTATTATATGTAAACTCGAAGTGTTGTTTTTGAGATTTTTAAGAGTTAAGACCTTAATTTCACGTTTAACGTGAATGAATTTAATCGTGTTTTTAGACATTTTAAAACTTTAATTGTTTAATTTATCAAAAAGCAAATATTTCTCTTTTTATTTTTCCCTTAAAAAGCAAAATGATCGAAAGTCGTACGATCTAAAGCACCTAAAGCAATCTAAAATGTAATTATAAATGAAAAATCAATTTCAACGAGTAAAATAGTAAAATAAAAACGGTAATTATTTTATACTTTGGTATGAGGATAGAAATACGAAAAAATGGAAAATTGTTAATCAAATGAATCTTTACTTGATTAACAAATTTTACACATTTCCTCATTTTCAAAATTTACTATTAAAATGCTTAAATCTAAACCGCTTAAATAAAAAAATAAGTGATCAAAGTGTACTTCTTTTTTACTTTAGGTGCTTAAAATATTTTTTTAGTTAAAAATAAATGTCACATTTACAATTTTAGGCGCATGACCGTTATAGGGTGTTAAAATATTTGTTAACCAATCAATGTTTGACACGTGACACTGATTTGATTTTTTATTTATTTTTAAGAAAAAAATCCAAATTTTCCAATTTCCAAAAGATCCTAAATTTTCACTTTTTACAAACAGTCCCAAATCCCTTAAAATTTTCAAACCCAATCCTCTAAATTGTCGTCGCTTTCTCTACTGTTTTCGCCGCCGTCGTCTTTGAATACACTCATTTGGTCGCCAAACTTAAGCGGCTATTTCCTTCTAATACGACGTCGTCGAAAATATGTGCGACTGACACGTCGTTTGATATTTCCTTCTAATATTGAACGACATGCTAGTAAAACGTCAAACTTAAAATCTATGTGCGACTGACACGTCGTTTGATATTTTTGACAACGTTGTGCCGTACAATTCCGATGACCAAAGGCTGTTGGCAGAGGTGGTGGTTATTTGATAGTTTGAGAAATTCTAAGGATTTAGGAACTGTTTTTAAAAAATTAAAAATTTTTAGATTCTCAAAAAATTAATTTTTTTAAAGTTTTGAGAAAAATAAAATAAACAAATAAATTGGCAAACAATTTTTTGACAACATCTAACACTTAAAATTACAATAAACTTCAACACCTGCAATTTAAATACTAACATTTATTTTTCATTTAAGGCAATCTAAATTATTCATAACCTTAATCCCTATTTTTAAACTCCTATATGACTTGAGTATACAATATAAATCCAAACAAAAATTAGTCACCGATAAGAACAATTTAATTATTATTAACTAAGAAGATACAAACAAATTAAATCTACAATTAAATAAAAACATGGCATTGTGTTGCTTCTAAAGAAAATTTAGACTAGAAATTGTGGGGTCTAATATTTTGGGAGGCCCGCACGAGCGAGTTCTGCGCAAAGTAAGCGCAGCGTCAACGCTCAGCCAGCCTATAACCCCTCCACAAATTCTTGCGCACCTTATTGGTGTGGGCGCGGCGAGCAGCTCCCACCGCTCGCTTTGTTTTCCTTACTCATTAGTTTAAGGCAAGTTTTCCAGTCGCACGCCAATTCATATTTATAGGGCCAACATCGTTTGGCTTTTCTATTCTTCAACGATGTGGGATATAAAGAATACCAACTAAATGTACTCCGCTCCTTTACTAACTGTTTCCTTCCTTTGGCCATCTCTTTCATGAAAATATAAATAGTGGAAATTTGAAAATATAAAAAAATGTTTTCATTATTTTCATCGAAACTATTTTAAGAAAAATGAAAAAAAAATAATTTTAAATTTTAACTCTATTTATTTCGGATTTGAATCCTTTTAATGATAATTTTAAATGTTATTTTATTTTTATTATAATAATACTTTTCTAATAATTATATTTAATTTAATTATTTAATGAGAAACTAATTGTTTATTTTTATTTTAAAAAATTAGATACAAAAACATTTTCATTATTTTTCATTTTTGAAAACAAATTTTTATTTTTAATAATTAAGTGTATTTTCTAGTTTTTGAAAAATTAAAAATGAAAATCATTCTGAAAATGAAAATAAAAAATAAAAACAAAAAATATTTTTCTGACTAAAAGAAATCTTAAATTACGAGAATGAAATAAGTACACTTGTGTAAAAAATATTTACACCATCTATGCATCAAATATTTACTCAATATATAATTAGATAATGTATTCCAAATGATTGTTGTATAGAATCAAATTTAATGATACATGTCATTTTAATTTTTAAAACGGTGTCATTTTAAGTTAAAATGGCACGCATCATTTTAAAGATCTAACAATCTGAAAGGAAATAATAGAATATTGAATCAAAATTTGTACACGAAGTTTGCTTTACAGAGCTAATAAATAATAAGGTACAAACAACAAACTAATAGCACAATCATGTTCTGGAGTAAGAACGATACACCAGCTGAAGTTCTAGGCACATTGTGAAAAATCGAACAATAATCGATATCGGAAACGCCTCGTTTTAAAAAATGGCATTTTCGGGACTTTGCTTCGGATGCAAGCAAGCTTCAAGACCTTCGGCTCAACAATGGCTCCAATTGAGGGTCTTTGCGCGTCGAATCCGAAGGCTTGTTCGTATTATTACCTGATTCGAGCTCGGAAACTAATGAATCTTCTGCTCTTTGTTTCAGTAATCTCTGGAAGAAACTCGGTTTTCCTTCATGTGATTGATCAGATGGTTTGGGAGATTCTGTTATGCTCTGAACATGCTGGAGGCAAACTTGGACTGCATCATGCACTCTCACAAAGTACCATTCCTTGCCGATCAATTCTACGACACCGGATTTCGATAAGGTCAAAAGTACCTCCCGGTTTGGGTTGGAGATGGCTATCTGCAGAAGGTTCAAGACTTGAAACATTGACTTAAAGCTCATAATCTGTTGAAAAATGTTCGGGATTTAATCGATACAAGTACTCAACCTGGACGTCCCGTGATTTGTATTCTTGGTGCAAGTCTTTCAGAGCTTGGACCGCACTCGAGTCTATGTATGTAACAGCTGCAATCGAATCAAAGGAACATCTGATTATTCGGAGAAACAGACCTACCAACAAAATCGTTGGACACTCGAATAATCCGACTGACATTTGGCACAAAATGTGATCAAGATGTGATGAGTATTTTTCATGGTATGAAGAACTTACGTGCCATCTCCAAGATCACATAGTAAATTCTTTCAACGTCCGGTCCACGTTTCGCCGATTTATCAATCACAACTTCGTATTCTCGTAACCTGAAAGGGGGGTCGACATTTATTGAATGAAATTCATTGATGCAAGGTACCAAAGCCAGCTAGTTTATGTGACGAGGAATGCATGAATCTTCACCTGTCTTTGATGTAACTTATGTTTGCAAAATAGATGGGTGCATCGATACGAACGATCACGATTCCATTGTAAGTATATGCTTCTGGATACTGCTCGATGTTCCTATAAACAGTGGTGCCAGGAAGACGCCCCAAGACAGCTGCAACGCCGGTAGACAAGTGACAAAAAGGGATGCAGAATTAGAATTTTACAGCAGACTATATGATATATACTTGTGCGGAGTGGAGAGGATAATGTTAAGGCACCGAGCTCATTACAGTTAATGAAAGTAAATTATCATCGATGTTACGAGGAAGGGAAATGACAGTAATCGTCTCACATTATCGATTTCAGAAAAGTGGGAATTATTTAAGATCTACAGAAAAAGTGCAACACATGATGAAGGAGACATATCCACTCACCAATATGAGGATTCGCTGATTCGTGAATCACGAAGGCAAGCGAAACACCTACCTGAAATGTCAAAATGCAATTAAAATTATGCCTGATATGAGACTAAGATCATGATTCAAAACACAAACGTTCGGTTTCAGAGTTGCATCGAGTATAGCTGAGAAGGTTTATGGAACAAAATGTTTTAGCAAACTCCACAAATAACATAAATCTGCATAATCATAGCATGCAAATGTAAAATACTGAAAAATGTAATGTTGATTGGCATAAAGAAAATCAATATAAATGCACAGTTAGTTTAAAGTGCTTACCCCAATAAGGACACCGATCTCGATTCCGAGAAACAATGTTGTAGTAGTTGTAATGGTCCAAAGAAGAAAATCTTTCTTGTCTACACGCCATAAGAAAATTGCCTCTTCATAGTCCACCTAAAATTATTAACATGCAAAAACGAATTTCAACCAAAGATACGATTAAACGATAGCGATTACTCTTTACTCCGGTTGATTTAATACGTGTTGTAACTAGAATATTGTACGGTCCAAAATCCATTAAAGCATAACATGCAGCATAATCTAGTTTGAAAAATGTTCCAACACAGGCTTGTGTCTTTACTTACCAGGCTTATAACAGCAGAGATTACTATAGCAGCCAGAGCACACTGCAATAACGATTAAGGCACATACCCGAGGTTAGAATTCATAATAAGTCATTTCAGACACTGAAATGAATCCGAACCGTACAAAACAAACAGGGAAAGCCAACATTTGAGTCAATGGATCCCACGTTATAAACTACCAGATTCATGTGGCGAGGGAAAAAAGGCATAATGGCAGATGCAGCATAAATGGTAGTAATTCCGAGAAATATATCAAACACACAACTTTCAAACTTGCCTGTGGTATGTACTCAAATAACGGAGTCAAGAACAACAGAGCACAACACATTATGATTCCTGTTATAATTCCAGATAAGCCGGTTTTTGCCCCACTCTCATGATTCACCGCTGACCGGGAGAAGGAACCTACATAATATGAGATTGATATTCAAATATTTCTTCTTCGAGCGTATTGATTTGACGCCATAAGTGGTACAAAAAAATTACAAGACTTTATGTTGTTACATAGGGTCTGGAAGAACTCTCACCTGTTGTGGGGTATGCTGAAAAGAATGACCCAAAGATATTGGCAACACCTAGACCAAACAACTGTTGACAGAGAAGAATTATTTTATTACAGATTTTGAAAAAAAATGGCAAACACAAGACTTTACTACTAGCTTCCCTTTTGAAGAAACCTATTGAACTTGTAGTCCTCACAAACAGTAAAATATATCAGTATGTCATCCATCATATACACAGGCAATAATACATCCATTAAGTATAGAGGGAGTAGTGCTACATTTTCAAAATATATACCTCTTGATTCGAATCCAGCTCATACCCATTTTTGGCTGCTAATGCTTTGGCAATCCCAACAGATTCCTAAGACTCAAAAATGACATTACCATTAGCAGTCACAAACTCACAATACAACTCTAATCGAAAGCATGCATTCTTATTAGCAGAACGATTCATATAATTCCTTACCAAGATGGCTACACCAGTAATGAGAAGTGCAGTTGGAATTAAAGACTTCGCGTACTGAAAACTTTTAGGGATGGAAAAGCCGGGAATGCCTTGAGGTATATCTCCTACCTAAATCAACATCACAACATTCTTTATCAGCTAAACCAATTAAGCTAAGATATACTATTCTTGTGGCTATGTTGCCTGATTTAATATCCAATAATTTAATTTACTTTACATCATTCTCACCAAAGTAATTGATGGTGGATGATATATCTTGACAAAAGTTGTGCCAAGAACAACTGCTGTAAGGGGACCCATTGCTCGCAAGAACTTCAGGTGCTTCCTTGATTTTCCCTACAAATGACAATAGAATTTATAACAAAAAATGTGGACACATTTTTAAGAGAAAGATAGAGAGGCAAAGAGCTCTGGTACCAGAAACTTCATGGTCTGAATTATAGCGAGAATCATAGATCCCATTACAAAAGGGGGCCATGAGAACTGCAAAATGAAAACATCGCCTGAGGTTAAACGAAGGAATGAATGAGTTGTAGCAGAATGCACAACACTTGCCAAAGTTCAAGGAAAGGGCAATTAACAGAAAATTCACAAAATCCACCCTTTGCAGTTAAAATTCCTTGCCTATAGTCTACGATCTATCGAAGAGAAAGGTTTTTATGGTAATGTCATGCATGGTTGGACCAACAACTGTAGCTATTCAAGTTGAAAGAGAAAAAGTCATGCCTAAAATATGAAGAACACAGTTGACAAGAGTATATGTCAGCGATGGGGATAATGCCTTCTTTAATCAATGCATCAGCAAAAACATATAGTGCTGTAAATTAAATACCACTTGAGCATGTAAAGACTACCTGATCAGCTCCAGATATTATGCTCTTGATTATTGGCACAATCTCGCTGCTTCGATCAATTTCATACCCCAAAAAGTACTTTGCTTGAGATAAAGCAATTACAAAGGCTGATGCCGTAGTGAATCCAGAAATCACAGAATGACTAATGAAACGAATGAGCCATCCAAGCCTGGAAAAGGGTGGAAAAGTAGATCAAAACTTTCCAGTTTATAGGCAAGGGGAATGGACGGGAGATGAATTGTAACATGATACTGGCATATGTTAAAGAAAAAGCAAAATTTAGATGACAAAAGAGATAAGCTCTACCTCAATAGCCCCATTATGCATTCCAGGATTCCAACCATCAGTGCTAACACAATAGCAAGTTCTGTGTATAATGCATCTGATGAATCAGCAATTTTACTTAACACGTTGGAGACTAGCAGGGAGACCAATGCGACTGGACCGATTGCCAGCTGCCGAGATGATCCGAATATGGCGTACATAAATATTGGCACAAAGCCAGAGTCTGCATTGCCAAAACCACATAGTCAAAGTGAGCAAGATTGAAAATAAATGGATTGTGTTCTACATGGCAATGTTTAATAAGACAATAATCTGTCATATATAAGAATATATCATAATATATTGAAAATGCATATAAAACAAAGTGAGTGAGGTCAAGTTCTGAATTCTCAGTCCACATTTTGTGCTCTTTTACAAAGATATACGCAACAATGTGTGAATTTGAGTTGTAAAGCCATTCCATTATTTCATAACTTCTTTAGCATAAACAGAATACAGAAGAATTTGATTTTGTAGAAACTTACAGAGCCCGTATATTGGGTCAAGGCCAGCTAATTTTGCGTATGACATTGCCTGTTGACAAATTCAAGAGAATCAAAAATCCCATTTCATAAATCCATACACCACTTGATAACCTTCACAAATAATATAGGAGTCCATGAATTCATAAAAATAAAATAAAAAAAGGCCATCTGTTGCACCAGAAAAGAAGGTTTCTTATCAATTCCAGGTAGTGGTGAGCAAAATTCGACTAGACTTGAATCGTAATTCCTTAAGCTCAACTTAAAAAAATCAAATAAAGTTTCAGTTGTTAAATGAGACTCAAATAACTCGAAATTTCTAGTAATTAGTGAATCAGTTTTAAGTTTGAGTCAAACCCCTCAACTCTACCTAAAATTGTATATTGCATAAGAAGAAATATGAATATATATATATATATATTGTTATATAAAGTTGTTTAATTAGTACCATTACATTATAAATATTTACAATTAAGTTTGAACAATAATTCGAACAACTCGACTTGACTCAAATCTAATTTTATAAACTCGACTAACGCTAAGTTCTTTTTACTCGAAAAAATTTCAAATGAAGTATGAGTTATAAAATAGGACTCGTCAACACGACTAACACTAAATTCTTTTTACTCGACTAAATAGAATACTCACACCTAATCCCAAGTACATAACAAAAGCAATGACTTTTGGAATTCAATGCTTCTGGCACTACCCAAAAGTAAGAGAACAGACAAATCCAGCTAAACGGGAATCTGATCCTTTTGCTTTGGTTACTTTGGTAATTTTAAGAAAAAGCCAAAACAGTGATTGAAATAAATCTTAATTCTACTTTTTTTTACTGTAATGTAATAATAACTTTGAATTCAAATATCAAATTAGGTCAATGAACCAATCAAATTATTCAACCAATCAGAAACGTAAAATCTGTGATGGTAAATTATCTACAAAGATCTAATCAATCAGAAACTATGATTCTGTGATTTGCTCTTATTTGACGACGGGATCAAATCTAAGAACCATATGCGCATGAGATAAGCAGAATTTAAATAAATTAGAACGGTACGTAAACTCAAACCTGGCAAATCTGTTTGGATGCCGAGTAAATACGGGAAAATAAAAAAATTATAAGTATAAAATAAAACTCCACAAAGAATTAAAGATCGTTCACGCTTCTCTGTTATTTTTTGTTGAAGAAATTACGATCTAAATTCAATATATATACTATATTACAACAGTATTAATATTGTACTATGTAGTTTTTTCCCCTTCTAATCGTTTCATTTCTTTTTACTTATTTTCTCAGCAAACAAGCAGAATTTAAACCTCCGTTTAGCTTCAAATAATGATAAAAAATAATGATGATAACGACGACGGTGGTGGTGGTGTAATTGTAAGGTTTTGTTTTCCTCCAAAAAAAAAAATTAAGTTCGTTAACCGGAAGAAAAATCCAAAGAAAAGTTCGTTATAGTAATCTAAGTTGACAAAACCGGGAAAAAAATACGCTATATTAAAGGCGAGAATTCCGTTTTCCTTGTGTTTTCCTGCATTTTCCATTTCATTTTCGCAGTAAGCAAACAAACAAAAAATTAAAACGTTTTTTTAATCCGTCTTTTTAAATTTTGTTTAGAAGGGTAGAGTGAAGGAATCACCTGAGGAACAAGCATGATACCGACGGTGGTACCGGCCATGAGATCAACCTGGAAATACTCGCGCCATCTGTACATCCGAATCCAACGGCAACAAGGAAGGAACATTTCGATCCAATCAATAAACGTCATCCGTTTGATCTTCCCCCGGACTCCAGAAAACAGGGAGTTAGACCGAGACGAAGACGGAGAATTGCCGAAGCCACCGGGACTGCCATACGACGTCGTGTCCGGGTGCTGGAGCGGGATGATTTTAACGGACCGAACCGGCTTGGTGGATCCGGAAGCGGTCGGGGAAGAGCGAAGCAAGTCGCGGGAACTGGGCGATGCGTAGGTTATCTCCATGCGCACCATCGGAGCATCGCAGAACTAAGACCTGGTGATTGAGTTTCGCGGCGCAGGTTAAGAAGGAACGCGCGGTGCGGGCCAGCTCGGTGTATTTTGTGAGGTGAAAAATGAAAGGCTGCCGTCTGCCGGGGCCCGGCGGTGACGTTTGCGGCAAATAAAAAAATGTTGAGAAAAAGAATGAGAAGATATGTAAACGGACAGAACGGTGGGCAAGGTTTTCGGGGAGAAGCGTGTAAGAAATGTTGAAATTAAAATTTGGGTTAATTTCAAAGTAAGTCCTCAAATTGTGATTATGATTTTTAATTGACCTTTAAATTTTGAAATCTCGTAATTGAATTCTCAAAAGAAAATATTTTAATTCACAAGCTTGTGTAAACTTTAGTTTACGTAAATTTAATAGTTTTAGTTTTAAGGGCAGATAAACACAATCAACATTAACATAAAAAAATCATATAACAATAATAGCACAATGACAAAATTGACTTTATCACAACTCAACCACAAACTATCTTTAGTGATTGCAAACGTATATCAATTAGTTCAAAGGTTTAAACATGGTACATTAGCATGATAATCAAGTAATCGCCAACTGGAGAGGCGACGTCAAATTTAACTTTGAAAAAAGAGAAAAACATGATACACGAACATTGAACAACGTGCTACAAGAGAGGAAAAAAACGAAAATGATGAAGACTTATTAAACCAAAACACACTAAAATTTTAATATGCAAAAATAAAACTAAAATTGATAGAAAAGAAAAAAAAAAGAAAGAAAAGAAGATGAAAGGGAACACAACAAGAGTAATGTATACACATGGGTGACAATCGCTTGACCAAAGGTTGACGGCTTCATCTTCCTAAACCGCTAAGAAGAAAAAGTTTATAACTTTAAACAATTTTATTTTTATTTTAAATTTAAATAAAAGTCGAATAAAATTTATAATTTTAAATTTTGACTTAAACTCGAACATCGCACGTAACTCAAGCTCAATAGCATTTACATAAATGAACGCAAAAGTCCCAACACCTTTATTTTATGAATATGACACTATCCAGTTAAATAAATAAAATGAATGAATGTATAAATGAATAATTCAATGGTATGATTAGGTTTCACGAAAAATATTTTGTTGATTTATTTATTGATTTTTAACATTATGTTTAGGTCAAATGCAATGAGTAGGACTTTATTATATACACACAACACAATCTCATTAAATATGAAAGGTTTTATTAGTAAAATGAGCCTTAAATTGTATTTCGGTTTTTAGATTTGCCCCTAAAGTATTTTTTCCATAAGAGTGAGTTGAATTATTATTATTATTATTATTATTATTATTATTATTATTATTATTATTATTATTATTATTATTATTATTATTATTATTATTATTACCTTTAAAAGGGTAACCATGTTTTAGAAAAAGATTAAATTGTATTTTGACTTTTAAAATTGTACCTTGTTATCATTTTAATATTTAAAAGATTTTTAATTTGATTTGACCTTTGAATATTTCTACCATTATGTACATTAGACGTTACCTCCACTCTATTTTTTAAAAAAATTAATATAACGCTCTAAAATATGTCACGTGACACATCATGTATATTGAATATTACAAATTTAAAATACCATAAAAATCTTTAAAATATGAGAATATGATACACATGTTATATTTTAAAATAATCTGAAAGTTTTGGGGGGTTGATTTTTATGATTTTTTAAAGTTTTATATTTTAGTGTGATTATATAGTAGTATATATTTTTTATTTTTAGCTATTTAAAAGTACACACAAATTATTTGAACTCAAGTCCTCTAGGGATAATAACGCTCCTTTTTCATTGAGACCACTTAATGAGTTCAATGATATTATTATTTTTAGATAAATCAATAAAAAATAATCTAAATATCATTTATTAAAAGAAAAATACTCTAAGGACCAATATGAGAAACAATTAAGTATAAAAGGAATTAAAAATAGAAGTAAAACTTCCAAGGTTAAACAAATGTATCAATTTCAATTTAGAGAGTACTAATATATATATATATATATATATATATATATATATATATATATTATATAAAGAAATTGATACACAAGCTTGTTAGATTTATGGTTTAAAATTTAAGGGGTTTAGCTTAAATAGTTTATAATTTAGGATTTATGGTTAGAGTTTTAAGTTTTATGGTTTAAAATTCAGGTGTTAGGTTTAGTAATTTAGAATTTAAATTTTAAAAAAGGATTGTGCAATATATTTTTTTAGAAAAAACTTTGATACATATGATATGTAAATTTTAGTTTACACAAAGTCTTTTAATTTATGAGTTGGGGGTTAGTTTAGGATTTAAAATTTAAGAATTCAAATTTTAAGGGTAGTGTTTAGAATTTAAAGTATAATTTTTAGGGTTTAGAATTATGAATTTAAAATTTAAAATTTATAATGTAAATATGTAAATTTGTGTAAAATAAATTTTTCACAGTTGTGTATCAAAATTTTATCCATATATATTCTTTTACACAACTCATTTTTTTTATGAAAAAAAAAAGAGATTACATACACATCTCATATTTTATTAGTTAAAATTCCATTTTACCATTTTTTTTTAAAAAAAATACAGCAATCGAAGCTGGCATCAAACAAGAACACGGGCAACAGCCAACAAGGAAACTTTTTTTTTTGTTCAAAACAAGGAAACTTCAAATGGGTCACATTAATGTTCAGTAGATTAGTCTATTTTCGGACATTAATTTAACCTGAGATCAGAGGAAGATTCAAGGAAATGAACCTGGACATGCAAGTGGGCAAGATTCGAAGCAATAATCATAATAATAACAGCAATGGCAAATTATCTTGCCCCCCCAACCCTACACAAACCAAGAAAAGGTCAAAGTTCAAAGGTTTTGTTTGGGATTAAAACTAATGGTTTTATTATGTAATTGGCTAAATGTTTAAGCATAATTATATAAAATAAAAATAACAAACAATCAGTCGATCTAGTTAGATAAGACATTAGATCTCTTAAACAAGGTTATACGTTTGAATTCCGACGTTTTGAATTGAGCAAATTGGATTGCGAGGATCGTCCCATAATGAGTATATGTAATACTAATTCAGATTAATCAATCAATAAATTAGATAAAAGTACTTTTGTCGATTGATCTTAATTACCTCATTTGATATTGTTGTTAACTTGTTATACCATATCAAGGGTCGTCATAGATTTAGGTGTGTTTAATCTAATAAGTAATCTTAAATTTTATATTTGCGCATAATTATATTTAGGTTTAAAGTTCAATTTAGCTCGCGATAAAAAAAAGATCAATTTCTGTAACACCCCAAGGTTTTATGTTTAAAAAAAAAAAGAAAAAAAAAATGAAGGTTGTGGGAATTAAACCCACAATCTAGCCTTGTTAAGCCAATCACTCAACCGCTTGAGCTATAAAAACTATTAGTTATCCCTTATACCAAGTTTGATTTGAACCAATGGTTAAACATGTACCATAATATAATAATAATAAGTTCAAAATATCTCAACCACCCCCTTCCCATAAAATTAAATGCTATCTGGAAGTGTCCAGATTCAAGGATGGACCCTTCATCTTCTCACCGCTAGTTTTCCCCCCACCGTTCGTCTCTCTCTGATCGGTGTCACCGCTCCGGTGCGAGACACCGCCACCACCGGCGTGTGCGCCGACCAGCTCCGAGCCCAGCGTCGTCAACCACGCGCAACGTCGGCCGGCCGTTTACTGTAGAAAACAGATCTGGAAGCTTAAAGGTTTCGGCCACCACTGTTTTCCTCATTTTCGGTTGTTCCCGACGTCGGCTCGCCTCGCCGTGGGCACAACCGTCCTCCTCGCGTCAAGCTCTTCAAAACTCAGTCGGTTGTTCGTCTGTCCGACTCCGGTAAGAACCTCGTCGGAGCCCGTATTTTTTCGGCGCAATTTTGGGTATTTCAGAATCGGTGCCAGAAGTGTCTCTGGCGACCAATTCCAGCGACCGGCCGATGAAACCATACCCTTGGGTATTCGCAGTTTCTCGTATTCGAGATGTTGGAGACGTCGTATTCGGGTTCGAGAGTGATCGAATGGGGTACCATGGTTGACCGATATAGCAAGGATTAAAGGTAATACACTACTACCTCTAGTATGTTTTATGAACATATTGGTATTCAGTTAATGCATGCATAAATATGATAAAGAGTGTTGTTAACCCTGCTTAAGCCAAACCTGATATGAAATTGAGTACGATAACCTAGAAAAGATCGAAGTGTTCGAATGAGAAAGTTAATAAATGTAAGGATATGGAGTTCATTAAATTAATTAATAAGGCGGCTAATCTCCAAACTTTATTATTGATGTCAAATGAGTAAATGCTAGAAATATTTGGTTATGAAATTACGAAAATGCCTTTGAGGTATGAGAATGACTAAAATACCCTTGGAATTGGAAGCGATCTAGAAATCTACAGTGGATATGGTAAAACAACTCGATTCATCTGGAAACCTCGATCTACTTGTAAAGTTATGGTAACAAGATTTAAACCTTCGAGATTGTAAGGTGTTAGATTTCCTTGAATTTGGAATGAATCCCTGAATATATATTTACGGGAAACTATTCGTACCTCTAAATTGATCAAGCGACTCAAAATACTGAATTGACGAAAATGACTAAAAGTACTGGAAATACTATTATGGTTAAATTAATCGGAATGATCGTATTGACAAAAAGGGATAAAGTATTCTCGGACACCGAGGTTTGCAATTAATTGGAAGGATAGATAAACCCTTGAGTTCTGAAATGAATGAAGTGGTTGGAGGTACCGAAATTTCTTGAATGGCTGAAACACCCACGAGTACTTAAATGATTGAAATACTATAATGGTTCAATTGATAGGAATGATGGCTATCCCGAGCTTCAGAATGACTGAAATACCCCATTGACTAGAATAAGTAGATTGACTTTGATAAAATTCTAGAAATGCCAATAAAGTTGAAAATGACTGAAATGCCCCTAAGGGTTGAAGCATGACTTTGGTATGTCAATCACTCCTAATATTAATATGAGGATGGAAGTTTTTCCGCACAAAACATAGGTTCGACCACTCTGTGGCAAGTTCTGTGGTGAAATATGAAGGTAACCGTTCAGATATACGATATAATCAATATTTAGAAATGATACTTGTGAAGTGCATACATCAGAAGGTTTGGTTAGTACTGTAAGGTTGGGACATGTTAGTTCGTTTGGTTTTAGAGGCTCGATAAACTTCTGGAAATCTTAAATATTGTAAATCTTCATTTTATCACTATTTGGGCTAAATTACAAAATCACCCCTGATAAATAAATGACCAAAATGCCTTCGTTGACCAAAGTAATCAAAACAGCCTTGAATGTATCTAACATCGTGAAAGATCTTAACATAGAAATCTTTGAATGCCTGGTTGGAAACTTGATGAGCAAATAGAATTTCTGAGCCACTGTTTACTCCCTGTTGGTATAAATTACCAAAATGCTCGTGTATGATAAAATGACCATAATGCCCTTGGTAGGCTTAAATGGCTAAATCACTCATGATATGCTTAAACTCTCAAAGATCTTGATGTATCATCTCCGGAATATCTAGTTTGAACCGTTAGTACAAACCCCTCTTTTAATAGGGGCCTTGTTTCAAAGATACGTTCAATTGTCAAAAGTTTAATGTGTTCTCTTCCGTAAATGCCAAGTATCTCCAAGGAATAAATTGTTCCACCTAGTGTGTTCCATGTGTGCTACACGACTGTTTTTGCATACTGATTTACATGTTATAATATCGATCACGTGCACATGATTGACATACTTGAACTCACATAAACATTACATGTTTTTATAAATTAAGCATGACCGTATTGTATTTCTGGTATATGTCTTTGCACCCGATATGATAAATATGCTATATGGATAATGTGTTACTAAAAATACAGTTATTGGTTAATGAACTATTGATAATCTGATTCACTGGGGTATTTGGGACATGATATGAAGTTACCGTCGGCTCAACCCTGATCCAGCCGGTAAGTCCGCCCGTATTCGGATCCTAAGCTTCAGCTAGGTCTGCCCGTTTTCGAATCCTAGGTTTCGGTCAGGTCCGCCCGTATTCGGATCCTAAGCTTCGGCTAGGTCCGCCCGTTTTCGAATCCAAGGCTTCGGCCATGTCCGCCCATTTTCGGTTCCTATGCTTCGGCAAGGGCCACCCGTATTCTAAGGTATATCCTTAGAATGGTACCCACGCCTAATGGGCTCGGGTTAATGCTTGTACATGATACCGCACTGGGGAAACTATATACTGGAGTATGGTTGGAGGGTAAATATAGAATTAAAATGAACTTTACGGCTACTTAAAACAAATGTATTCGAAATAAAAAGGTTTACTGCACTATTATATTTCATGCATTAATGTTGCACCGTTGGAACACACTAGACACCCAACTCTCTGATTCCTACCTCGAATGTTACCAGCCTATATAATTCCCATCTAATTCTCGAGGTCTGATTAAAGAACAAATATCGTTATTCTCGAGTATGATGCAACCTCAAATAGTAGAACAGAAATGGAGACCGTTACTGCGCGGAACATCATGAAAATGTTATGCCTACCATATATCTGCCTGAGCCTTGGAGTACGGTACTGTATAGTTAGTGGGCATGTATGTCATGTATTGTTTTATGACAGTGTCTGTAAAATATTTTTTGAAGTTTTTATTATGTGTTTAAATGACATCCCGAAATGATATTTTAAACAGAAGTTGGTTTTACAGTTTAATAAGTGTTTTGAGGAAATAATAATGTTTTTATGTGTATTTTTGCTGTGGGTCGCTCCTGTGACCCTAATGTGACTTCCTATGATCCGTTGTAACGCATAGGCGGGTCTAGGGAGTTACAATTTCGCTTTCATATTTTTTTGCGTCATCTCGTAACATTGATCGTTAAACTGAACCAATTTTAACTATCAACTCACAAACAACTATTATGACATTGGCACATAACACATTTTTAGAGCGTTACAAATTAGGTGTAATTTTTATGTAGTTTTATAAAAGCTAAGAATATGGTACACATTTTTTGTGGTTGAATGATGTGACACATTCATAATATGCCATGCGTTATTATCTTATTGGTTGTCAATGAATTTAAAGTTAAAATGTATCAATTGTTACAAAAAGAACTAAATTAAGTGTAAAAATTTCATAAGAGCTTAATTGATATTTTTTTTACTGATGGCTAAATTGACCATTAAACCTTATATTTATGGGTTTATAACATATTATATATATATTAAAAAAATAGACAAAGTATATGCAATATTAAAGACCATTACATGGAGTCTCTACAATACATAATTCAAATTAGTTGTTTAATAGGTTGGATAACGGCATCGTGGTTCATGATCTTATTGTATTGTATTGTGTTAATTTATGATTAATAAAGTTGGACACTCTTTTTTTCATATTTAGGATTAGAGGAGTTTTTTAATGAGGTCTTTTAACTTTAAAAAAAATATATAAAAAAAATATTAAAGAACATTGGTTTAGATTAATCGATTGATAGATTGAGTGAATTTTTTCAAGTTTAATGATGAAATTAAAAAAAAATAAGTGATCCAATATATACTATGAGAATGTGAAATTAAACATATTTAAACATTTATTATTCTGTAATTTATAGGTAAAAGGAAATCTTAATGGTATAAACATATTACATTGAATATTTAAGAAAACGTGTTAACAGCCTCTGCATTCTTTTTCTTCTCCTTATCTCTATTATTTATTTGAAAATTAAAATAATAACAATAACAAGCTAAAATAAAAAAAAATATCATAATCATTGAAAGAAGATCGGGAAGAATATGCTTTTGTTTTGTTCCACCTTTATCTAAAATAAATTAATTGCAAGATTAATGTTACAATACTATTATATGTTCGGCCCAAATAATAAGCAGTTTGATATTGTGTAAATAAATTTTGAGTTCGAGGTCTTGTATATTCAGAAAATTTTTGTTGGAGATTCATCCAATAAAATCAGATGTACGACACGTATCAGTTTAAATTAGTCATGACAAAATCTTGAGAAAACGAGAGACAACCAAGAAAAGTGTTAAAATACCTTTGTCCTAACGATCTTAGTTAAGAGTATTTTTTTTGAAAGGTAAATTAGGCCTCATTAAAAAACCCCTCTAAGCCTAAAATAGGGGGAAAAGAGTGCCTTAAAAGTTTTATTAGAAACCAAATATTCAAGTTACAGGAGCAGAAATACAAAATTCCCAGGGGAAGTACATCTCCTCACCCACCAAATCCTAGATTGGGAAACAAGCAAAAGCCAAACGCCTAAATACAATTGAGTCTGACCAATGATACTATCCTTAGCCAATTCCCTTTTTTGCCAAACCATCTGCCCAGATATTGCAGCTCCTTGGAATGAGCATCAATTTTATACCAAATTTCGCAAATAAGTTTTTAATGTTCAAGACAGTTTCAGCAAAAGCCAACGGAGCGTCCTCCTCACCTACGAGCTATTTCCAAATAACCGCACAATCGATTTCAATCACTAGTCTCTTCTGTGCTTGCCACTGAGTTTTACCGAAGATATCTAGTCCTCTTGCAACCGCCAGCAGTTCAGCTAAAGCTGGAAGAACTGACCCACATGCTTCCGAAAATTGAAATAGCACTATACATTTGTCACCTTCGAATCAGCTGTCGACACTGCGCCGTCTACGTTAAGTTTGACCCAGCCTTTAGGCGGAGGAATCCGGCTGATAACCTTCAATGGTTTGGTTTTAACAAGACTAGTATCAATAGCCCGAAGAGGATCAACCATCAGCACATCCAAGGATAACTTACACTCCTCGAAATTTCCTTTCAACCAGTAGGCAATTCTAAATCTAACTAGGTGTTCCAATTGGGAAAGATCAAGTGATTTCTGCTTGAAAATGATGTCGTTTCTATAGAGCCAAATTGTCCATACAACCGCGAAAAGGATTAAACTCCATACTTTTTTAATCTCGGTGGACTACAACCACCCCAAGCCTCTAGGAAACTCACAGGATTCGAATGCAACACAGTAGAGAAACCAGCACTATCACAATATCTTGTCCAAATTACCCAACTGAAAAAGCAATTAAGGAAAAGGTGATTTACAGTTTCGGAATGTTGAGAGCATAGTGGACATAAATTGTTGATATTGGATACTCCTCGTCTTAATAGTTCCTCTTTGACCGGGACACAGTTTTGGACCACTAACCATATAAAGAGCTCAACTTTCGGGGAGCAATTCCTACCCAAACGAAGTTACTCTACAAATTGTTTGAAGGAATCGGACCACACAACATTGATTTTAGTGATTTTACTGAAAAAGAACCATCTCCCGAACCCGCCCAACGCACCCAATCCTTGTTAATACCATTAGAACGCAGATCTTTAATGCAATCCAATAGCTCATTCCATTGCTGTAGTTCCCAATTGAACAGCACCCTCCTCAATGAAATTTGCCATTGCCACAATCCATCTTTAATGACTCCAAAGTCCGCGGTAACTCCCTCTTTGTTAGTCGATAGTGCGAAAATTCAGGGAAAGCGGTTTTTGAATGCTATGTTCCCGTGCCAAACATCATTCCAAAAAGAAATAAATTTGCCATCCCCTACCAGAGGGAAAAAATTAGAATGTAGACACAAACTTACCTTATCGTTCCTATAGAAGGGTTTTACGATGCCACCCCATATCCATGAAGTATGCTGTAGAGCCAAGATGGAGGGGATGAGACCCTTCCTGTAATTAGGTACTTTACATTCCAGAACTCTTCTCCAAAGCCCTCCCGTTTTATTATCGAATCTCCAACACCATTTGCCTAAGAGAGTACGATTCAATAGTTCCAAGTCTACTACTCCCAAGCCACCATCACCCTTCAGACAGCAAATGCTATTCCATTTTACCCAGTGAGTACCCGACTTTCCAGCAAACTTTCCCCACAAAAAGTTTGCCATAATGCTATTTAATTTCTTAGCAACAACACCTGACATTCGGAAAATTGACAAGTAGAAAATAGGTAAGCTTGACAGAATAGATTTGATAAGCACTAACTTACCACTGAGTGAAAGGAAATTGGACTGCCATCCCTCCAATCTCTTCTCGAACTTATTGACCACTGGATCCCAAAGGGCTATGGAATTTCTTTTAGCACCCAACGGAAGCCCGAGATAGATGGTAGGGAATTTATCCGCTTGGCAGCCTACACTAGAAGCTCAGCTGCTTACCACATCCTGCTCAACCCCTATGCCATACACTTTACTCTTAGCTAAATTCAGTTTAAGCCCGGATGCTAATTCGAAAACTCTCAAAATTCTCTTAACATTCAGAACTTCCCTGCACGAAGCACCGCAAAAAATAAGCAAGTCATCAGCAAATTGTAGATGAGATATGTTGACTGTTTAGTCACTACGACCCACTACGCATCCATTAAACAATCCTTTCGATGCGGCTTTAGATAACATCAAATGGAGAGCTTCCCCAACTAAGTTAAAGAGAAGAGGAGATAAGGAGCATCCCTGCCTCAAACCTCGCGAAATAGAGAAAGAATCTGATGGAACACCGTTCACCAGAACCGGAATATAAGCAGTAGAAATACAGCGATAGATCCACCCACACCATTTTTCGCTGAAACCACATCGCTGTAATGTCATTATCAGAAACTCCCAATTAACCGTATCATAAGCTTTCTGGAAGTCTATTTTGAAGGCTACCCCCTTCTTTTTTTCCTTAGACATAAAATCAATTACCTCATTGGCGATCAACGAACAGTCTAAGATTTGTCTACCCGGAAAGAATGCAAATTGAGAGTCACTTACAATATCCCCCATCACTTCTCGTAACCTTTTGGTGAGAACCTTGGAAAGCAGCTTGTACATACCGTTTACCAAACTTATTGGACGGAACTCATTAAAGGAATCCGGATTGGAGACTTTGGGAATCAGCGTTATGAAGGAGTGATTGGTTCCCATATCCCAGTCTTTTCCTTTATAGAAACAGTCGAAGAACTTCATAATGTCATTTTGAAGGAGCACCCAAAATTTCTTAAAAAACCCAAAATTCATACCATCCGGACCCGGGGCTTTGTTACTGTCAGAAGAAAATAAAGCAAACCGAACTTCTTCAATCGAAAATTTAGCATCCAGGCGATCAGATTGTTCCTTATTAATCTTGGAAAAATCCAGCTTGAAATCCTCGAGCAACAAAGCATGGTTGGAGTTGTATGCCTTATCAAAATGGTCTCTAACAACTTTTTTAATCAAAACAAGATCGTCAATAATCGCATCACCCACCTTCAAAGATTTGATATTGTCAATTCTTCTTTTGGAAGCTACGAATAGATGAAAGAAATGGGTGTTTCTGTCACCTTTCTTAAACCATTTCAACCGAGATTTTTGGATCCATTGTCTCTCTTCTCTTCTATATTCTTGCTATAGTTTTGAACGAAGAGAAACATGGTTGCTGAAGTGCCATAGTTAAGAGTATTTGTATCAACTAAATTATACATCAGATATGATATTGAAAATAAAACTTTGATACGTAAGTTGTGTAATATAAGATTGTTAACTCTAAAGTTTGGAAATCTAACTTAAGATTTAGATTATATAGTTTAGATGGAAATGATTGTGTAATTTTTTTCACATTGTGTATCAAAATACAACTCTATTTAGCTACGGAGTTAGGTGAGTAAAGGTCTTTCTTACTTAATCGATGGTCGAGAGCTTAATTTTCATCCAGAACATGGATCAACTTTAAAACTTGTGGTCAACATTTATCATGTTATCCACGGGTGGTGAAAAACATGTTTTCTATAATTGGATCTAATTTTGAGTTCAGGGTTTAGTTTAAGTTTTAATGTTTCAAATTTAAAGTTAAAATTTAATATTGAGATCCACTAATTGGCTTAGTGGCTAAGGATGCTCATTTTACTCTATCTTGTATGAGTTCGAATCTCGACATGAGAATGAAATTACACCTCTATTTAATAAAAAATTAGATTTCAAATGTCATGCATATGACTTTAAGGTTTAAATTTTAAATTTAAATATACATGTTTGTGTAAGATTTTTATACACACAAATTAGGGATTATCTTGATCTCCCAATAAGATTTTGTACAGTAATTTCGTAGCAAGATTTCTGTTTCTATAGGTAAATAAAACCAAACATTTATAAAAAAAATTATACACTAACAATACAATAAATATTACTATAAATAATATTATAAAAATTATTTTTTTCTTTTTACACTTATTTAATCTTTTAATAAAACAACTAAAAATCATTTATTAAACCTCAAACCTGAGACTAACAAATTTTGATCTATAAAATTAATGTCGTTAAAATCAGACCATTGGTCAAATCGATTATTTACCCAAAACATTTTCTCAATTCAACGGTCAAATTGGTTAACCATTATTCAAAAATAATTAAATAGAAATTTTTTATATTTTTTAGTTTAGGGTAAACTACAACGAAGGTCATTCAATTATGGGTAATATTTCATTTAGGTCACTCAATTATTAAAAGTTACATTTGGATCACTCAATTATGGGTAAGGTTACAGTTGGGTTACCCAATTATTAAAGGTTACGTTTGGGTCACTCAATTATAGGTAAGGTTACGTTTGGGTCACCCTTCATATTTTAAAAAATACATCAATTAAGTCATTTTTTTCTTTCAAATCACTTGTATACCCTTGTTAACATTATAATACATCATTTGAAATCATTAATTAATCTAATACACAAATTGATATATATTTTTTTAAATGTGAAGGGTGACCCAAATGTAACAATCCCATAATTGAGTGATCCAAATGTAACCTTTAATAATTGGGTGACCCAAATGTAACAATCCCATAATTGAGTGATCCAAATGTAACCTTTAATAATTGGGTGACCCAAATGTAACTTTTAATAATTAGGTAACCCAAATGTAACCTTACCCATAATTGAGTGACCCAAATGTAACCTTATCCATAATTGAGTGACCTTCGTTGTAGTTACCCTTTAGTTTAATGGTATTTGAAGCCCTTAAACTTTTGGTAAAAAAATAATTTAATTCTCGAACTTTTTGCACCTAATGAATCCCCAAACTAATAAATTGAATCAATTAAGTTTTTTAATCAATTTTGACCATCAATTCTTAAAATAGTACTACTACGTGACACACTACAGCTCTGTCATGTAACATTTATAATTTTTTAGAAAACTATTTTTATACTTTTATAAGTTTTTTTTTTAATTTTAAAGAAATTTAAATAAAATAAAAAAAAATAAAAATACCAAGTGACAACACTATAACACGACACATGCACAAATTGATAAAAAAAAATTTAAATTTAACTGTTAATGCTAATTAAAGGGATAAATTGATAAAATTTTAAAATATAAAAACTTAATTAAGTACAAAAAAATAAAAAATAAATTATTTTTTTCAAAAGTTCAAAGACTTACGACACCCTTAAAGCTAATTTTCTTTTTATCTAATTTTCAATGATGAACCAACCAACCGGTCCGGTCCAACATTTCAAAGGTTTTAGTAACAATCTTAAGCTCATCATGGTAAGAGCTTCTAATTTAAAGACTAAGAGCTTAGAATTAGTAAGCATTTTAGAGAGAACAAAAAGGAGACATCCTAGGTTGTGTGTCTACAAAGCATGTGCCTGTGCATGTTCAGGTTTGTGGCTGAATTCATAGTCCAGATGCACAAAGGCTCGCTCTATCTCCGGCACCAACTCCAGCTTCTCTTGCAGCGACTCCCCGATGTCATGAGCTTCCTGCAATGCCATGTTTGCCGGGAGAACAATGTCAACCTCCACAAAGTAGTGAGACCCGAAGGTGTAGGCTCGGACCGTATCGATATGTCTTATGGCCTTGTGGTGGTTCCAACATAGATACGTTAGTTTCTGAAGATATTCCGGAGCTGCTGATCTTCCGACCAATGAATTCACGTTCTCTAATACCGTCATCGACCATGTCCGGATGGTGTACAGAGCCAGCTGCATTGTTCAAGTTTATATCCCGATGAGTTGCCAATACAACCGTTTCTTCGGTTTTCTTATCGATAGCCGCTATGGTCATCGACTAATGAAAACCAGAAGATTAATACTAATGAAAAAGCAAGGCACGGATGCGAGAGAAGATTTTACTTACAATGATAGCTCCGACAGGGTCCATCCAATCGTCGAAGTAATTAGCGAGTAGCACCGCAACAAGGCCGATGATGTTTGTGATAACATCAAAGAAATGATCCTGGGCATAAGCTTTGACGATTTCGTTGGTAAAGGTGCGGCAATAAAACACGAGGAGAAGCTTTACCAGGGTCACTCCAAGCATAATCCCAACAACCAACCTCTCCTGTTCTTTCGTCAGGTTGAATTCATCCTCCTGGACGAAACAAAGCAAGACGGACATTGTCATTTGAACTACAAAGCAGTCATTCTCGAAAATGGTAAAAGATCAACCGAATGGAGAAGCGAAGTTTAATGCAATATCAAGGTCGACTCACATTCGAAACCATGGTTCGTATGGACTCCAAGATTATCTGCAGTCCAAGAGTTGCCATGACGGAGGCAAAAACAAGGATACCCTGGAGAAA
Organism: Hibiscus tridactylites; assembly: GCA_958450335.1. Lineage (NCBI taxonomy): Eukaryota > Viridiplantae > Streptophyta > Magnoliopsida > Malvales > Malvaceae > Hibiscus > Hibiscus tridactylites. The sequence continues at coordinate 85,815,779 of OY288283.1, read as the reverse complement.
ATTTACCAGTTTTAAGTTTCGATCTCGTCGTCTATACTTCCACGAAAATAGAGATAACCGATACTCGTATACTTCCATGTCTATGCACCCACAGAAGATGCACAAATATTTTCACTTTCCATTGAACACCAGCCTTTTCGTTTATGCTTATACAAGAAAATCCTCTAGAGGCAAGGTCTATGTCTCCAAATGGTGTTACAGAGGCCACCGTAGCGACATGTTTTATCGTTTATAAAAGAAGTAACATGAACAACTACAATCTATAAAGATTCGAAGATGAGATCCTAAGCCTAAGGTGCAAAACCTGCTTAAAATATGTTCCAACTTCTTTCTAACTCGTGTTTCGGCCTTAATTCTTTTGATTCACTGCTGTTTTCCCGCAAAACCACACCGGTCCTCTAATCTACCGAACAATTGTTCATAAACAAATCATATACATGGTGATGTAAGATAGGTAATCAAATGGATGCATATCATACATTAGACTGTTATTAATAGAACAGAGAACTCAAAGATTTAAAGCTATCCTTAGGACACGCAGTTTGATAATTTTTCCGACAATGTTCGCTAGTTTCGTGGGGGGCATTCCGTATTAAAGAAAAAGCCAGTTAGCAAAATGATAACTGTGACCGAAGAAAATACAACAGTCGGATACACTTAGCTAGGAAGTGCCTATGTTACTTGGACTCAAGTGTGAGTATCTTGCACGGGATCGTGTTCTAATCATGCCAATCAAGGAATTTGGTTATAATAAAAGGGTATAGCGAGAATACTGACCAATGGCTGCATCCGTTTCTTTCCAATCGGATACTGATACGGGTTTAGCGTTGACATGGAGAATGCAGTAAACCAGAGGATAAATCCGGACAGAAGATCGAGAAGGGAGTCCAATGTGGATGCAATTATAGCCAATGACCCACTTCTCACAGAAGCATAAACTTTAGCAGCAAAAAGAACCATGTTTGCAATATTGGAAATTCTAATGGCTAATGTCTCACTTCTAGCCAAACTTTCCCTCTCTTCCTGCCAATCACAGCAAGAATGTTTAGTCGAATACTTCTTTAGAAACACGAATCTCGTCGTCTATAGAGTATGATCCAAACCTTCGTCATTCCAGGGATAAAACCGCGCTCAGCTAAGGCATCCATTTCATTGAAACCCTCGAGCATTTCTACCTGTTGCTGATAGTATTCGGCCACGTTGTCTTCCGGACCTGAAACCATCAAAGAGAACAATTTAGATGCAATCCTACAACTCTGTTTTGTTCATCTGCAAGTGGTGAGCCAATTGAAGAATAATTCAGCATCTGTTGCACATTCACCAAAGAGCATTGTTTAAAAGGCGCTCGGACTACAAACTAAGCTATGCATAAAAGCTTCGATTCCGACTAAAGGATTCGTCCACTCGATCAGTTTTCCACTCACAGCAAAACTATTATATACAAAAAGGTAAAGAACATGTTAGCTCAACAAAACATATGCATAGTATAAGAAAAAAAAACAAAATGACCAAAGAACATAAAAGGTGAGTAAATGGAAGAATAATTCAGCATCTGTTGAACATAAGAGCTTCGATTCCGACTAAAGGATTCATCCACTCGACCGGTTTTCCACTCACAGCAAAACTATTAGATACAAAAAGGTAAAGAACATGATATGCATAGTATAAGAAAAACAAAATGACCAAAGAACATAAAAGGTGAGTAAATGGAAGAATAATTCAGCATCTGTTGCACATTCACCAAAGAACATAAAAGCTTCGATTCCGACTAAAGGATTCGTCCACTCGACCGGTTTTCCACTCACAACAAAACTATTAGATACAAAAAGGTAAAGAACATGATATGCATAGTATAAGAGAAAACAAAATGACCAAAGAACATAAAAATTTCAAAAACGAAACATGAAATAAACCCCATATACATGTTTAATTCAGAAGAGCTAAAGTCTCTTAATCTTTCCAAAGTAGAGCCAAAGAAAACACAGTCCTAGACATTTCATAATCTCAATATATACACTTTTAAAGTAAAATCGACAAACGATTAATCGATAAGTACACAAATGCGTATTAGCTTTTTTCGGAACTCAACTAACAAGCTTCACTCTCACTTCATCAAGAAAACCACCAATCTTTTACCCTTGCAAAGCTTCAAACTCAAACTCTCAACAAGAGAAAATAACATAAAGAACAACAATTAACATAACATCAACCTCAAAATAGAGCAAACCAATTTGTCAATTTTCATTTCATCAAGAACATAAGAAACCTCGTCTCGTCGCCGTAATTTCCTTACAAAAACAAGAAATTATAAAGGACACCCCTATTAAAACAACATCAAAAATCAATAATTCACATACCTCCTTGAACCAAGAAAAATGCTGAGCAAGGTTTGATAGCTCTTTTGGTTCATACAAAACCATGTTAGAGCTCACATTTAAAGACCAAAAAGAACCGATCCTTTCACTTAAAATAACACATTCCCATCTTAAATTATTAAAAGTTTTGATGCTTAAGAACACTGAAAAATAACTTAAAACACATGATAACCATTCACAGGGAATAAATGATAAGGTAAATTCATGACAAAGCCAGACAAAGAATAGAATATTGCTAGTTAAGCCTATATAAATAAAATCCTAGATACCCAACTTTTTTTATAACCATATACAATCCATTGATCGACTAATCTAAATCAGATACAACGTAAATTCGATATTGATCCTTGACTAATCTAAATCAGATGCCACAGAAACTCGATATTAATCCTTGACTAATCTAAATCAAATACTGCGGAAACTCAATATTGATCCTTGACTAATATAAATCAGATACTGCAGAAACTCGATATTGATCCTCACCGCTCAATTTATTATATTCACAATGCTAAATTCGAACTACTACGGCATAAAAGGAAATAAACAGAACAATTATACCCATTTAAGTAAATTCACAACCAAGCATAAAGAATAATAGTATTGCTCTTATTAAACTAAATACACAAGATCCCAGATATCCAACGAAAACTATGAATATCAATACATTACTAATTTATGAGCAAAAAAGGGTATATTGATAAATGATAAAAAGGTTGGAATTTACCTAAGACCCCAAGGCAATCATGGAGGCTACGGGGAGGCTTTTTGTCTTTGTGTTCAGGAGATAACTGGAAACCATCGAAGTTCAACCGCCATGACCGGTCTCCATTGCTCTGATGTGGCAACAGCGAGAGCTCTTCGTCGCTTTCACGCGCCACCGTCTCTACCATTGTCTCGTTTCGCCGCTCCAAAGCTAAAACAAGACCCAAAGAGAGCTCGAGATTTGTTTTTTTCTCTTATTTTTTCCGTTTTTATTTCAGTTTATAAAGGGGCATGTGTCGGAAATTAGATGAAATGAGGAGGGTATTTTGGGAATGTTGAAATCTTCCGGCGGCTTATCTTAGATAACTTGAGTGCCCGGAAAGTTGGGTAGGTGAGTCAACTGTCAAAGGGATAGATTTATAAAGGGTAAGTTACAATTTTCATCACTCCACTTTCTTCTCATTCCCATTTTGGTCAATGAAGTTTAAAAAAATTTAATTTAATCATTGAACTTTGACATTGTTCCTATTTTGGTCACTCAACCATTAAATCACAAATAGTATGATGACATGACATACGGTCTGATGACACATCAAAACAATTTCGTTTTAGATTATTATTATTTTTTGGATAAACTATAAAATTCATCACTCAACTTATCCATTATTTCTATTTTAGTCACTTAACTTTCTTCTCACTCCTATTTTGATCACTAAAGTTTAAAAAGTCTCCTCCTCCTCCTCCTCCTCCTCCTCCTCCTCCTCCTCCTCCTCCTCCTCCTCCTCCTCCTCCTCCTCCTCCTCCTCCTCCTCCTCCTCCTCCTCCTCCTCCTCCTCCTCCTCCTCCTCCTCTATATTCAACAACAATGGTGATAACGTGTATTGACTGAAATTGTTTGGTGGTTAATTTTCGGCGTATGAATTTGGGACTAATATTATCACTATTGAAATAAAACCCATTAATATCCAAATTTGGGACACCGTAAGTGTTCCCCCATTTCTCTCTTATTTTCCTTTTTTTACAATTTATTTTGCTTGTCTAATTTAATACATATGAGTTTTTGGTGCCCTGCTTGTGACATTCATTCGACAATGATATATTTCAGCACCACCATCGAAACTTTCTTTATCCACTACAAACAAAAGGTAACGTCTGAAGCGAAGTCATCTATCCTATTCTCTTACCATATGAATTAGGGTCTAATTCATATATATTTGTAATTCAAATTGTTTTAATTTATCATAAAAATTTAAATTTGATTTTATAGTTGAACTCAACTTTTAATTTTAAATTTGATCGACCCAAAATTTTATCAAACATTTTTTAAAAATGACGGTCAACATGGTAGTCGGTTGTGGAAAGTGGTGGTCGAAACTTGCAGAGGGAGAAAATATAAAGGAAAGGAAGAAGAAAGAGAAAATTTTAAAGTTGACTAGTTGAGTGACCAAAACATGAGTGAAAGGAAAGTTAAGTGACCAAAACATGAATAATGAATAAGTTGAGTGATGAATTTTGTAGTTTATCTAAAAATAATAATTTAAAACGACGTTGTTTTGATGTGTCATCAGACCGTATGCCATGTCATCGCACCATTTGTAATTTAACAGTCGAGTGACCAAAACAAGAGCAATGTCAAAGTTTAATGATTAAATTGAAAATTTTTAAACTTCAATGATCAAAATAAGAGTGAGAATAAAGTTGAATGATAAAAAATGTAATTTATCCTTTATAAAGTGGTCGAGTTTACTGTGGGAATTGGGGTTGACACGTGGACGGTCGAGATGATGTCAAACTGTATCATTAGTTTGAGCCTAGGGAATTTTATCCACTGAAATGATAGTCCACGGTATCGTGTTCGGTTAACCGTTAATAAAATATCTTGATTAACTTATAAATTTGGGTTATTCAATCCTAAATCTAAATCGTATCAATAAAATTGGATATTTGATTGATTGGTTCAGAAAATTCGATTTTGTTTGGTTCTGTTGAATTTATTAGAAAGATGAAGAAAAGAACTCGAATTTTTTTTTATTGATTGCAACTTGACTCATCATAAGAATTACATTGGCTTATATAGAAAGCTTTACAAGTTCAACGATAATAACAAAATCTGTTGAAATCTTCTAACTGGCAGTCGTTACACTTGAGAGATGATATTGAGCTTTTACTTGTTTTACAGTGGTGTAAAATCATACTAAGAATATTGAATTTTTACAGTGGTGTAAAACCATAGTCTTCAACATGGCATGGCTCCTTCATACTCCAACATTTTCTCTACTTTCCAGTTCTTTTTTCTGTTGGAGAAAGAACGTTGAGCTTTCGTTGAAATTTCTCAAAATAGACTCTTAATAATGGTTTGGTAAAACCATCTCCTACTTGTTGATCAGTTGGAACATAGTTTATCCTAAGCTGATGGCTGCCACCTTTTTCCTTACAGAATAAGCATCCAATTCTACATGTTTTGCAAGAGCATAATGCACAGAATTCGCAGATAGAGAGATTGCGCTGGTATTATTGCACCAGATGGTAGCAACTTCAGCTTGAGACATTCCCATATCACCGAGTAATGCTCCTACCCAAGTAACTTCTGTTGCACCATCAACAAGAGTCCTATACTCGACCTCCATTGTAGATCGTGAAACTGACTTCTGCTTCTTTAACGTCCATGAAACTAAATTATCACCAACATATGTACATTGTCCTGAGATTGAGCGTCGATCATCAATATTACCTGCCCAATCAACATCAGTAAAGGTGACAGTGTTGTTGGTCATGTTAAGAGCCCTAAACACGAGCCCATAATCTACAGTGCCAGCTAAGTATCTGAGAATTCTTTTGACAGTTATTACATGTTGTTCACGTGGTGCATGCATGAATTGAGCCACCTTGTTAACACTATAGGCTATATTTGAACGTGTATGACACGCATACAACTAGCCTCCCACAATGCTTCTATACTGATGCACATCCACTTCTTCACTTCCAGCTTCTTGTGTAAGCTTTGAAGCCACAATCATAGGTGTAGGCGTTAAATTAGCACAATGTATATTCATCTTAGCTAGCAGCTCTCCTATGCATTTTTTTTGACTCATAAGTAAATAATCTTCCTTCCTCTCAACCTCAAGACCTAAAAAATAGTGAAACTCACCTAAATCTTTTAACGAGAACCTATCATTCAAAGTAGTGATTATATTCTGAACATGTTGATTGAAGCTCCTGTGAGAACTATGTCATCTACATAGACCAATATAAACGTGCTGATTCCATATTTCACTTTGACAAACAATGATGAATCAGCACGTGAAGCTTTGAAACCAGCTTGCAACAAATAAGCTTTCAACTTTGCATGCCAATTACGAAGAGCTTGTCTCAGTCCATAAAGCGCCTTGTTAAGTTTACAAACCAACTTCATTCCATGCACGTTTACCACCTCAAATCCTGGAGGTTGATCCATGTATACATCTTCTTCTAAATCCTCGTTTAAAAACGCATTGTTCACATCAACTTGCCTCAGTTTTCAACCATTTGTAACAGCCAATGATAAAATCACATTCAAGAGCATCACATACCTCTTTAACACGAGTAAGATAGACACGCATATTGTCATCACCTTTCTTGAGTGACCTGAGTTTATAGTGTAAACTCATCACATACATCGTAGATCGATTGGCAAAATATTGAAACACCGTCTTCCACACATCAGCCGCCGTTCCAGCCCCAACGAACTGAGAAAACAACTAATTACCGATCATCGATAATAACCAGGACGCAAGAGCACCGTCCTGTGCAACAAACACCTCATATTCTTCATTTGGAGCAATACCACCACCAGGTAGCTTAAACGTCTTCACAGGTGGCACCACCGTGCTGATCAAGAATCTTTCTATACGATGACTTTGCACCGTCAACAACACTTGTTGTTTCCACAAGAGAAAGTTCATTTCATCAAGAACGACATTGATTCTCTTGTTAGTAAACGTGCCAAAAGTTCTTGATCCTGACTCCGGAGCAGTAGCACCATCTGAACCAGCATCATTTAGCGCTAGAAAAACGATGAAGATAGCAGAGAAAAGAAACGAAAATTGCAAGCGGAAGAAAGAAGAGAAACGAGAATCTCAGAATCAAAATGCGAATGATACCATGTTGAGTTTATTAGAAAGATGAAGAAAGAACTCAAAGAAGAATTTTATTGATTGCAACTTGATTCATCACAAGAATTACATTGGCTTATATAGAAAGCTTTACAAGTTGAATAATAATAACAGAATCTGTTGAAACCTCCTAACTGACAGCCGTTACACTTGAGAGAGGATATTAAGCTTTTACTTGTTTTACAGTGGTGTAAAATCATACTAAGAATATTAAATTTTTACATCGGTGTAAAACCATAGTCTTCAACATGACGTGGCTCCTTCATACTCTAACAGGTTCAGATAATAGTTTTTTTACATCGCTCATTGAAATATTAAATAATTATTCGGTTGCGATAAAAAATTACAAAAACAACTAAAATGTTAGACATAGAGAGTTCACACTTTTTAGTAATCAAATTTAGGAATTAGGACAAAAAGTGTTTAAAGAATCAATGACATCAAAACTATTCGACTATAAAATATATCTTATTTATAAATTTTACAATTATTATAAATATCGGTTAACTGATTTTGTCCAAAACTATGTATTGTAACCATATTCAAATATTCTGAAAAAAACAGTATCGAAATCGAATTTTTCAATTCAAATATCCTACTTTTTTAATCCGTTTTCGAGTTTCGATTTTTCAGATTTTTTACACAACCTAATACATGGTCTGTCGAAAAATAATAATACGGTCCAAGGCACAAATCTTTGTAGAGATTCTTAGACGTGAAGAAATCAAACTACATGTTATAATTAACTAAAATTGAATTAAATTTAAGATCGATTTGATTTATCAATTTTTATTTTTTAAAAATGATTTATTGTATATGATACTTTAAGGTTGTTTTGTTAATAATATTAAGTGCAATAGTTTGCACTTTAAAAAAGAAATAATATTATTGAATAAAACCATCATAAATTTAAGGGTAAACTATTTGAATAACCATCTAATTATGGGGTAGGTTTCATTTTGACCATCATACTTTTAATTATGTCAATAAGACCACTTAACTATTTAAATAGTATCAATAAAGTCACATGTTATTAAAACTAACGAGAAAAAGTGATGTGGCTGTTAATAAAAATTTAATATGATGTATTGAAGCTCTGTAGGATTAACAGAAACATTCACATACGACATCATGAGTCGAAACGAGCTTACTTGAAGTTTAAGGAAAAATCCTTGATCACGTTTATTCTAAAGGTTACATGGAGTGCTAGCATCTGCTTGATATGGGAAGAACAAAATAAAAAGCAGTTCATCCTTCGAAGGCCGGGATAATGTATACAGAACCGTCAAGGATTCGAGTCGAATTGTTCGGTATGGTATGTGTATGAACCATTGAACCCTGAGATACTTTCTCTGCTATTGATTCTTATGCTCCCTCCCCCAAGATCGTAAATCAGTAGCGAAAGCTCTCGAAAGACGCGTCTTCCGTCATAGATTGGGATGAAGTTTACCATACCGAGCCGGTGGAAGGAATAGATAATGAGTCCGAGCAGGAACTTGTTATCGGAGAAGAAATTTGGATGTGGGGTGAGACAGTTGATACGATACGGGCTCGGTTCTGTTCTGTCTTCCTATAGAACGTTTGTGGAGCACAGGCAGCATTGTCTGCCGGCTGTAGGAAACATTACTACATTGCATCGGTTGCATTACTTCCAGTGCCTATTGAATAGGCGCGGGGTTCAAGCTGCTCCGGTCACGAATTATTATGCTCGGAAACCGCCATGTCGTCCGGGATCATGCTATTGGCAATAACTTCTATATTTGTTACTTGTGATGCTGCTATAGTTTATCCGAAACTGCTTGTATCTGTTCTTATGTATGTTGAAGTACATTCCCAAGCTTATGTTTTCACCTCGAGCATTTTCGAATTGTTCACTTCGTGTTACGAAATATTCAGTTCGACCGCGGGACCATCAATTCATACCGGCTTCCGCAAAAACATTCCCGGTAATGCCGGACGATTAACGTCTCAACATATATATTTTCTCTGCAGTTTTTCAACATGTAAGATTCCAATGGAGCAACTTTTCAACAACTTGTGGAATAATGTTACCAGTTTTTTGACTTGAGGAAAGCTTGCTCACCTCAGCTTCACATACCCTACCAAATGGTTATTTAAACTTGGCTTTGAGCGTCAAATATGAATACGTGCTAAATTATACATTTTTTTTCTAGATAGGTATCTAAAATTTTCACCATTACCATTTTAGTTACCTTGCCGTTAGTGACCGTTTAAGAAAATTATGTTAGCCAATAAAAACATGACACCTACATGCTTTATTTTAAAAAAAAAATTAATTTTTTTTAAAATATCCTAAAATTCTAAAAAAATTCCAAAATAGTTCATAAGTCCCAAATCTCGATTACAGTCGTTGTCGTCGCCAATCATCGATGGTGTGCCCACCAACTCCGTCGCCGGACCCCTACGATCAATTCCCACATCCTCTCATCGACAAAAGCCGATGTCTGGCGCGCTAACGTCAAAACAAAGCTAAACAACGAGAAAAGGAAAAAAAGAAATGATGTGTGGCAAACAGAAGCCGATCAGATGACGTGCGACGTGTGGGTCTTGTGACGAGAGGATGATGTTTCATTTCGTCGCTGGCAGCGTGATGAGCGACGACAACAATAGCCAGATTTGGGGATGTAGAAATTTTGGGGTTATTTTGTAAATTTTGAAAATTTATGTATTTTTTAATTAAGTTAAAAGAAAAAAATTAAAAAATCAAAATCAAAGTCACATGTCATGTTTTTATTGGTTAAAGGTATTTTTTTAAACGGCCATTAACGACCAGATACTTAAAATGATAACAGAAAAAACGGTAAAAATTTAGACACCTATTTAGACTGAAAAATACTCTAAACACCTATTTAAAAAATAAAATATATAATTTGAACACTTTTTTAACTATTAAGCAATAAGCGAAGCTTCTCCTCGTATTTGGAGGGTACTTACAAAGGGATAATATTTAATGTCCATGTCTAAATATATTTAAAATGCAAGTATTAAATATGAATAGTTGAAGAAAAATAAGAGTTCGAACAACGTATCGAAATGTCGACTTCAATGCCAACTCTATCTTTAGCTAACTTGTTAGAGAAGCATGCCAAGGCAAGGAAAATTGATGCATTTCAGTTTGATATATTTCCTTTGAGTTCCACACATTGGCTGTTGACTGCATGGTCCCCAATTTCTTCGAATTCTCCAGTTTTTTCTTGGCAGAAATTCTGGGTTCGTTTTCCATGATCATTCAAAGCGATTTCGCAATCAAACTTCGACTTTTTTCGAGTTTTTATCGAAATTTCTTGTCGAATGTAATTTAGAATATGAAAAAAGTATTACAAATATTAAAATTTGAACTTAAAACTCAGTAGATAATATTTTTTTAAAAAGTGATTACATGAATCAACGGGATTAAACTCGAACTTCAACTTGATCATGAGAACTTAAGTATATTTACTACACATATGAATCAAATTTTGGTGGTTCCATGGTTGAATAAAATGTGAAAACAATGTTTCACTAACTCTCCATGAACATCATGAGAAAGGAAAGCCTATCATGCCTTGCTTGTCATCTCAACCACACATATATGGGTTAGGATTTACGAATTCAATTATTTTTACACGTTTTTTTAGCCATCAATGAAAGATAAATAAATGGATGACATCTTTTTATTTTTATGATAATCTTTTCATTTCTTATTGTTAATCTTAATCACCTATTTACTTTCATCTAACGGTAAAAAAACGTAAAACTTAAATTTTACCAGGCGTAAGAGGACTAGGGTATTAATGTTAGAGATTTAGATTGTAACCCTAAATCCTAAATTCTAAATTCTAACCATAGAGTCTAAGTTATGATTATAAACCTCAAATATTAACCCACTAGACTCTAAACCTTAAACTAAATCACCAAGCCTAAATTTTACCCACTTGTAGAATTTTTTTTACCTCCAGTGTATTGAATAATATATAAGATTTATGTTCAATACACCGGCAGCAGAAACAAAAAAGTTTTTATGAGTGCTTTAGTGTTAGGGTTTAGGGTTAGATTTTAAGGGTTAACGTTTATGAGTTAATGATTTAGGAGTTGTAGTTAGATTTTAGGGTTTATGATTAGAACTTATGGTTTAAAGGCTAGAGTAGTATGTTGGCGATTTAGGATTTAACCTATAACCTCTAAATTCTATCCATAAACCCTAAATTTTAACTACAATCAATTCTAAACTACTAAACTAAACCCTAAAATCTAACTCTAAACTCTAAAACTAAGGTGTTTGTAAAAATTTGTTTGCACCCATGTGTATGAAACAGTTACTCATATATGTGTACGATGTAGGATCCTCCTATATCATTAAAGCTCATATAGTTTTTATTTTTAGAGAATCAAATAAGAGTAAAGCTCCATTCGGCGCCACTGCGAGAATTCACGTTTGGGTCGAGAATTCGCGCTTGAGAAAAAGATGAAATTTTTCGCTTCTCCAAACGTAGCTGTTGTGAAGAATTTCTGCGAAAAAATAGCGTACGAAGGCCTCAAAAGCAGCTCGTTCGGTGGAGCTCTTTTAAAAGTTGATGAAAAAATTTTGTCGAACGAAATTTAAATGAATGATTGAAATTAACGGTTAAAAAACAAAATTTTAACCGAATCCTAACCTATTATATATATATATATATAGTCAACAAAAGAAATCCAAAATCTTAGCCTAGATTTCCTTCTTATCCGTTTCTTAAGATTCCTCAAGCTTCATTCATTCTTCCACGTCGATATGTTGATGCTTTCAAAATTTTCATATTTATAAAAAATATATAATTACAAGCCGACGTTTTTGACTTTGTGTGAAGTTAATTTTTATTACGTCATTAATCACTAAATTTTAATTTGTATATCAATATTCTTTTAATTTTTTATTAACTATGTAGAGGAAAGCATAGGATACCATAATAAAACTGTTTTTCAATTATTATTTATAATTTTTACCTTCAACTAACTTGTAGTAAAATATTTCAGAAAAAAATATGGGAAAAGAACAGTGGAAAAATAATGGGGTTTTGAAAGTTTTTTCACTCACTCATTTTTAGGGTAAACATCACCCTTGGTCACTAAACTACTCATATTTTCTTATTTTAGTCACCAAACTATTATTTTTGGCAAAATAGTCACTAATGTTATGTTTTTCTTCTTATTTTGGCCATCCAATGTTAAAAAAACTCACAGAAAACATGAAAAGCGAAAATAGTTTAGTGACCAAAATAGGAAAAAAGTAATAGATAGGTAACCAAAATAGGAAAAAAGAAAGTAACATTGATGATCAAAATAAGAAAAAAATACGTAACACTAGTGATGATTTTGTACAAAATAATAGTTTAATGACCAAAATAGAAAAATAGTAATAACTTAGTGATAGGTGATGTTTATCCTTTTTTTTAATTTTAAATCCACTATTGCTGACACTCATCAATGGAAAGACTATTAATTTGACGGTTGAATAGAAATATCTAAAAATAATTTAATTTAATCTAAAATTGATTTAATCGGAGATAAAATATTTGAATTTAATAAGACATTTTTAATTAATAATATTAAATTTCAATAAGTATTTTTTATTATTTTTTTACTCTAAATAATATTAAAAATATCATGATTCATAAGTAAACTATATTATTAGTTACTAAATTTTAAATGTCGTCTTGTTTTTGGCTATTAGATATTCAAAAAAAATTCAATTACAACATTAAACATTTTGAATAATCTAAAGATGATTATAATGCACACATTTTATAAAAAATAATTAAATTCGAATCTTTTAAAATAAACATTATCCGTTTTTTTATTGGGACCACTCGTAATATTTTAGTATCAATTTTATCGTCAATGGCAACAAATGACAACGGAGTTTAGGATTTTCTGCAAAAGAAAATAAGAAGATAACAACCACATCACACCATTAAAGATTTAACACTCCACTAACAAGAAAAAGCTAATTTGAAAAGTTTAATAATTTAATTGAATTTTTCATAGTTTAGTGACCAAAATGATACAACACGTAAATCAACCGGGAAAAATATAAAATGAACATGGGATGATAATTTTATATTGATACGAACTAATCCATATGCTTTTATTTTTAATAAAATTCCACTTTTACGAAAAAGGGTCTTGATAGTAGAAAAATTTCAGTGATTAATGATATATCATACCAAATATTATATATGTATGTTTGTCAATTGATTCTAGCAGTTAGTTTATTCACGAGATTCGTATTGCCCACTACACTTTTAAAAAGGCTAAATACAATTTTAGTACCTAAACTATACACATTCTCCTAAGTTAGTATCTAAAGAATTTTTTCTTCTATGTTGGTATTTAAAATATACACTTTCTCCCAACTTAGTAGCTAAAGAACTTTTCCTCTAAGTTAGTACCTAAAATTTAATTCCATCCACTATTTTATTAATTTTATTAACAATTTTAGTCCCTAAAACTTATGCATTCAATCAATTTAGTCATAATTTGAAATAATTCAACAAATTAACATTACATATTTGAAAATTCCATCAATTTAATCATTTTTGTGAGAATATCAAATCAAGCGAGTCCATCGGATCAAAGCAACAATTGGATAACTGAATTCTATCAACATGTTATGTTTAAACTTTTATTATAGCAAGAAAGTAATATTACATCTCTAAGAGAAAAACAAACAATTTAGGTGAATAACACATAGTAAATTGATAGAATTTTTAAATATATCGAGTTATATTTATTGAATTATTTCAAATTAGGACCAAAATTGATAGAATGTATAAGTTTTGGTACCTACTTGGGATAAGGTGTCTAGTTTAGGCACCAACTTGGGAACAACAATTCATTAGGTACCAAGTTGGGAGAAAGTGTATAGTTCAGGTACCAATGTGAGAGAAGATTTTCTTTAAGTACCAACTTGGGAGAATGTATCTAGTTCAGGTACCAAATGTATATTTAAGCCTTTTAAAAAAATTTGCTCGATAAAAGATACGGTAAAATAATATCATTTGTCATTAAATTATTCTCGCTTTCTTGCTTTGGTTATCAAATTATTATTTTTGGTAAACTGTCAATAATTTTACAATTTTTTCTATTTTGGTCACCAATGTTACTTTTTTCTATTTTGGTCACTAATCGATTGTTTCTTTCTTGTTTTGGTCACTAAACTATATTTTTTCGTGTTTTAACAACAGGTGACCAAAATAGAAAAATATAACGAGAATGATAATTCTATAAAAAATAATAGTTTAATGACAAAAACAAATAAAGAGAAAATAATTTAGTAATAAAAGATATTGTTTACCCTAAAAAAATATCTTCACCAATAAATCAATTAAGTTTTTATGTACAATTTGCATTCAATTAACTATTATTACTGAGAATTTAATCCATTAAGTTCCTCACTCTCCGTTATTTTTTATTGATGTGGTTAATGGACACCTATAATAATGACATGTGACATACATGTGGAAAGCTTAATTGATTATTTCCTAAGGGTATAAATTATAGTAATAATAAATAAATAATTTTTAAAATTTTGGAATATTAAACAATTACAAAAATGTATAAAATTATAAAAATATAAGGGAATATTTTGAAAGTTAAGGTGATTACAAGTAGTATATGCTCTGAATATACTCTCAACCATTTGAAAATGCATGCTCAATCACCTTTTGCAGCTGCTTGAACCCGTGACCTCTAAAAAGAATAATTATTCCCTTAACCACTGAGGCAAATTAGTTCATGTAAGTATAAGTGAATATTAAATTATAAAAAATACAAAAATAATGAAGAAATGGTTAGATGCCACATATAAAATTAACATGACAAGTAGGGGTGGGTAAAAATACTTGATCTAGTTGACACGAACTTAAAAATATCGGGTAATTTTTTAAAAAAAATTACCCGACCGGGCCAAGTACCCGACCCGAGAATTTTCTCGAAACACGGGCAAGGATTTTTAAGTTACCGAGTACCCGACCCGATAATATTTAATATATATATATATTTTCAATTATACTTTTATTTTAAATTTTTAATATTTTTACTCTAAAACTAAATTTAAATCCCTAAATTCTTTTTATGTTTGTATTATATACTTTTAAGTTTAAGTTTTTTAAAAATATTTTTGTGTTTAATATGTAATTTTTTTTTAAATTTTAGAATTAAAAAAATAGGCGGGTATCCGAATGAGATAAGCCGGGACACAAGCTGAAAATTAAAGTACTCGGATGAACCGGATACCTAAAAAATCGAGTACCTAAAACCTGGATACCCGACAATTCCCACCCCTAAAAATAACTAGGGAACAATTTTTTTTTTCTGATAAAAAAGAAAAGAGCCTAGGCTCCTACATCATAGGAATACTACTTAAATAATCATGAATCAAAGTGAAAACTGCATCCAACGGTGTAAAATACCATATATAATTGAGTAATATAAATATTTTTGATCATTAAGCCAATTAAGTCCTCGGTCTCGAAATTGAAAATACATATTATTTTAGTAAAATAAAAGGTTAGAAACAATCAAAATTATAACATATGGATTTGATTTTATGATAAAAAAACAATATATGGAATTGATTCGCAAAACATGATAGTAGGAGGACCTTTTATGAATTTAACCAGAAAAGACTGGAAACATATACCGCACCTCCTGACCCCTCCTTTCCATTTCCCCTTTTCTTCGTTCATTTTTTTTACTTATTCCCCTCCCCTTTCTCTGCCTCATCAGCTTCACTCTTTCCATGGCTTCTCCCCCTTCCTTTCCTTTCCCGGTAAGCCCCAAATCCTTCTTCTTTAAGGCCTTCTCTCTCTCTCTCTATATATATATATATATGTATTTACATGTATAAATTTTAGATTTTGATGTTATTTTTAAGTTGCCGAGATAGATTTGCAATTTGGGGTTACGTTTTAAAAAAAAAAAATTCTTTCGTTGTTATTATTTGCCTTGTTATTGGAACTCTGGGTTTTCTTCCTTTTCCCTCTTTGCCTGTGCTTTTATTTTCTTTTAAAAGATGGGACTTTGATTTGCTCTTTTTTTTTGTATTTGCAGCGACTCGTTCCTCATGGCTGATCTGGCATGGGTTTTCGATTTTATCACATATTGGGGTTACTTCAGCCGTGTCCACTCGTAATTTCAAGTGAGGTTTTTAATTCCCAACTTGTATCTTTTTGAATGGTTCTAGGGTTTGTCTAAAGATTTAAGGTTGGAATTAGGTATGGTGAAAACGGTGGGACTGGTGAAAAGTTGAGATTTTTTTTAGGTTTGTGGATTTGGGTTATGTTTGTTTGATGGCCTCATGAAGGGTGTTTGTAATGTTGGAAGCATGGTGAATTAGTAGTAGGGTTTGATTGGATCTTTGTGTTTGTTTTGCAATTTTAGCAAAGGTGATATTGTGAAGTGGGTATGGTGGGCAAAGAGGATGCTCCTGTTAATTCTAGGGCTCCATCATGCCAGCTTTCTGGCTCTCGGAAAATGTTTTGGCGTTCAGCTTCGTGGTCTGCATCCCGAACTGGTCTTCAAATTCCTGAAGCTGGAAAAGATATAGGAGCAGATCCTAATGTTAATAATGGTACTAATGATGGACAAACTCGCCGGTTTCCATCTCCTCCCTTAACCCCGCGCTCGCAACAGAATTCTAAGGCCAGGTCATGTTTGCCACCCTTGCAGCCGTTGTCAATTGCTCGGAGGAGTTTGGAGGAGTGGCCGAAGGCTGGTTCTGATGATCTTGGAGAGTGGCCACAGCCGCCGACCCCTAGTGGGAACAAGACTGGTGAGAGGTTGAAGCTTGACTTATCATCGATTCAGCGGGGTAATGATAAGAATAGTGGGCTTATGAAGAGGGATAAGATTGCTTTCTTTGATAAAGAATGCTCAAAAGTGGCTCAACATATTTATCTCGGTGGAGATGCTGTTGCAAGGGACAGGGAAATACTCAAACAGAATGGGATTACACATGTTTTGAACTGTGTGGGCTTTGTTTGTCCGGAATATTTCAAGGCTGATTTTGTGTACAGAACTTTGTGGTTGCAAGATAGTCCATCAGAGGATATTACTAGCATACTTTATGATGTTTTCGATTATTTTGAGGATGTTAGGGAACAGGGTGGAAGAGTTTTTGTTCATTGTTGCCAGGGGGTATCAAGGTCCACATCACTGGTGATAGCATATCTTATGTGGAGAGAAGGACAGAATTTTGATGATGCCTTTCAGTATGTAAAGGCAGCAAGAGGAATTGCAGATCCAAATATGGGTTTTGCTTGCCAGTTGTTACAGTGTCAAAAGAGGGTCCATGCTTTCCCATTGAGCCCCAGTTCCTTATTAAGGATGTATAGAATTGCGCCTCACTCGCCTTATGATCCTTTGCACCTAGTCCCTAAACTGCTGAATGATCCATCTGCTTCTGTGCTGGACTCTAGAGGTTCATTTATTGTTCAGATACCTTCTGCAATATATGTTTGGATTGGTAGAAACTGTGGATCTATCATGGAAAGGGACGCACGAGGAGCTGTATGTCAGATTGTTCGGTATGAGAAAGTGCAGGGGCCTATAATATTGATAAAGGAAGGAGAAGAACCGACTTACTTTTGGAATGCCTTTTCAAAGCTTTTACCTTTGATGGACAAATCCGGAAATAAAGTTGAAGTAGGGGAGTCAGCAGTTAAGATTTGCGCTGGTAAGAGGATAGTGGAGTCATATAATGTTGATTTTGAGGTTTTCGAGAAGGCTATAAAGGGAGGTTTTATCCCTCCATTTGCACCATCAGAGGATGAACATGAAACCCACCTTCCTGCCAGAGAAAGCAGTTGGAGCATGCTTAGATATAAGTTTGCCTCTGGCATAATGAAGGACTTCGTCTCTGCTCCAAAGATATTGCTCTCTAGAATGTATTCAGATTCCATGATGATAGTTCGTGCATCATCACCATCATCAACATCCTCCTCTTCATCTTCCTCACCTCTGTTTCGCTCTCCTGATTCCAGTAGTTGTTCGAACTACTTTTCAGAGTCCTCTTTGGATTCACCTTCAGCTGTTTCTAGTTCTCAGTTTTCTTCAACTTTGCCTAATTTTTCTAACTTGTCTCTTGTTTCGTCAGAAACTTCTTCACAACCCAAATCTAATAGCTCAGGAATTGTCAGTGTCAATCTCACTTCTCAATCTGAGGCTGCATCTTCACCCCTAAAAACAGTTTCACCGTCCCTTGCAGAACGGCGAGGCAGTTTGTCAAAGTCTCTCAAGCTGCCAATGCTGAGCGATAATACAAGAGAAACAAATGATCGGTCATATTTTCTTGTCAAGCAAGATGGGGTCGGGATAAATGACAATACTAGTGCATCATGCGAGTCAGATATTGAAATTGTCTTTGATTCCAATCATGGTGTGAGAAATGGAGGGGATATTATGATTGAAGGTTCTGATTTGAAGATATCTCCGTGTAGAAGAGCTAATATCGACTCAGGTGATAAGGGATCTACTTTTGCCAGTACTTGTGAACCTGAAAGAATTCATAGTCCCCTGGATGGTTTTGTTTCTGCTGTTCCAAATAGGATAGAGGAAAGTTTTCCTGCATGTACTGGTGTAGTTCGACCTTTAGTATGGCGCTGGCCCGGCGTAGACAAGATGACAAAATTTAATAGAAGCGATCTAGATTCAAAATCTGCTTTTGCAATTTTCTCCGCGGCTACAGATGTAGGCAAAAATGAAGATAACATTCTATATTTTTGGATAGGGAGGTTTTTTCATTGTGACAAAAGCTTGATTCAGTTAGATAGCAGCCAAGTACTAGGGGATAGAGAAGATGTTGAATGGAACCAAGTTGGTTATGATGTTCTAACACAAGTGGGTCTGCCAAAAGACACCTCTGTGAAGGTATGAATTAAATTTACATATATTTGAAGCTTCTGATTTGTTCCTGTGTTATTACGTTTACATGTTAAGTATGTGCACTATATGAATTTGTAGATCCTTTATGATGGCAATCGGCTTGCTATTCAAAGTTTCAAACCAAAAGATCCGATTCTGCTTATGGCAGGGTCTAATTAAGTTTGAGATATCCACTTGTTCTCTTTGATTCTTTTGTTGTGGAAAGCCTATTTGGATAGTAGGAGAAAATTATAAGATTTGTCTCTGAACTTTTTTTTTTGCAGCACATCTGTTCTATTTCGTTGTGTATTCGCCCCATAGAAAAGATGCAAATTATCTCTAGTGCCTTCTAACCTCATATTTTGCACCTTGATCATTGATGACAGATTGTCAAAGAAGACGAAGAGCCAACTGAATTGCTTGCGTTGCTGAAGACACTGTAGCTCTTCTGCAATTTAGCACAGACCCGCTAGCCAATAGACTTTATAAATTATCTTCCCCATTATTCTCATGGCCTATTTTTGCTCAAGAATTTCAAGCATCAAGCCTAGTTCCCATGGCAAAACATATGAGGTAATTTGACTTACTGGTTGTATGTATTTTCGGCAAGTTTTTCTGCTATATCTATGCAACATGGTTTAGCAGCTTTTATGCAGATTGGTATACGGTAAACTTATGCACCTTCCCGCATCTGCTGCATGCAAGCATTTTAAGACATTCCTTCATTCAATTAGGTTAAGTTTTGTGTAGATATTCTACAACATTGATATTTTATGGTTTTCTAGGCCTCAATTGTTCATTTGACGGATAGTTTCTTCTGATAGAATATGAAAATATCGCTTTTGAAACCAATCTAGTTTAGTTTCTTTAGAACAACTTTCAGTTGCAATTTTTTTACCACAGGAATTGATTCCCATTATTTTCAGTGTTTACTTGGGAGCTAAATTTTGCATAACTCCATTGTCAATGTGAAAGCATGAATATGACCTATGCATGACTATTTTGTTTTTGCTGTGTTAAGTCCTTTGCATTCATCTTTTCATATTCTCTTCACTTTGGATGTCATTCAGCTACAAGGTGTCCTTGTAAGTTCACTTCTATGTTGGTTGTTTTTACTTCACTAACTGAACTTCAGTTATGCTACATCAAGAGAATGTGTTCAAGATGTCTATCAGAACATATTGTCCATGAAACTATTCTTTAGAGGTTTCACATCCATCGCGAAGCGGGAAGGGGTGAAAATATTTAAAAATTTGCCATGGATGTGAAAGAACAAGCATGAATTGTTGAGCGTCTTAAGCTATAGTTTTAAACAATGTAGGCTGAAGTTCAGAGGTTTGAATTCTTTTGCGGCGGGCACCAAAAAGTTGAAAAAAGAGAATATTTTACTACAGCAGGTTCCTTGAATGTTGAGTTAGTTTAGTCATTGCTAAATATTGAAAATTATACTTGGCACATTTTCCCTACCATGTCTAACCTAGTCTTTGTGAATCCATCGATTGTTAAGTGTATGTTTATGATTGTTTCCAGGTAACTGCCTTTGGGAAGGATATGTGTGGCAATTCACCTTGGTTGTACAGCATCATCGTTAACACAGTCGTAACCGATAGTCATTTGTTCCACAGACTGTTATTTGTATATTCAGTGTTACTCAAAATCATTTGTTGCAGACAAAATAGATACCCTGTAATTTCCCCTCTTTGGTCTATTTTATTTCTTCCAATTCTCACAACTGTTTCACAACTTTCTGCAGAGACAGGCTTTAACAGTAATTTTCTCTAAAGGCAAATGCTGGCTTCAGAAGCTTTTATCTCGTCCTTTTTATTATTTTGTTGATGCATGATGCATTGTTCTGCCATCATATTACAATATATGATTTTTCGAGTATTCAATATGAATGTAATGAATTCGAGTAACATATGGTTTTTATACAATAATAGATATGATTGGTTAAGCTGAAGTCATTGAAGATTTGGTGTGCAAGTTAATCCTAACAAAGAAACTTCATTGATGTTACATAGCAGCTTCAAACTACAGATAAACTACTTGAAAGTTGGCAGTCCTCTTCATATTGCCCTGTCCAAATCTTCTCTTTTAAGGTAAACTAACTGTGATGTGCACGCATTGGAATTTGATTTTTTTTTCGAGTCAAGTTTTACTTACCATTGTTTGTACTGCTATAAGGTTGCTTACACAAAAGGACATGATTTGATGCCTTGCAGCCCTCTATGAGTGTTGAAATTTTTTGAGTGATGCTTACATACAGACTGCAATAAACAAGGTTGCATTGTTGAAACGTAAATCCATAAGCACAACAAGATTATACTGATATTCGAAACCCGAAAGCTCATAGAGCCATTTGTTATATTGCTCTAATAACCTGAACAACCCTGCAACATACGTAAACTCTCCTAACAAGGCTTCGACTTCATATGCTGCAAATGAGGCATTTACATGAACGGAGTCGTTACACATACGATCATGGATCGACTATTATTCCACGTTTCTATTACGCAGATGATCCAACAGCTACTGGCATTCTTGCTTTTGGGTCCTGAGCTACCCTGACTTCATCGTCCGATGGAAGTTACATATACGATCCTGGATGACCTGACGGTCACGCTGATCTTGGTTTCAGGGTGTGGAGTTACTGAAGGCATCGTTGCAGTCTAAGACGGTGGTGCTTACTGATGTATCCTTACCCAAAAGCCCTGGGAGAATTGTTCTGTGATTAGCGATTGACATGCTTGATGCTTCCTCTTCTGTTTGATTCATTGTTGGTTTGTTCACAAGTTCAAAGAAGTGCATGCTGATCTTAACTATGCTTACAAAATGCCAATTGAATTTAGATTGGTTGGTATTGTCAGTAGTACAACACACATGAGAATGTAGGATCGTACATGCTTAAGCTGGATTTATGAATAAGGTTTTGAGGTTTACATAAGAGCATATAGTTTAACTTAAATAAACAAAACAAGTTAAGAACATAACCCATAATTCATATATCAAACTGCTGAAGTTTAAAGAAAGACCAAAGAGCTTCTCTGGAAACATTTTCCCAAACAGAGATTCAACCAGAATTTTCCTACATGGTCGAATGTACTCCACTGGAATTGCTTACGGACTATCCCTTGCTTTATTCTCAAGGAACACATCAGTGAACACAGTTTTGGACTGCATCGATGCATTCAGCAACTTCACACCCTATTTCCACAAAGAACAAATTTGTTAAAACCAATTTCATGTAATCCTGTAGGAAATTACATGAGAATTCATAACAGTACAACAAAATATTGTTCTACCTCATTAACTCCAAGGTCAATGACTTTCTCTTCGAGATCTCCGACATCCTTAATCTTGTACTTGTTGAGCAAAGTCACAATGGAACTAGTGGCAATAGGCCTCGCCACAAGATCATCCGTGATCATGTAAGTTACTGCTCCTTTGACAAAGCCTTCCCCAAGCTTGCTTGGCACAAAAGTGAAACTAATGTTCATCAAATTGCTGCACTGAGGACAACGGGTGCCCGGATTATTTGTCATATACATGCGACAATTGACTTGGCCGGCATTGCCACTACATCTATAGAGGTTGGTATAAGCTGGGGGTTGGATGGATGGCAACAAGAGGGGTTCATAAGCAGCAAAGTTAAAACCTTGAGCATTCAAAAGGATATCCTTGTTTGCTTTGGACAGCATGTAGGAACTCCCCAAATTTTCGATGCTTTCATAGATGTTCCGAATGCACCCCACTGTTTCTTGTTTATTAAGGAGCCTTACCACAGTGCCAACAGGTAAAGACATGATGTTGAAGAGAAAATCAACAAAATCTTTGCCTGCCTCAGCATACAGAACTCTCTGGGATTTCGGGGCTATCAGAAGCTTCAGACTGACAGTGGTGGGACTTGGGGCAGCCATGGAAAATGAAGAGATAATCACAGGACTTCAATTCAGATACTGGCTTGACGATTTTAGCCGAGTCGAATTCTTTATATAGAGGTCAATTTGCTGTAGCCAATGAGCATAGAGAAGTGGAATGGTTAATGCAAATTTTGTTGAATTCCAAGGGACATTCTCTCACACTACCAAAACGTTTTTCATGTAGGGAAATTAGCAGGTAATTAAATTCGAAGTCGAGCATAAGAATCGAACTAAACTTTTACCAGGTAATTAACAAGCCTCGATCGAGTTCATGGATGCGTAGTTTTCTTAATGAAATTATCTGGTGTGGAACTAAAGTAAGGACTAAAGTTTCTGTAAGGTAACAGATTCAAACTAACTGCAATCACTGATTTACTTGGTGTGGAAGTAAAGAAACTCCATTAATGCTACATGGCGGGTTCAAACTACATACAGATGAACTAGTGGAAGGTCAAGAGTTCTTTTTGGTTCCAATTCTCACTAAATGCACAGAGAATTGGAAAGGATAATAATGGATTTAAGAACAGTTTTGTTGAATTTCAATGATCATATCCACAGTAACCAACTGAAGAAGAACTCTTGACTTTCCAGTAATTCCTCTGTAGATTGAACCTGCCATGAAAACATTAATGGGGTTTCTTTATTACCTACATTAAACTTTGTTGAATCTGTTGAAAGATAACGGCAAATATGTGATCCACAATAAAGAAAAAGACACCAAGATTTATGTAGAAAACCCTTTCGGGAATAAAATGAAATTCGGGTCACAACTTCTAACAAAATCTGTTACTAGGAAAATATGCAATAGCTCATAGGACTCAACCATTTGCTTAAACAACATATTCTCATTTGTTGCAGGCAAAATAGATGCACTGTGATTTCCCCTCTTTGGTCTATTTTATTTCTTCCAGTTCTCACAACAGTTTCAATTCTGAACTTTCTGCAAAGGCAAGCTTTCATATTTGAAATAGATTTAAGGAATATAATATCAAGTAGGCAATGAAAAACATATATTTTAAATCAAAGTTCTCCACATTACTTTCAAACCACACCATTATTACATAACAGGTTGAAGGCAATTGTCATACAAACTGCTTAAGTTTAAAGAAAAACCAAAGAGCTTCTCTTCCCAGGCTGAAATTCAACCAGAATTCTCGCCTATTGCTATCGAACCACCAGAACTGCTAACGTCGCTTTCCCCTGCTTTCATCTCGAGGAACACATCGGTGATTGCAGTTTTGGACCGCAACGAGGCCTTCAGCAACTTCATGTCACAATCGAAGCAGAAGGAGGGAATTGCTCGGAATTAGGGCACGAAATTGAGAAAAAGGGGGAAACAGAAGACGATGACGTTTTGGGCTCGAGAAGGAAAGGAGCAAACGACAGCGTATTAGCTTCTGCGTTTAATGAAGGAACGGTGCCGTATGACTTAACAGACACCAAGGACGCACGTGAGCCGCAATTCATACCTGCAGACCGTTAGAGAGATTCTCGGAGCAGTGGACACTTGTCACTATTTTATTTGTGTTTGTGTGTGCAGCTGATTTACATATACAACTCACTAAGGATATATTTTTTATGCTTTTCTGATGTAAAAATTCTGCTATTCTCTGAAATCTATTCCTCTATTCTCTGAAATTTCCATTCTTCTGCTATTTCTGATTTCCTTTTGGCTTGAGCCATCACATTTGGTATCTAGAGCCTGTTCTAGATCCCCGCAAATATGGGAAAAAACAAGAAACCTTGTCAAATGGCACCACTCAATGAGCCCTATGATATCCAAAATACCCTTACTTCCATACAAAACAGACTACTTGAGTTGGAAATTGGAGAGAAAGAGCCTAAATAGTGGACTAAACACAAAGAGACATCAGATTCGAGGACTACCACTCTCGAGTCTCGCATGGATGTTACCCAGGGATACTTGGAAAGAATTCTGGAAGCTGTGCAGAAGCAATAAACAGCAACACCAAACAAAGGCCAACATGAACACACCAGTAAGTCTTCTCCTGTGATAACCATTTTAGATGATAAAACAAGGTTTTCCTACAAACTTACTGAACCTGGAGTCCTATCTTCTCCTCCTGAAAACCAGTCCCACCCTTCCCAAAAACTCAAAATGAAAATGGAAGAACCCATCCTTGAAAACACACTTGTCATAGAAAACCAAAACTTTTCAAACTTGAGCAGTGTTAAAGGCAACTACTTTAAACCAAAACTCGACCTTCCCATGTTCAATGGAAATAACCCAAGAAGCTGGATTAAAAAATGTCAGAAATATTTTACCCTACTTGAAATTCCTGAGGAACAGAAAATGAATTTGGTAGCAATGCATTTAGAGGGTAAAGTTGAGACCTGATTTGATGGCTATATCATGCAGAAGCATAGACTTTTTTGGCATGAATTCACAGCTGACTTATGTCACAGGTTTTGTGATAAAGCGTACACTGATGTGGTTGAAGAATTTAATAAGCTTAATCAGAAATCTTCTGTAGAGGATTACTAGGAGAAATTTGAAGAACTCAAACCTTACATCATTCAGCGGAACCCAACCTTGGGGGAAGCATATTTTGTGCCCAATTTTTTGAGTGGACTAAAAGAAGAACTCAGACATCGAGTCAAGGTGCACCAACCTAGCTCCCTAACTGAAGCTTACAGGTTAGCTAAACTCTATGAGCTCTCTCTTGAAATAGACTCCAGAAAAACCAAAACCAAAACCTACACTTATGCTACACAAACACCAACCCAAAAGACCTGGAACCCATCCCCTCCCTCTCCTACAAGACCAACCATTCAAAACCATACCAAACAAACACTATTGGATTACAAAAGGGCACACAACCTTTGTTTTAAGTGTGGTGAGAAATTCTCCCCTGGGCATCAATGTAAAGTGAAATGACTCAACTCAATGGAGGAGGATGAACTCCAAGGAATTGGGGAAGAAGAACTTCAAAATGTTGAAGCACAAGACAATGTGGAGCAGCTCAATCCTGAGGAACTAGAAATCTCTATCAATGCTCTAATTGGGAATGTAGGGCACAACATCTTGAGGATTCAGGGAACTATAAAAGGCAGGCCTGTGAGCATCCTTATTGACAGTGGGAGCACTCACAGTTTTATCAATCCTGGTTGGGCTAAAGAAGGTGTTGAAGTCCTTAACACCAACCCCTTAGTGATCATTGTGGCCAATGGTGAGAAATTATATAGCAGTGCCAAGGTGAACATCTGACTTGGCAGATGCAAGGACACTACTTCATGCATGACTTCAAAGTATTAACTATGAGAGGCAGTGATATGGTGCTGGGTGTGGACTGGATGAGAGCCTATAGTCCTGTCAGTTTGGACTTTAAGCTGATGACTATGAGTTTCAAGAAAGGGGATGAATTAATTACTCTATAGGCAGTGAGTAAAACTGCCAAGTTCCAATTTATTTCTGGTGAGAAATTATTAAAATTGACTGAAAAAGACACTGAACTAGCAGGGGAAATCTACTTTTTAGATTCAGTGGAAGCAAACTTGGAACCTACCCCTGAACTGTAGTCTATCTTAGTAGAATTTGAAGATGTTTTTCAAGAACATAGAGGGATGCCTCCTGAAAGATTTCATGACCATGCCATCACCCTTAAGGAAGGGACTCAGCCCATTAATCTCAGACCCTATAGATTTCCCTACATTCAGAAGAATGAGGTAGAAAGGCAAGTCACTGAGATGTTGACAAATTCAGTGATTCAAACTAGCAAAAGCCCCTTTGCATCTCCTTGTGTGCTTGTCAAGAAGAAGGACGACTCTTGGAGACTCTGTGTGGATTATAGGCAACTAAATGCTGCTACTATCAAAAACAAATTCCCTATTCCTGTGGTTGAAGATCTACTAGATGAGTTATCTGGGGCTAATTTTTTCTTTCAAAATTGATCTGAGATCAGGTTATTGGCAAATAAGAATGCATGAAGAGGACATCTACAAGACTGCCTTTAGAACACATCATGGCCACTTTGAATTTAGGGTGATGCCCTTTGGCCTCACAAATGCCCCTACAACATTTCAGACCCTCATGGGCTCTGTGTTTGTAGACTTCCTACGCAAGTTTGTCTCAGTTTTTTTTGATGATATATTAATCTACAGTGCTACAATGTCTAACCATTGCTTACACTTGCAGTTAGTCCTTTCTCTCCTCAGGACTCACAAATTATATGCTCGGAAAAAGAAGTGTTTCTTTGGCCTCCCACAAATTGATTATTTGGGTCACACTATCTCAGCTAAAGGGGTTTCCACTGACAATTCCAAAATTGAGGCTATGCAGCAATGGCCAGTTCCTAAATCCCTAAAGGCTTTGAGGGGATTCTTGGGACTCACTGGGTATTATAGAAGGTTTATAAGGCACTATGGCTCTATCAGCAAGCCCCTAACTCAGTTACTAAAGAAGGATTCCTTTGTTTGGTCAAGTGAGGCTGAGTCTGCTTTTCAGGAACTCAAGCAGGCCATGTGCAAGGCCCCTGTGCTTGCACTCTCTGATTTCTCTAAAACCTTTTACCTCGAGACAGATGCAAGCTCTAGAGGTGTGGGTGTTGTTCTTTCACAGGAAGGGCGTCCTGTGGCATTCCTAAGCAAAGCTTTGGGCCCCAAACACATTGATCTTTCCATATATGAAAGAGAGTACATTGCTATTCTATTAGCTGTCACTAAATAGAGACACTACTTGGAAGGACAACCTTTTGTCATTAAAACAGACCATGAAGCCCTCAAGCATCTTCTTGATCAGAAAATTACCACTACTGTCCAGAAAAGGGGTCTCACTAAGCTTCTTAGCCTAGACTATACCATACAGTACAGAAGGGGAAGACATCATGTTGTAGCTGATGCTCTCTCTAGACAGGACCCTCATTTTTTTCAAATGTCTGCTACCTTCCTTACTCCATTCTGGGTTACAGACATTGAAGCTTCATATGTCCAGGATGTTTTTGCTAAGGACAAGATTACTAGGGCTGCTATCCATCATCAACTTCCTAACAAATGGACTTACACTAAGGGCATTCTAAGGTATAAACAAAAGGTTTATGTGGGCTCTATTGGTGATTTAAGATCCAAACTACTCTCTCATCTGCATGACTCTCCCGTTGGTGGCCATTCAGGCATCCAAGCAACTTACTGTAGACTCAAATTATGTTTCTACTGGCCTGGAATGAAGAAGCAGGTTAAAGACTATGTCCTAGGTTGTGATGTGTGTCAGAGAACAAAGGATGAGCATGTTTTGAAACCTGGATTACTACATCCTATTCCCATACCTTCTCAAGCTTGGGAGACAATCTCTATGGACTTCATTGAAGGTCTTCCTAGATCCAAGAAGTTCAATTCTATCATGGTCATCATAGATAAGTTTACAAAGTATGGACATTTCCTGGCCTTATCCCACCCCTTTTCGGCCACTGATATTGCCTCAATCTACTTAGATCATGTTTTTAAATTACATGGGAGTCCTAAGGTTATCATTTCTGATTGTGATAAGATCTTCACAAGCCTTTTCTGGAAAGAGCTCATGAAGAAATTGGGTACTGTCACTCATCTCAGTTCTGCGTATCACCCAAAATCTGATGGTCAAACCTCGCGTTTGAACCAGTGCTTAGAACAATACTTGAGGTCCCTATGGTTTTTAAAGCCTCAAACTTGGGAAACCTGGTTACCACAGGCTGAGTGGTGGTACAACTCCAGTTTTCACACAGCTATAGGTCTGACACCCTTCGAAGCACTCTACGGGTACAAACCAAACCAATTAAATTGGTCTGAAGAGTTTACAGTACAATCTGTGAATGAACTAATCAACAATAGAGAACACACAAGGCAGATTCTACGAGACAACCTTAACAGAGCACATGAAAGAATGAAATTTTACGCAGACAAACGCAGATCAGAGAGAACGTTTGAGGTTGGGGAGGATTTTTACCTTAAGTTGCAACCATATTGACAGTCTTCTGTTGCCCTCAGGAAAAACTTGAAGCTTGCTACCCGATTTTATGGCCCCTACAAAATTAAAAGGAAGTTAAGCTCAGTGGCATATGAATTACTTCTTCCCCCATCAGCCCGCATTCACCCAGTGTTTCATGTTAGCTTACTCAAGAAGAAAATAGGCCAGACGGTGAAACCATCCCTTGATCTCCCTGATGTTCACGACGATGGACAATTGAAAGTCTACCCTCTTCAAGCTCTCGACAAACGTCTGGTCAAGCACAATAACACCGCCGTCACTCAACTGCTGATTCGATGGGCAAACATGGGCCCGGAAAATGCCACTTGGGAGGATTTCTCCGTTCTCCAGTCCCAATTTCCTGACTTCGATCTTTGGGGACAAGGATCCTCTGGTGCGGGCAGTATTGTCACAATCGAAGTAGAAGGAGGGAATTGCTCAGAATTAGGGCACGAAATTGAGAAAAAAGGGGGAAACAGAAGACAATGGCGTTTTGGGCTCGAGAAGGAAAGGAGCAAACGACAGCGTATTAGCATCTGCGTTTAATGAAAGAACGGTGTTGTATGACTTAACAGACACCAAGGACGCACGTGAGCCGCAATTCATACATGCAGACCGTTAGAGAGATTCTCGGAGCAGTGTACACTTGTCACTATTTTATTTGTGTTTGTGTGTGCAACTGACTTACATATACAGCTCACTAAGGATATATTTTTTATGCTTTTCTGATGTAAAAACTCTGCTATTCTCTGAAATCTATTCCTTTATTCTATGAAATCTCCATTCTTCTGCTATTTCTGATTTCCTTTTGGCTTGAGCCATCACACTTCACAGCCTATTTTCACAGAAGCGAATTTATTAAAGCCGATGTCATGTTATCCTGAGCAATTCCGTTGCCTATTGCACAAACAAAGCAAGTTTAAGCCAACGTTATAAAAGTTCAGTGTCAAGTAATCTATAGACTTATAATGAGTGTAATCATTAATTTTGTCCAGACCTTGAACACCTTTAATTTATGTCAGTATTGGGGGCTTGACAAAAAAAAGAAAACAGAAAAAATGGAAAAGGAAAAAAAGAAAAAATATATATGTATATATTCATGTCATATGCCTATTATACCTCTAAATGAATATATATATATATAATATACATACATATTTTAGTATTATTTATGATATTCATTTTGTTTCATCGTTATTTATCATTTTTATGGTTTTTATACTTATTTATTATTCATTATCATCATTATTCATTACCCTTACTATTATTATTTATTATTATTAGGTTTATTTTTATTAGTATATGTTAGTGTTATTATTTGTTACTATTAATATTATTACCATTATTGTTTTCAGTTATTATATTATTATTATTATTATTAACATTATTTGTATCATAACGAAATAAAATAAAACATATATAAATAAAAGCCCATAACATTTATTAAGAATAAATAATAGAGTAAAAAATACAATAAGCCCAAATCATATTATAATTTAATAACAGTCCACACAAATGCCCAAAACAAATAATTACATATGACCGACCCAATTACATAAGCTCGTAGCATAATAAAACCCTAAAAAATAAAAAAACCCTAATTGATTTAATATCTTCTTGTGCAGCCGCCGCGCATTAGGAGCCGTCAGATCTGGCGAAGCAGATCCAAAGGTTCAGATCAGCCGCGTAAAAAAACCCTAATAGAGCACCCCTTCGCCCTAACGCCGCAAACTCCCATAGCCGTCAGATTGAAGACTTGATCAACCGCCCAGATCGCATCCGGACAAAACCCTAATGACGGTGTCATCGAGCCCTAGCGCCGCACAACGTTGACCGTTAATCGAGTCGATCTAACGGTCCCCGAACGAGATGACGAACGTTCCAGATCCCCCACGCCCCACACGCGACCCTTCGTTGCCCGACGCGCGCATGCCAAGCTGTTGAGTGTATAAAAGTTTTATATTTTACCCCTCATTTACCCATATTCCTGCTGCATTTAAGCATAATTCATTGCATTTAGGATAGATTTCTGCATAAACATCACAATTAGATAAAATGAAATAGTTGCTACTGATTTTGGTCACTTTTGTAAGTATCTGCGGCGGCAGACTCAGGGCAGCAAAGGAGCAAAGCTGGATCACAGAACTGGAGTCGAGGAGCACATGCTGCCGTGGCCACTACTGTGGCAGCCACAACGACAGAAGGATGAATTGGACAAGTAAAGTGGAGCTCGACAGATAGAGGACTTCAAGCCGGTCTGTCGTGGGCCACTCACATATTTTTCCGAGCCCTGAGGTAGAATGAAGGCCATGCCCAAAGTTCAAGGAAGAAACTCAAGGCAAGAAAAGAGAACGAATTAAAGTCATATACTCAGAAGATTTAATCTCCAAAAGAGTTGTACTTTAGTTTAAACTTGTATTCTTGCCATATTAGAAAACTTGGACTCAATACCTATATAAAGGCATGTAATTCGACCTAGGGAAGGATATCTGATTCCTAGCCGTCTTCCCTAAAACCCTTGTCGTTTCCCCTTTTTCATCATGTTCTAAACTCCCCATAGGGCTAAGGGTTGATTATGTAAAGTAGTTGCAAGGATTGTACTGTTTTAGGAATTTTCTGTTCAAGCAATAAAAACTTCAAGTTTATTTATTCTGGTTTTCATATCTCGCAAGAGTATCGGGAGAGCATTGTGAGGTTATCCATTTGTTTGATATCGGGAGAGTCAAGCATACGAACGAAATAAATACGCGTTTTCTAGTGTATGGTTAAACAATTTCGGCTTAGGGATAACTACGAGGTTAAGTGGCCAAGGAAGAATTCAACAACTTTGGTGTTCACCCTTCGATTCACGCAGGGAGGTATCATCCAAGAAGTGTTCATCAACAGAACTTGGGCCTAGGGATAGGACAAGTCATAGTAGAGATTCTTGCCAAACTTGAAGTGCAAAGTTGTGTGATCGCTGCCGTGACATCAACAGACTTCTTCCGCGACAGGTGCTGCCGCGACAGTGACAGTGACAGAACATAAGTTTCTCTTACAGTGCAACACCTGCACTACCGAGCAAATCAATACCGACCTATTTCTTAAACCTGATCCTTTACTCTTTTATTTTAGTTGTTATTCACGATTACTCTACAATCCAATTAAAATCTCTCTCTCTCTTGTGCAGAAATTCTAGGATAAAGTTATTTCCAGTCCCTGTGGAGATGATATCCGATACTCCAAGTATCACTTTACTACTTGCGTCGTGTACACTTGAACTATTTGCGATATGACTCTTTTACACGCAACAAGTTTTTGGTGCCGTTTCCGGGGACTAGCAAAATATCTATACCCTTACTCTTACTGTACTTTTTCTTTTTAATTTTCTGTTTTTAGTAGTATTATTTACCCTGTGCTTTTCACAAGGTTTTCTATTTGCTTATGCGCAGATCTAGACGAGGTAAAAAATTTGAGTACGAACTAGACCCTGAAATCCAACGCACGTACCAACTCAGGAACCAAGTCTGACTCTTGATAGCAAGAAATAACTATATTGAGGAACAAGTAGAAGCAATGGTAAACGGAAGGCAGAACAACAGGGTAGATGATGACCAGAGGGTTGCTGAAGATCCTCCCCAAGATGTCCGGAATGAATGGCCTGCTGCCGCTGCCGCGCGGCAGTCCTGCCGCGACTACATGGTTAATGACCATGTTGAACTAGAAACCACCTTGCCAGACGTGGAAACTGAGAACTTCGAGTTGAAACCTGTTATGTTCAACATGATAAATTTTGCTGGCCAGTTTAGTGGTTCTGCAACTGAGGATGCCCGCGAACATCTGAAAATGTTCCAAGAAATCTGTGGATCGTTTAGATTGCCAGGAATAAATTCGGAAGTACTGATGCTTCGGTTATTTCCTCATTCATTGAGAGACAGAGCTAAAACTTGGTGGAATAAACTAACATTGTGTTCAATACGAACTTGGGCAGATCTCTCTCGTGAATTCTTATCTCGCTTTAATCCTTCTCATTTATCTGAGAGATTGTGTAACGAAATTGCTACTTTTCAACAGGAGGATGACGAACCAATGCACGAGGCATGAGACCAATTTACAACCCTTCTTCGGAACTACCCGATGCATGGATTCCCCGTGTGGAATCAGGTCGTCAAATTCTATAACACTGCCAATACACACACTCGTCTGAGAATAGATTCAACAACAAATGGGCTATTACTGGATAAGGAACCATACGAGGCAATGATAGTGTTGAAAAACCTAGCAAAGAATGATGAACAATTTCCTACAGCTAGGAGAGGGGGCAAATGATGGATAACTATAAAGGATTATGAAGCCGACAATTCCCTGAAATCACAGGTTGCA
The DNA here is from genome assembly GCA_958450335.1 of Hibiscus tridactylites. Taxonomy (NCBI): domain Eukaryota; kingdom Viridiplantae; phylum Streptophyta; class Magnoliopsida; order Malvales; family Malvaceae; genus Hibiscus; species Hibiscus tridactylites. Next base: position 85,782,412 of record OY288283.1, on the reverse strand, counting down.
TACCTCACAAAGGTAGTGGAAAATCTGCAGCGGAAAGATTCCAAGGCCGTATATTCTGTGGAAGAGGCATATGAAACCTGTAGTGAGAATCACAGTTCAGAAGACTGTCCTTTACAGTTGGAAGAAGGGATGTATGTTGGGAATTATAACAAGCCAAGAAACTATGATTCCAATAATTACAATCCCAACTGGAGGAAAGATCCAAAATTTTCCTAGAGAAATCCAAACAATGCACTGAATCCTCAAATGCAGAACAACCAAAACCAAGGGGTACCCAGAATCCTATCACGACAGCAGCCACAACAGTAGCCGACAGCCGCACCTAGTATACTGAAGCAGACATTGGCAACATTTATGTCACAGACAGGAGCTTACATGGATCACTTTGTCAAGAAAACTGAGTCATTCATGGACAAGATAGAGATGAGGATGACAAACCATGAGGCCACCCTGAAATCTCTGGAGACGCAGATGGGCCAGGTTTCCCAGCATATTAAGCCAAGGAAAAATGGAGGATTCTCTAGTGATACTAAGGTCACTAGAAAAACCACGCATGAGTAGTGTAAAGAAATTATAACTAGGAGTAGGAAACAGTTACAAGGGCCGGAGATGAAGAACATACCAAGTGAGGAACTGACCCTAGATTTACCTACCGTGAACACTGCCCCGGTAGAGGAAGAACAACCTGCTGTCGACACTCCTGCCGAGATAGCAGAAGGGATAGAGGAGAAAACAGAGGATCCTGAAGAACCTAAACCTTCTCAGATCCGAATACAATGTGAAGGACGTCTTGAAGATTATCGTCCTCCACCCCCTTTTCCACAGCGGTTACATAAACAGGAGTACCGGCTTAAAAAGATTTATGATATTTTTAAACAAGTACACATTAACATACCACTGTTGGAGGCCATCAAGCAGATGCCTAGTTATGCGAAATTTCTCAAGGATGCAATGTCAAAGAGGTCCAGACTTGGGGAATTCGAAACGGTGAAGATGACAGAAGGATGCATGACTATCCTACACAAGCATCCACCCCAGAAGAAGAAGGATCCTGGGAGCTTCATCATACCGTGCATAATTGGCGACAAATTCGTGGGTAAGGCATTTTGTGATCTTGGTGCTAGCATAAATCTAATGCCCAAATCTGTGTTTTAGAAATTAGGTATTGGACGAGCAAGGCCCACGACAGTCATGCTGTAGTTCGTAGACCGCTCTTACGTACAACCAGAAGGGAAGATCAAAGATATTCTTGTAATAGTGGATAAATTTATTTTTCCTGCTGACTTTCTTGTTTTAAACTATGAAGCAGATGAAAACGCACCGATCATCCTGGAGAAACCCTTCCTAGCCACATGTAGAACTGTGATCGATGTGGAGAAAGGAGAACTGACCATGAGAGTGAATGATCAAGAGATCAAACTCAATGTTCTCCAAGCAATTAAACATGCTGATGCAGAAGAAGCATGTAAGGCAAACTCTGAAGTCATCCTTAACCAACCCTGCATCAGATCAAGCTGCCACGACAGAAAGATTGGTCACTGCCACAACAGTCACCTGGAAGACTGTCACAGTAGCAATGACGACAGTGACTCCTCCGACTCAGAAACATCCGACACTGAAGGTCCTGAGGAGGTAAATTGGATAGGCAATCGTCCAGGTAAGTTTTTCGAGCCTCTTAATTATACCTCGAATGAACATATAATCCAGAAGCCTCCGATTGAAAAGCCACATGTTCTAGATCTTAAGCCCTGTCAGGGCAGCTTAAATATGTCTTTCTTGGTTTAAATGATACGTTTCCTGTAATCATCTCTTCTAAGTTAATGCAGAAACATGAGCAACAACTAATCAATATGCTACAACAACATAAGAAGGCCATTGGATAGACTATAGCTGATATCCAAGGCATCACTCCGGCATTATGCATGCACAAGATTCTCTTGGAGGATGATCATAAGCCGACTATTGATGCCCAGAGACGTTTGAACGAGGCTATGCGAGAAGTGGTGAGAATAGAGATTATCAAATGACTTGACGCCAGAATCATATACGCCATCTCAGATAGCAAGTGGGTGAGCCCGGTGCAGTGTGTACCCAAAAAGGGAGGCATAACCATGGTAACCAACAAAGAAAACGAGCTAATCCCAACCAGGGCTGTGACCGGTTGGAGGGTTTGTATGGATTACCGGAAGCTTAACAAAGCTACCCGGAAAAATCATTTTCCCTTTCCCTTTATTGATCAAATGCTTGATAGATTAACAGGGAAACCTTACTATTGTTTTCTTGATGGTTATTCAGGTTACAATCAGATGGCAATTGCACCAGAGGATCAAGAGAAAACTACCTTCACATGCCCGTACGACACCTATGCCTTTCGGAGAATGACATTTTGGCTCTGCAATGCACCAACAACTTTCCAAAGGTGCATGATGGCAATATTCTCCAACATGGTGGAGAACTTCCTAGAAATTTTCATAGACGACTTTTCCGTCTTTGGAGATAGTTTCGAAGGTTGTTTAGAAAACTTGCAGAAGGTTCTCGAAAGATGCGAAGAGGCGAACCTAGTTTTGAACTGGGAAAAATGCCACTTCATGGTGGATGAAGGGATAGTATTAGGCCACAAAGTGAGCTGCCGTGACATAGAGGTAGACAGAGCCAAAATAGAAGTCATCGAAAAGCTGCCGCCACCCACCACATTCAAGGGGATCCGAAGTTTCTTAGGGCATGCTAGGTTTTATCGACGATTTATTGCAAATTTCTCGAAGATTACCAAACCCTTATGCCACCAATTGGAGCAGAATCGTCCTTTTGATTTTAATACTGAATGTACTGAGGCATTCAGAATTTTGAAGAAGAAGTTGGTAACAGCCCCGATCGTACAGCCACCAGACTGGAGTTTGCCATTTGAAATAATGTGTGATGCCAGTGATTACGCTGTCGGGGCAACACTAGGGCAGAGGAAGGATAAGCTCTTCCATATGATTTACTATGCCAGTAAAACACTAAATGATGCCCAAGTCAACTACACCACGACAGAGAAGGAACTGTTAGCAGTGGTGTTCTCAATCGACAAGTTCCGTCCATACATACTTGGAACAAAGGTGGTGGTCCATACAAACCATTTAACACTGAAGTATCTGTTCACAAAAAAGATGCAAAACCTAGATTAATACGTTGGATTCTGCTGCTGCAAGAATTTGACATTGATATCAAGGATAAAAAGGAAACAGAGAACCAAGTGGCAGACCACTTGTCGAGGCTGGAGACGGGAAGGAGTCAATCCACAGATAGGACCAACATATTGGAGACCTTCCCAGATGAGCAGTTGTTTACTGCCACCAGCACTACAACGACAGCCATGGCGACATGTAAGCTTTCTGAATCCCCTTGGTACGCTGACATTGTTAATTACATTGTAAGTGGGGTATTACCTCCTGAACTTAACTACCAAGCAAGGAAGAGGTTCCAAAATGATGCAAAGCATTATTATTGGGACGAACCTCTTCTTTTCAAACACTGTGCATATCAGATTATCATGAGATACGTACCACAAGATGAACAGGAAGCTGTGCTTCACTACTGTTATGCTTCCTTGTATGGAGGACACCTAGGTGGAAACAAAACCACTGCCAAGGTTCTGCAATCCGGTCTCTATTGGCACACATTGTTCAAGAATGCACAAGCTTTTTACAAAGGCTGTGACAAGTGCCAAAGAACTGGGAACATATCAAGAAGGCATGAGATGCCACTGCAGAACATATTAGAGGTCGAAATCTTTGATGTATGGGGAATTGACTTCATGGGACCATTCCCAGCATCTTGCGGGTACTTATACATCCTACTGACAGTGGATTATGTGTCAAAGTGGGTAGAAGCGATCGCTACTCAAAAAAACGACGCCAAAACTGTTCAAAGATTTCTTCACAAGAACATCTTCTCCAGATTTGGCATCCCAAGGGTGATAATTAGTGATGAGGGGAGACACTTCGATAACAGGGTAATTGCTGATGCCTTGCGAAAATACGGAGTAAAGCATCGGATTGCAACAACATACCACCTTCAAACCAATGGGCATGCCGAGATATCCAACCGAGAAGTAAAGAACATATTTGAGAAGATGGTTAAACCCACTCGAAAGGATTGGTCTCTACATCTCAATGATGCACTATGGGCCTATAGAACAGCGTTCAAAACACCATTGGGGATGTCACCCTATAGACTCATCTATGGGCAAACATGTCATTTACCTGTTGAGATAGAACACAAAGCTTACTGGGCTATCAAGGCAGTAAATATGGACTGTGATAAGGCATGACAAAAAAGACTACTAGACTTGAATGAAATTGAGGAAATTCGAGCAATGACCTACGACAATGCCAAGATCTACAATGACAAAACCAAGAAGTGGCACGACAAGAAGCTGCTGCCATGATAGTTCTGCCCAGGGTAGCAGGTGTTGTTGTTCAACTCTAGGTTGAAGCTTTTCCCAGGAAAGCTTAAATCTAGGTGGTCTAGTCCTTTCCAGGTTGTCCAAGTTTTCCCCCATGGTGCCATTACAATCAAATCCCTAAAGGACAGGCACCTATTCAAAGTCAACAGATAGAGACTCAAGTATTATCAGGGGAATTGTAACCCCCTTAGCCCGGCTTAGACGGTCGACCCGAACTACGAAGATTACACGGGGAAAACCAAAGTCAACCCGAAAGTCAACCTTGATTAACGACCCCTTTTTTTTTTCTTTATAAACTTGTCTAGATGCACATTAAACCTAAGCATACTCTTGAGATAAGCATACCCAAAAATCACAGCAATCGGAAAACAATAAGGGACCCAATTGCACAAAATATGAATTTAGGGACCAATTTGTAAATTCTGAAAATTAAGAGGACTTTACCAATTTTTAGGTTACCATTATGAAATTAGTCATGTTTCATACCTCTCTGCCAAATTTCATCTCAAACGGACATCTCAAACTCAATCAATTGCATACACAAAAATCAGGACTAAAACGTAAAGCTTGCAAACCTCAAAACCATTCAAATTTTGTGCCCAACGGTCAAGTGTTTTGAAACGGGTCTAGGCCGTTCAGAAACACCCCTTGGCAGTAGCCAAAGTGTTCCGAAACACCTCTACCCGTTTCGAAACGCCCAGGCCAAAACAAGGGCCTATTTCGAAACAGGCAAGTGTGTTTCGAAACACCCTGCCCAGAAACAGCAGATATGCCTACTTTATCACATTTAAACCCCATCGAACATGCTCCAAACCATTCCACAATAAATCAACAACATGCCAAGCATCATACCTACCAAATTGCATCAAAATCTAGATACAAAACCACCCCTAGGTGCACCAACTCATTCGACACATCCAACACTCAATCATGCTTTTAAAACAAGAAGCATAGCATAACGACTTAAGAATAAGAAGATTCAAACGTTGCAAGCGTTAAACCACATAGTTCAAAATCATAAACCAACATACACAATCTCATTAAACATCAACATAAGAGATTCTCCCCCTATTGCCTTTATTATCTATAGCTATTAACCGAGACATACATCTCAAGTGGAGCTCTCCTTGAATCCCTTGCTTCTCGCTGTCCCAACTTCAAATATCTGCATTGATGGACAAAAAGGAGCGTAAGCACATAATGCTTAGTGAGGAATGCTCAAACCAAAACACCATCAATGCAGCGAGTCATAAAACCTCTTTTAAAAGTAAACACAATTCGATAAACCAAAGCAATGTTTGAAAACCCTTTTTAACATCATGCTTTAAATCATGCATTGCTCAAACATGAAAACCAACCCTTAGCTTAGAAAAGCTAAGTAATTCACTTCAGAGCACAACCTTGCAAAACCATCAATTTAACCATTCCATGCATGAACATCATATGCAAAGTTAAATACAAGATCCTTCGAAAACACTTCCTCTTCACATTATACTTTTCTCATACTTGAAAATCATTTCAAAGCAAGAAACCTTTAAAAACCACTTACACCCTCAATTCTATCTCATGCATTAAACAAAGGCAATACATGAACCACAAAATCAACATTTGCGTTATATGCCTTTTTAAAACAAGCCTTCACAAGACTTCAATGCACCAAAGAGATTCCATGCACACAATGCAACATTCTCAATAGAAGATAAACACTTGTACAAGCTAACAAGTAAAACATGCATTCATAGAGCATTACACACTTCTCATGCAACCATGCATCATTTCAATCATCTCATGCTTCATTACATTCAAGAACATTATATTGGCTTCCAAGTGATAATTCACAAACCATCATAAAACAAGACACAATCGGATACGCGGATTACAAGCGTTGTCCCACACGCTTCATACACACTTCCGAACAACACAAGGTGGAGTTTACCGGTACAATCACAACCCCTCAACACCCGTGATGGAGTTTAACGGTACAATCACAACCCCTCAACATCACTCATCGAAAGTTGTATAATACACTAGCGAGAGACGGGACACATCACAAGGCTTACACATGGAAGCTACCACAACCATTGTAATCACCTTAACCAAGCTCACACACGGGAGCAACCCTCCACCGTTGTGACGCTTAACAAAGTCCACCCATGAGAGCCAACCTCCATCATGGTGGCTTTAACAAGGTTCACCCACGAGAGCCAGCCTCCATTGTGGTGGCACTAAACCAAGCCCACCCACGAGAGCCAACCTCCATCGTAGTGGCACTAAACCAAGCCCACTCACGAGAGCCAACCTCCATCGTGGTGACACCAATTTCCTCAATCGCTAGGATTCTTGGATGGAGTTTACGGTACAATCACAACCCCCTCGACATCCAAGGCGACTCAATTCACGGTGCACCCAATCCTATAGCCGGCTAACTATATCCGATTAAAGTAACCAAGAACCACTTACATCACTTGCCAATATAACTATCTTACCACATTAATCCATTGTTTTTACAAGCATAACCAAAATGCCAAAACCACCAATTACCTTCATCAATTCACTGTTTTTGAAGCATTAAACAAAGCCGTTAAACAACATGCAACACTATGCATCAATTCCACAATTTCAAAGTACAAAACCAAGGATCTCTTACCTTGAGCATCCTTCAACACATAACTTTCAAAACCAGCATTAAAACATGCTAAAATATGCTTTCAAAACAGAATTTAAAACATGCAAATCACATGCATTGCATCCAACAATCACAAGTGCTTTAAAAACCAATTCATAACACAAACCAAGAGAGAAATTCCATTTACTTACTCTTGAGCTTAGCTAAGTTGTTTAGACTTAAACTAAGCTCCCAAAACCTTCAAACCTTGGTTTTAAAGCTGAAAACCCAACTTCACTCACCGATACACAAAACTAGGCTAGCCAACAAGCCTTCCAAGCATCCGAAACCTTCAACGCCACCTCTATTGCTCACGGATCATTCTCCCCTGTTTCAAGCACATAACAACAGAGGATTAATGCATCATTATGCATTAAAAACACCAGCAACACACCTAAACTCGCTGCTCTTTGCAAATCCAACATTTCGGCTACCAAACACAACCGAAATCACCTCCAAACACTTCCAAGACTTAACCCAGCCAAGATCCATCACTTCTAACCTTTATTAAACATCAATTAACATCCAAAATGATCCCAAACACATCCTTATACCTCTAGCATTAACAAAACACTAAGATCACCCAAAAAACCACCATTTTCACAAGCAAAAACTTAGGAAAATCAACCTATTCGGGATTGCATTGATTAAACCTCAATTACACATCATTTATACACCCAAATTACATCAAAAAGACATCTCAAAACAGAGCCCAATCAATTATTACGAATTTCTTCAAAATTAAATCCAAATCTTGCATTTTAAGCCAAAATCAAGATCACAACATCAAAACCTTTAATAAAACCTAAATCAAGGATTGAGAACTTGGGAATTTCAGTAAAGAACTGAGTATTTAGAGGAGAAGGACGTTCATACCTCTAAATGTGAGTTTCTCCTTGTTTAGAGCCAAAATTCTTGAAAATTCAATAAGCAAATGATGAGAATTTGGTGTAGGAATGATTAGAGATCAAATAGAGATTATAATCTCATATTTAGATGTAAAAATCAGAGGAAAAGTGGCTGGGGAAATGTGTTTGGCTGAGAGAAAAATGAGAGAAAAAGAAAAGGGAAAGTTTTGAGAAAAGTTAGTTATGAAGTCAAGAATATCCTTTTCCCCTTTTTTCCTTTTATTAAAAATCATTAATTAAATCTTTAATATTAAGAAAAATCTGGAGAAAACTCTTCTTGGGTAAATTAGCTCCTTAAAGATTCAAAGTTTCAATCCTTTTAAAACAGTCACCAACTTTTCAAAAATTACATTTTAGTCACTAACTTGAAATGTCACATTTCCAAACCCAGTTTTGTAAAATTGATTTCACCACTCTCTTATATATAATAAAAGAGAATTTTTAGATATTTTCCATATTTTTAATGCATCCCGAACTAGGCTTTCCCTAAAATCACCTTTTATATTCGAACCGCAAATCCGACCGGTCCGGTTCAAACCCAAAACTTCTAAGCCCAAAATTGGGATGTTACAACTCTCCTCCTCTTAGGAAATTTCGTCCTCGAAATTTCAACCGGTAAAAAGAGAACAACCAAACTTCTCAAAGCAACCCACAAGGCAACACAGGAGACTTAACCACCACGGAACACTCTCCACACAAAACTCCACCAAACTCAGCACCACCACATACTGTTCACGAATTCCAGAACACTCAGATGTTAACCACATCTTAACCTTTCACACTTCCGGACTACACATAGCCCCAACAACAACCTGAAGGACCTCCAAACTTTTACAGCATACACCACCCTAACTCATAACTCCCAAAACTCGTACACTCGGTGACACCAGCCAATCCAGTTCAGCCACCATGTGACCCACAACCTTCACTGCTTCTCAAACCCCTTGCACAACTGCTCAACCTCTTCCAAAGGTTACCACATCAAGCAAGAATTCTTAAGCATCAACTTCTTACTCAAACTTCTCAACGTATTGCTGACATTCCTTCACATCCGCCGCTATCATCACCATAACGACTCACCAGGACTACTCACCTAACATCCGAAAATCACGTCACAAACCCCAACCTTGACTCTGCCATCCGTTCCCCACACCACCAGCTGACTTCAGAAGGGATTTACTTATACACAACAAGCCAACCACTTCTCACAAGAACCCGTCCAACCAACAACGACCTTTGATCTTACATTGCCTTTCCACTTCAAACTTTGACCACAACACTAGCCTTACCAGGACACCGCCCATTCTATACATACATATTAAGATTACAAAACTTCTATTCACCCCAGGCCAACCCTTTTCCTACAACCCACAACACAACCTCTTCTACTACTACATCAATGCCAAGTTACCTCAGCACTTTGGATCACATCCACTAACTTACTACATCACTTAACACCAAGAAACTACCACTTCTACCAGCTATTCACAACCACTTTGACCGATTCTATCTTCAACCGGTAATCTCCTCACCACCACACCGCTAAACTCTTTAAGCGCCAAACACTTTCCTTCTACCAACATGCCATATCACACTCACTATTACTGTCAGCTCGTCTAATACCCTTCATTACTCCAAACATTCTCCTAGCACCAAAACAACTTTTAAAACCCATCATCCTACCTAACCCTATCACAACACTAATGGACCCGATTAATTATCAGCGAGTGTGAACGTTCGTATGCATGATCACCAATATGCCCTATCAATGCCTGATGTACATGCATGCAAAACCTCTAATGTCATGTCACATGTATGCATGGACCAGTACATATATAATATAGCATATAACAAATGATTTAACTGTGCATGTATGTCGGTTCACACCCACCAATAACATCCTCAGAATCCGCCTAAGAACAACCTCCTATCTCACTTCCAACTTGACCAACTTCATCATTCTAACAACCTATTATTCACAAAATACTCACTAATGCCCTCTTCATACTAAAGTTGTTTCCAAAACAACACCAACTACTACCCCAAACATGCTAGCGATAAGACCAAACCACTACGCAAGGGAAAACCAAACCGAAACCAAACTAAGATAACTAGGGCAAAGGTTACTTAACAAGGTTACCTGTAAACACCTCACCGCCCCGGAGCTTCAACAGACGAGCTCTCTCTTCCTCGCAGAACCATCATTCTCCAGCCGCACCGCTGCAGCATCAGCTAACACATTAAGGTCATCACCATCTCCCTACGGTAAAGAACCCTGACTACCCTGAGCCAACATCAAACAATTTCGTTTCAAATGTCCAACAGACCCACAATTCCAACATGTTTCTTTCCCCAAGCTCCTCTCACCTTTCTGCCCTTCCGACCACCTTCGAACTTTGTCTCGGCCGTGCCCACGACCCTTCAGAGACCCTTTTGCTACCACTAAAGCTGATCTCACCACTTGAGGACAATTTTGCTTCACATGCTCCTTAGAACCACAGTTCCAACAAACACCTGCGCCCCAACAACCTCCAACATGACACTTTCCATATCGGTTACACATCGGCAACCGAGCTACCCCTCATTGATCAAGTAGCACTCTCCCCAAATCTGCACTACCACCCAAGCTTCGATTCAAGCAAAACCTTCTATCATGTCGTCTCTTCCGCTGACCACTCCCAAGATCAGTTCCCACAACTCTCTCGCTTAACCTTTTCTCACCTTCATAAACTGATGCCACACCCTCACGTGGCTTAACCCTTGGGAATTTCTCTCCAAGGTACCTTTCATAAAAGGCAGACACAAAGAAGTCCCAATCTATATCGTGGATATGCGATGCCACCGCCATAGATGTCCACCAGGCACAGGCGTCCTCCAACATCAATGAGACAACACTTCCCAGCTTACAAACATAGTCACAACCTTCCTGATCCAAAATCAGAATTACACTGGCCAACCAGGCCTCGAACGTCTCAGGTGTCGAACCATGATACTCCACAGCTCCCAATTCATGTAAACGCTGTTTCGACAAACTCGCACGTCTCACAGTTGGAATGTCTACAGGTCTCACTTTCGCCACAGCCTGAGATGTTCCCAACACCTCTTGAACTATAGGTGATGAACTCTTCACCACAGAACCAACTTCCTCTTCCTGCCTCACTACCTCAACTCCAGGCACTGAAGACTGAGACGAAACACCTCAACTAAAAGGTGAATTCCACGCCTTAACAACCTGCTCTAAAGCAGCAACCATCTCACCTAACTGCCATTCTCTCATCGTTTTCACCATGCTATTAACAACAAACAATCATAACAAAACAAACAAATCGATCAGGCCAGCTTCAAGCAAGGATTCAAGACTACAATAACAACATAACACAATAGCTATAATAATAAGGCAATGGGTATCCCGAATTCTCCCCTTTTACATGACATAACAGTCAATACAAACATGGATATCACAACATCGAGCATATCAATCAACATACTTCGATCACGCTCTCATCAAACAACATTCACCCACAACAGCATAATATCAACATATCATACCCATTACACTTTCATCATTCATAAAATCAGCTCACATCACCAGCATATCATCAATACAAATCCACATTAGCTCAATGAAGATTCACAATCAAAAAGCATGCTAAAAACATCAACAATTCGTTCAAAGACACACATTTCAACCGACTTCCAACCACACATCAGAATAAACATTAAACACTTATTACAACAATTTACCATTTCCCCAAGCATTCGCAACTCAGCTCTGATACCACCAAATGTAACCCCTTAGCCCGGCCTAGACGGTCGACCCGAACTACGAAGATTACACGGGGAAAACCAAAGTCAACCCGAAAGTCAACCTTGATTAACGACCCCTTTTTTTTCTTTTTAAACTTGTCTAGATGCACATTAAACCTAAGCATACTCTTGAGATAAGCATACTCAAAAATCACAGCAATCGGAAAACAATAAGGGACCCAATTGCACAAAATACGAATTTAGGGACCAATTTATAAATTCTGGAAATTAAGAGGACTTTACAATTTTCAGGTTACCATTATGAAATTACTCATGTTTCATACCTCTCTGCCAAATTTCATCTCAAACGGACATCTCAATCTCAATCAATTGCATACACAAAAATTAGGACTAAAACGTAAAGCTTGCAAACCTCAAAACCATTCAAATTTTGTGTCCAACGGTCAAGTGTTTCGAAACGGGTCTAGGCCGTTCAGAAACACCCCTGGGCAGTAGCCAAAGTGTTCCGAAATACCTCTACCCGTTTCGAAACACCCATGCCAAAACAAGAGCCTGTTTCGAAACAGGCAAGGGTGTTTCGAAACACCCTGCCCAGAAACAGCAGATAGGCCTGCTTTATCACATTTAAACCCCATCGAACATGCTCCAAACCATTCCACAATAAATCAACAACATGCCAAGCATCATACCTACCAAATTGCATCAAAATCTAGATACAAAACCACCCCTAGGTGCACCAACTCATTCGACACATCCAACACTCAATCATGCTTTTAAAACAAGAAGCATAACATAACGACTTAAGAATAAGAAGATTCAAACGTTGCAAGCGTTAAGCCACATAGTTCAAAATCATAAACCAAACTTGTCCAACATACACAATCTCATTAAACATCAACATAAGAGATTCTCCCCCTATTGCCTTTATTATCTATAGCTATTAACCGAGACATACATCTCAAGTGGAGCTCTCCTTGAATCCCTTGCTTCTCGCTGTCCCAACTTCAAATATCTGCATTGATGGACAAAAAGGAGCGTAAGCACATAATGCTTAGTGAGGAATGCTCAAACCAAAACACCATCAATGCAGCGAGTCATAAAACCTCTTTTAAAAGTAAACACAATTCGATAAACCAAAGCAATGTTTGAAAACCCTTTTTAACATCATGCTTTAAATCATGCATTGCTCAAACATGAAAACCAACCCTTAGCTTAGAAAAGCTAAGTAATTCACTTCAGAGCACAACCTTGCAAAACCATCAATTTAACCATTCCATGCATGAACATCATATGCAAAGTTAAATACAAGATCCTTCGAAAACACTTCCTCTTCACATTATACTTTTCTCATACTTGAAAATCATTTCAAAGCAAGAAACCTTTAAAAACCACTTACACCCTCAATTCTATCTCATGCATTAAACAAAGGCAATACATGAACCACAAAATCAACATTTGCGTTATATGCCTTTTTAAAACAAGCCTTCACAAGACTTCAATGCACCAAAGAGATTCCATGCACACAATGCAACATTCTCAATAGAAGATAAACACTTGTACAAGCTAACAAGTAAAACATGCATTCATAGAGCATTACACACTTCTCATGCAACCATGCATCATTTCAATCATCTCATGCTTCATTACATTCAAGAACATTATATTGGCTTCCAAGTGATAATTCACAAACCATCATAAAACAAGACACAATCGGATACGCGGATTACAAGCGTTGTCCCACACGCTTCATACACACTTCCGAACAACACAAGGTGGAGTTTACCGGTACAATCACAAACCCTCAACACCCGTGATGGAGTTTAACGGTACAATCACAACCCCTCAACATCACTCATCGAAAGTTGTATAATACACTAGCGAGAGACGGGACACATCACAAGGCTTACACATGGAAGCTACCACAACCATTGTAATCACCTTAACCAAGCTCACACACGGGAGCAACCCTCCACCGTTGTGACGCTTAACAAAGTCCACCCATGAGAGCCAACCTCCATCATGGTGGCTTTAACAAGGTTCACCCACGAGAGCCAGCCTCCATTGTGGTGGCACTAAACCAAGCCCACCCACGAGAGCCAACCTCCATCGTAGTGGCACTAAACCAAGCCCACTCACGAGAGCCAACCTCCATCGTGGTGACACCAATTTCCTCAATCGCTAGGATTCTTGGATGGAGTTTACGGTACAATCACAACCCCCTCGACATCCAAGGCGACTCAATTCACGGTGCACCCAATCCTATAGCCGGCTAACTATATCCGATTAAAGTAACCAAGAACCACTTACATCACTTGCCAATATAACTATCTTACCACATTAATCCATTGTTTTTACAAGCATAACCAAAATGCCAAAACCACCAATTACCTTCATCAATTCACTGTTTTTGAAGCATTAAACAAAGCCGTTAAACAACATGCAACACTATGCATCAATTCCACAATTTCAAAGTACAAAACCAAGGATCTCTTACCTTGAGCATCCTTCAACACATAACTTTCAAAACCAGCATTAAAACATGCTAAAATATGCTTTCAAAACAGAATTTAAAACATGCAAATCACATGCATTGCATCCAACAATCACAAGTGCTTTAAAAACCAATTCATAACACAAACCAAGAGAGAAATTCCATTTACTTACTCTTGAGCTTAGCTAAGTTGTTTAGACTTAAACTAAGCTCCCAAAACCTTCAAACCTTGGTTTTAAAGCTGAAAACCCAACTTCACTCACCGATACACAAAACTAGGCTAGCCAACAAGCCTTCCAAGCATCCGAAACCTTCAACGCCACCTCTATTGCTCACGGATCATTCTCCCCTGTTTCAAGCACATAACAACAGAGGATTAATGCATCATTATGCATTAAAAACACCAGCAACACACCTAAACTCGCTGCTCTTTGCAAATCCAACATTTCGGCTACCAAACACAACCGAAATCACCTCCAAACACTTCCAAGACTTAACCCAGCCAAGATCCATCACTTCTAACCTTTATTAAACATCAATTAACATCCAAAATGATCCCAAACACGTCCTTATACCTCCAGCATTAACAAAACACTAAGATCACCCCAAAAACCACCATTTTCACAAGCAAAAACTTAGGAAAATCAACCTATTGGGGATTGCATTGATTAAACCTCAATTACACATCATTTATACACCCAAATTACATCAAAAAGACATCTCAAAACAGAGCCCAATCAATTATTACGAATTTCTTCAAAATTAAATCCAAATCTTGCATTTTAATCCAAAATCAAGATCACAACATCAAAACCTTTAATAAAACTCAAATCAAGGATTGAGAACTTGGGAATTTCAGTAAAGAACTGAGTATTTAGAGGAGAAGGACGTTCATACCTCTAAATGTGAGTTTCTCCTTGTTTAGAGCCAAAATTCTTGAAAATTCAATAAGCAAATGATGAGAATTTGGTGTAGGAATGATTAGAGATCAAATAGAGATTATAATCTCATCTTTAGATGTAAAAATCAGAGGAAAAGTGGCTGGAGAAATGTGTTTGGCTGAGAGAAAAAGAAATGGGAAAGTTTTGACAAAAGTTAGTTATGAAGTCAAAAATATCTATTTCCCCATTTTTCCTTTTATTAAAAATCATTAATTAAATCTTTAATATTAAGAAAAATCTGGAGAAAACTCTTCTTGGGTAAATTAGCTCCTTAAAGATTCAAAGTTTCAATCCTTTTAAAACAGTCACCAACTTTTCAAAAATTACATTTTAGTCACTAACTTGAAATGTCACATTTCCAAACCCAGTTTTGTAAAATTGATTTCACCACTCTCTTATATATAATAAAAGAGAATTTTTAGATATTTTTCCATATTTTTAATGCATCCCGAACTAGGCTTTCCCTAAAATCACCTTTTATATTCGAACCGCAAATCCGACCGGTCCGGTTCAAACCCAAAACTTCTAAGCCCAAAATTGGGGTGTTACAGGACTGAAGCCCCAAGGATGCAGGAAGTAGTTACTTTAGGAGATGCCCCTCAAGGCATCCCTAATTTAACTTAGTTTTTACTTTATTTTATTTTATTTATTTATTAGGAATTAAGATTTTAGTTTTTTATTTATTTTAGAAACCAAGATTTTTAATTTAGTTTATTTTTTTAATTATTTTTAGGAAATAAAGGAAGCAAGAAAAGAGAAGGAATGAACCAGCCCACTGCATTCACAACAGCCCAAAAAGCCCAACGGACGAGTCTGTCGTCACAACCTGTCACCAGTTGTCGCGTTAGACGCGGAGAAGACAGCCTGTCACGAAGATGTCGCGACAGACACACAAACGCGTAACAGACGCGCAGCAGACACGGAAACACGTGCCAGACACGTCAAAAACCGCGTAACAGCTGGCCCCGTTATTCGCGCATACCGTCATAGACCCAACGGGCAGAAAATCTCCGTTCTATATGACCCCCACTCACTATTCATTTTTTATCTTATTCTCATTCTCTCAACCTGCTTTCTCTGTTTTAGATCTCAAAATTTTCTTTTCATTTTTCTACAGTCCTTGCAATGGCTAGCAGACAAATCCGCCGTATCGCTGCCTCCACTTCTGCCACGGCAATATCAATCCCGAGTCACAATGCCATTCCCAATCATTTCGCTTCCACCGAATCTGCCACGAGGTACTATAGTTCCTTCCAAAAGAGGGACATGTGGGAGGAATGTGGGTTCATCTACACACAACCAATGGGAGATCTAGGGCTAGAGAGCTTCATAGCCAAGAAAATTCAAGCCCTCAAATGGCAGAAATTTGCTGCCCAACCCGAGGAGATGAATATAACCCTCGTCTAATTTATGTTGCCGTCGACAGCAATGATGCCAAGACAGTAACCGTTCGAGGCAAACAACTCTCTCTCGAGCATGCGTACAACACACTATACGGATTGTACGTGAGCAAGAAGGAGGACTCCCACAGAAAGTTCGTGAATAGTCTGTCGTCGGCAGACTATGACACTGTCATGGTAGAGGTCACAGAAGAAGGGACGGAGTGGAATGACGACCCTAAACACCAATGGACCGTGAGGAGAACCCAGCTGACTCCACAAGCCAAACTGTGGAATCACTTTTCCAAGAAGCGTATCATGCCATCCTCTCACAACAACACTATCGACAAACCAAGGTTAGCCCTTGTTCATACTATTTTAAACAAGAGGCAAATTAATATCGTCAGCTACATCCGGGACGAAATCCTTGAGTGTGCCCTCCGACCGTCGGGACCCCTCGTCTTCCCCTACCCCATTACCACCATCTGTCGGGGCCACAATGTACCCGAAATTAAGGAAGATGTCAAGGTCCAAGGAAAAGGGTGGACGCAGCAGAACATTTTCAGTCTAATGGAGTTGAAAGCTGTCACCCCTCTGTCGAAACCTGCCGCAGCAGACCCACAACAGACGACAACAACACCTCCAGCAGACACCTCCGGCCAGATTCTGTCGATGTTGAAACAAATGGAGGAATGACAGCTCGAACTGATGGGCTTCATGAGGGACTTCACAGCCGCAACGGTAAATTTCATTCAAAATGATTTACATTTTACCCATGTGCAATTCGCCTCCTTCCCAAAACACTTCTTTGCTGCCCCTACCCCTGCTGCAAGCCCGAAAACCCCCCTCTACTGCCTCTACACCTACCCCTTCCACGACATGCGAAGGCGGCAGACAGTCTGCCATAGCCAAAGGAGAGAAGAGGAAGGACCCCTTACCAGAGATTGACCCCAAGTACTTTGAAGGGTTCTCCTACTCTTTCGTCTAGCAGGATTCTGACTCCGAGCCCTCAGTAGCAAGAGACATCTCAAAGGACTTCCCTCCGATGAAGAGGAAGAAGCTCAATAAGATTGTCGAAGGGCCCTCCCACGGTAGAACTGCCAGCAGTAGCAGTAGCTCCGACGACGACATCGAGGTCCTGGACCAACCCCCACACATCTCACCAACACGTGTCCAGCCACCTCGAGAGGCAAAGAAGAAAATGGCCTCTGCCTCCCCCAGCAACCTGCCAGCCCCTGCCATGAAAGTCACTGCCCGCCAACAGCTCCAAATCAGCAGCAACCGCGACGACAACTCCTCAAATTAAGTTTCTTTCTTATATTTTACTGTCTTTGCTGTTATATCTATTTTGTGATGTATTTTCTTTTTTTTTTGGTTTTTATTTTTCATCCTGTCATGCATTGAGGGCAATGCAACCCTCGAGTTTGGGGGTGGCATCCCTCCATTAATGAAGTCATTAGTTGTGTCTTAAACTATGTCTAATTATTAGTTTATTTTTAAGTTTACTTTTGCGTAAAAAAAAAAATTTGGCTTAAGTCTTTGAACTAAACTTACCCGTCGCGACATACTCTGTCGTGACAGTGCCTTTAGGAAGTTTTAAGAGCTGTTTAGAGCCTTGCTATAATTCTGAACGGTACAACACCTTCTGTGACTTATATGCTGTTAAGACTCTGTTAGCAAACTTAGAATAGGAAGCTTAGCCACTTGCGTTAGAAAGAAAACTTAGATTTAGTCTTACTTCTAGAGGTGCCTAACACTGGCTCTAGGAAATTAAACTAGAGGTGCCTAAAACCGGCTCTAGGAAATTAAACTAAAGGTGCCCAAAACCGGCTCTAGTAAAAATAGAAAAACTTTAGAATAAAACTAGAGGTGCCCGAAAAATTGCTCTAGTTAAAAAAATTATTTTTGAAGTAAAACTCAAATAAGTTAAGTAACTATTCTGGTTGCTAAGAAGTCTAAGCTCATATTTGGTCACAAAAACCCGCACACACTGCACAAGAACTATTGCATTGTTCCGGATAAATCCATAAACGCCCTACAAGGCATTGCTCGTGATAGAGAATGTGTAGTAGGTAATGAAAAGTTCACTGAATTAAGCCAAAACAAAAAAATATTTTTAGTTAGGTAGTATTTGCTTGAGGGCAAGCAAGAACTTGAGTTTGGGGGTGTGTTGAGTGTATAAAAGTTATATATTTTACCCATCATTTACCCATATTCCTGCTGCATTCAAGCATAATTCATTGCGTCTAGGATAGATTTATGCATAAACATCACAATTAGATAAAATGACACAGTTGCTACTGATTTTGGTCACTTTTGCAGGTATCTGCGGCGGCACACTCAGGGCAACAAAGGAGCAGAGCTGGATCACAGAACTGGAGTCGAGGAGCACATGCTGCCGTGGCAGCCACGACGACAGAAGGAGCAAAGCTGGATCACAGAACTGGAGTCGTGGCTGCCACAGCAGGTATCTGCGGCAGCAGACTCAAGGCAGCAAAGGAGCAAAGTTGGATCACAAAACTGGATGAATTGAACAATGTTATAGTTCTTGGACATCAAAGGATCACATATACTTTTGTAAGTATCTGCGGCGGCAGACTCAGGGCAGCAAAGGAGCAAAGCTGGATCACAGAACTGGAGTCGAGGAGCACATGCTGCCGTGGCCACTACTGTGGCAGCCACGACGACAGAAGGATGAATTGGACAAGTAAAGTGGAGCTCGACAGATAGAGGACTTCAAGTCGGTCTGTCGTGGGCCACTCACATATTTTTTGAGCCCTGAGGTAGAATGAAGGCCAAGCCCAAAGTTCAAGGAATAAACTCAAGGCAAGAAAAGAGGACGGATTAAAGGCATATACTCAGAAGATTTAATCTCCAAAAGAGTTGTACTTTAGTTTAAACTTGTATTCTTGCCATATTAAAAAACTTGGACTCAAGGCCTATATAAAGGCATGTAATTCGACCTAGGGAAGGATATCTGATTCCTAGTCGTCTTCCTTAAAACCCTTGTCGTTTTCCCTTCTTCATCATGTTCTAAACTCCCCCTAGGGCTAAGGGTTGATTATGTAAAGTAGTTGCAAGGATTGTACTGTTTTAGGAATTTTCTGTTCAAGCAATAAAAACTTCAAGTTTATTTATTCTGGTTTTCATATCTTGCAAGAGTATCGGGAGAGCATTGTGAGGTTATCCATTTGTTTGATATCGGGAGAGTCAAGCATACGAACGGAATAAATACGCATTTTCCACTTTATGGTTAAACCATCTCGGCTTAGAGAAAAGTACGAGGTTAAGTGGCTAAGGAAGAATTCAACAACTTTGGTGTTCATCCTTCGATTCACGCAGGGAGGTATCATCCAAGAAGTGTTCATCAACAAAACTTGGGCCTAGGGATAGGACAAGTCATAGCATGGATTCTTGCCAAACTTGAAGTGCAGAGTTGTGTGATCGCTGCCGCGACATCAACATACTTCTGCCGCGAAAGGTGCTGCCGCGACAGGGACGACGATAGAACAGAAGTTTCTCTTACAGTGCAACACCTGCACTACCGAGCAAATCAATACCGGTTTATTTCTTAAACCTGATCCTTTACTCTTTTATTTTAGTTGTTATTCACGATTACTCTACAATCCAATTAAACTCTTTCTCTCTCTTGTGCAGAAATTCTAGGATAAAGTTATTTCCAGTCCATGTGGAGACGATATCCGATACTCCAAGTATCACTTTACTACTTGCGTCGTGTACACTTGCACTATTTGCTATAGGACTCTTTTACACGCAACACAAGCCACAACCTCTCCTTTTGACGCGCCCGTGCCGTCTGCCCGTCTCCTATTCTCCCAAGCATGTTGTGTCCCTCCCGATCGGGCAAGTCCGACAGCATTAGAACACAAATCAGAGTTCATCAGATACCCAAAACCGAAACAAAACAAAGCACAAAAAGTCAACCAGAGGACATCAGAGAAAAAAAGGGTAAACTACTGCAGGGGTCACTTTCGTTTCCCGTTTGTACAGATTTAGTCACCACTTTTGAAAAGTGCCAATAAGTGGTCATCTACGTTTTCGATGTGTAAAGACTTGGTCACTCCAACGTTATAGTCCGTTAGTCCCCTAACAGATTGCTGATGTGGAAGAATTAATTAACAAAAAAAATAAGGATAAATTACTGCAATAGTCATTAAAACTTATCTCATGTACATTTTTTCTCCTCAATTTAAAAAAGTAAACATTATAGTCACTAATAAAAATGTTTCTTTATAATTTCACCCTTAAATTTTTAAAAATTAATTTTTCAATCCTAAAACTTTACAATCAATTAGTAAAATAGTATTATAAATGCTTAGATGAAAAATAGGTGCCCAAAGTATACCCTTTAAAACTTAGGTGCTCAAATTGCTCCTATTTAATAACTCAAACTTAAAAATTTAGTCCACTAACTACTAAAAAATTTGAGTTATTGGAATTTCTATTTTATAATTCAAACTTTATTTTGAATTTTGAGTCGAGTTTATGAAATTATGAGTCGAGTATTTCACATCAAACCAAAAATTTTAATTTTTTCGAGTCAAGTCGAGTTATTGGATTTTCTATTTTATAATTCAAACTTTATTTTGAATTTTTGAGTCGAGTTTATGAAATTATGAGTCGAGTATTTTCACATCAAACCTAAAAATTTAATTTTTCGAATCAAGTCGAGTGTTGCACTTCCCTACATATAATTTTTAATTTTAATCCGTGTTTGTCCCAACTCAGCCTTATCAGGAAACGAATGTCCATTATCCTCTCCAAAAATGTAAAAAAAACTCACCAGGATCCTGTAAAATCAAATTAAAATTAAATTTTGAATTTTCTTTTTCAATAAAAAATGAAACCAAATGCTCATAGTTTTTATACCAATATTTACACCAAAATCTGAGTTCTTTATTCTCAACCCTCTTCTTCTCCACCATTTTAAAGCACTCAAATGCTAGATATGCATATCCAAAAATCAACCTGAAATTATAATACAAATAAGAATAACCTCAAATTGTAACACAAATACTATAAAATATAATTAAGATAATCTTACATTAGTAATTTGATCAAGAAATCGCCCAACATTTTTATTGATTGATTATTTATTCTCCAGAATCTACCGTGGGAATTTCCCTGTAGACCATAAGACAAAATTTGAAAATTCACTTTATCAAATCATTCATCCGTAGTGAAAAAACAACCTAGAATTCCAAATCTGTTCCCAGGTGTATGACTTGCAAAAGAAAAAAAAAACTTCAAAGACCAAAAACCCTGAAAATTAAAGAAGAAATGAATTAGAAAACAAACATGAAATCTAAAACAAAAGACAAGTTTTTTTTTTTTTAATTTGTTTTAGATCGAAAAAGAAAGTTAAAAATAAAACCTCTGAAACAAACTGATAAACAAAACTAAAAAAAAAATCAGTTTGATTCTGGGGAGAAATAAATGAAAGAATACTTTATGAGTTTATGTTGGAATTGGATTAGATAATAGATGAACTTATATTATAAAAATTATATGCAGGGAAGTGCAACACTCGACTTGATTCGAAAAAATTAAAATTTTTAAGTTTGATGTGAAAATACTCGACTCATAATTTCATAAACTCGACTAAAAAATTCAAAATAAAGTTTGAATTATAAAATAGAAATTCCAATAACTCGACTTGACTCGAAAAAATTAAATTTTTTGGTTTGATGCGAAAATACTCGACTCATAATTTTATAAACTCGACTCAAAAATTCAAAATAAAGTTTGAATTATAAAATAGAAATTCCAATAACTCGAATTTTTTAGTAGTTAGTGGACTAAATTTTTAAGTTTGAGTTATTAAATAGAAGCAATTTGGGCACCTAAGTTTCAAAGGGTATACTTTGGGCACCTATTTTTCATCTAAGCATTTATAATATTATTGTACTAATTGATTGTAAAGTTTTAGGATTGAAAAATGAATTTGTAAAAATTTAAGGATGAAATTATAAAGAAATATTTTTATTAGTGACTATAATGTTTACTTTTTTAAATTGAGGAGAAAAAATGTACATGAGATAAATTTTAATGGCTATTGGAGTAATTTATCTTTATTTGTTCGTTAATTAATTCTGCCACATCAGCAATTCGTTAGGGGACTAACAGACTATAACGTCGGAGTGACCAAGTCTTTACACATCGAAAACGTAGATGACTACTTATTGGCACTTTTCAAAAGTGGTGACCAGATCTGTAAAAACGGGAAACGAAAGTGAACCCTGCAGTAGTTTACCCGAAAAAAAAAATTCTATTGGCACGTAAATTTTTGGTTATATAGGAAATCAAAAAACAAGCATCGGAGGAGGGAGCATCGAGAGAGCATAGATCAGTGAGCATCGAGGAAAAAAATACAGAGAGATTGTAAACCAAAACCCATTCGGAATTTTTTCACACAAAAGCAATCAAAAAAAGAAGGGAAATTCAGAGGTATCTATTTTCCGATTTTTCTCGTCCAATCATTGCATGTGTACAAAAAGTTAAAAAAAATAAGAGGATAGTTTCATGGGTTACCATTTCGGAGGAATTTTTGAAGCCTTTCCAGCGATAATCCATTAGGGGTGAGCCCTAGGGTTTCGAACTCAAAAAACAGGGATGAGTCACCTTTCTCTCCTTTTCCTTACGCCTCTTCTCGAGACGTGATGCTTTAGGTTTCTCCGATGAAAAACCCGTGGTCTTCACGGTTGGTGTGGTGAACCGTGAGCCTGGGTTCACGGAGGCCTCTTCTCCAGAGCCAACACGAGACAATGAAAAAATGAGGTGTTGTATTTCGATTTTTAGGACGGTAGACTGCCCAAAAGAGAAAAAAGTTTTCAAGGCTTGTTTTTATATTACCGCGGGGACTTAAATTTGGGGTTATCTCCCTATAAATCCTTCCGTGTTTTGAAAATCACATAGAAGGGGTCTCTATTCGTTTAAAATGCACCCCTGGTCCTTACAGGTTTTCAGAACCATTCAATTTCATCATTCCCTGATTAATCGGCCCATTTTCCTCTTGGGATAAACCCGTTTGAGCCCTTAGGGTATTATTTTATTTTGATTTTCATCCCCAAGTCAGTGGTATATTCACGTAATTAATCCAGAAATTTGTGTAGGTTTAGATTTTAACTTGCCTGCTATTTAATCTAATCTAGTTTTACTTTGTTTATTAGTTGTGCGAATGCATTAGTGCGTGTATTAATTCCTTGTTGTTGCATGTTATTTGTTTTTTATTATTATATAAGATTATATGATAATGAATTTGCATACGCATATAATATATTTTCATGTAACCTTGTTCGTATTTTCATGATTTCGTGAAATAGTGCATCTATGCATATGTGTTATATGATTTCACGCATGATTTTTGTTAATTGTATAATTTACGCGGGGTACTGAATTTTATATACTTATCATATTTTTTTTCCGTTTATGTCATCACATGCCATGCCACTTATTCTATGTGCTTCGCTTATTTCTCCTTTTTATTGTATGATTCTATGTCTCGGTTGTGTATTTATTCTTATAAGTTGCATTCCGAATTATAAATTGCAACGTGAATGCCTTTTTATTCGGGATCGAACGAGGCCAGTACCACTCGTAGTGGAGGTGGTTCAGACGTTCTTTCTCGAATATCAAGGGTTTGAAAATTTACTCACTCGTATAACCAAATTTCGATACGAACGGTCACTTTAATTCGCAAAATTTAATATTAACTAAGCGGTAATGGTTTTGGTATCGATTTTAGGGCACGGCGGGGGTGCTCATCCTTCCCTGCGTGTAACCGACTCCCGAACCCTTTCGAATCTCTGGTTTAGTTTTCGGTGTCCGGTCTACCTTTTAAAATGGTCGGTGGTGACTCCTTCTTTTTAATTTCGATTAAATTTTCAGAAAACAAATTAAAACCCGGTTCCTCCAAACGACCTGAGGCACTTGTATTTTTGAAATATTTTTTAGTCTCTACAGATGGCGACTCTGCTGGGGACAAATTTTTGTTTTCAAAAACAAAAAGAGAGTCAAGCCGAAAAACTTTACCGCTTAATTAATATTATAAGTTGCGAATTAAAGTGACCGAATCGATCGATATTTTTTTATAAGTGTGAGTTTATTTTAAACACATTTAAAATTGACATATAAACCCTTTGTCTAAGTGAGGGAAAATGCTAGAGCTTTTGTGGGGATACCGTTTCTCCGTATGGGCCTAGCAAGTACCTTCGGGGCTCGAATACCCTATATCTTCGTGGGAATACCGTTTCTCCGTACAGATATAGCTAAAGGGTCCCCACGAATTGAACCCGGTTGAGAGGAGCTTATAATGGGTGATGATCGGGGGCCTTGCTACCCTTAGTGGAGGACAACGATGACAATTCGAGTACCTCCTAGAACCAAAATTGCATGTAGAGAACTTAGAATACCCACCCTTTTAGAACCATGCGGACAACCTAGGTTTATTAGACGTGATAAATAGGGTTGCTCGCTTTCATGCTTGCCTTATTTCTCTTATCATGTTGATTGTGTTTATCCGACACTAATGTTTTTCTTGTGATCTTTTTGCATGCATTTCATGACACAAAGGTGTTGAGTCAAGGTGGTTTTACCCAATTCAAAGGCTATCATTATGGACGGGAGGTTGCTAAAAAAGATGTTGTCAATCAGCAAGTCCGACATTGACCCGAGGTGAATCAAGAGGGTCAAGAGGACAAGTTTACCGAGCAAACACATGGTGTTAGGTTATAGAAGATCTAATGCCCACCATTGAAGAAAGCATAACCCCTTCTCCAACCCGAGAAAGTCGAGCAAGAACATCCAAAGTCACGAAACTACCTGACCGAGTGCAAAGAGGCGGCCGGAAAGAGCGTGGCGACCGGAAAGGGCGTGGATTAGGTCAAGAGATGGATTCAGCTTCAAGGAGATGGTTTGTTTTTTAGGATGCATCCGGGACTTGATACTAGCAGTTTTAGAGGTTCTTGAATGGCTAAAAAGGAAAGCAAACCCGGCCTCAGCAAATTTAGCCGAAGTTTTCATTTCCTTGAACTTGATTCGAGGGCAAGAAGAGTACCCATAGGAGTTTGCTATGACTATCTTACGACGAGGAACCTCGTTTATGTCCAAATGAAAGTTTACATGAGGGGAATCACCTATATGACCAACACCTTTGACTTGCATACATTTGCAGCATTTGTTTCATATATCATTTCAAAGCAGCATTAAAATTGTCAGTCATGGACCCATCTCATGAGCATGCATCTGTTGATTTGAGTCCATAATACATCCATCATTTAAACTTGCTTAAGGCATTTCATCACATCATTACTAATTGGGGAAAACACTCATGTCAGAGAAAAGAGAGAGAAAATGGACAAAAGGACAGTTTCCAGCCAATACCGCTTTGGGAACATGAACAACCTGGTGAGGAGAATGGATGAGCTCGAACAGTTCCACCAACAGTTGGTTTGGAACCAGAAAGAAACAATCACGTGCATGAAGAAGTTTCAAGATGAGACCAAGGAACAGTTGATGAGTTGAAAGTTATGATTGCCGCCTTGACCAAGAAAGGCAAAGCCCCTCAGCCCAAAGAAAGTACGGACGATGATTTCGATATTGTGATGGATTAGGTCTTATTTGAAGAAGACTAGGCCGTTATAGGCCAATATGAGGTATACTGCTCCCATTCTGAATGCCCTATTGAGTTGGCTCTAGACAATATCGAGGATTTGCTGCGGAAAATCCTAGATGAAGAATGGGACCGGAAGCATCAAGGACGGGTGGAGACCACCAAGAGTGCCACCGTTTCGAAGCCCCGGGGTACAATTAAAGGCCCTCGGAGCTTAAGGAAGGCCAAGGGTGCCGAGAAAGGGAAGGAAAAACTCACCCCTCTACTGACGTACTCCCGAGTCTACCGCGCGGATTAGATCTAAAGACGTATTAAGGTGGGGCAATCTTTTGAAGGAGCAGCTTTTGGAAGACGTTGATCTTCAACGTAGTTTAGGATTTTATGTCTCCATGCATCATGTTTACCTTTTGTTGTCAGATCTTTTCCTCGTTGAAATTTGGCCCATGATAGCTAGCGTCTCTTGTAAGGGCTTTTGTGATGTCCGTTTGTTCTATTTTCAATGAAGGAGACTTTTGCAAGCGTTTTATATTCTTTAATTTCTTTTGTTCTTTATGGTTACAATCTTATTGTTTTTCTATTAAAAACATACATGTATATAATTTTGCAAAAAATTCAAAACTTTAAAAAATCGAATGTTGTGGGAATAATACAAATGGAAACACTATATGTTCTACTTAGGCCAAGAAAGGGATGACAACGAGTATTCATGAATAATGGGCCACTCCCATTGAGTGAATTTTCCTCTCGGGCATTGTTGTCTAAGGTTCTTGAATGAAGTGATAACCCTAAAACTTCTACCACTTGAAGACCAATTTTGATATCCGTGTATAGGAGAACATTTGGCATTCCTTCAATTCCATTCACATAGAAAGAAAATGAAAAAATATACTCGTTGCTATCACCGTTTGAGCCTGTTAAACTTTTTTCTTTTGATTGAACCCCAAACTAAGGATCACCCCTACACCGGGGGCAAATGAGGTAGAAGCTTATGGACAAATAATTGACATTGGATTCTGATTATGCTATGAGGATGAGGCATTGTGAATTAAAGGGCAACAAAAAGAATAGAGGCATTGAATACATTTTTTTTAGTTTGAACAACAAAAACATAAAAAGGAAGCGATAAAAAGAAAATTGGTGCTCAAAGAGCTACCCGAATCAAGGCGAAAGTTACCAACATAAAAGTTGAAGAAACCAAAAGCGTAAGAACTAAAGTGAAAAGTGTAGTTTTATAAAAGGAGAATAGAGTGAGAGGCGAATAAAGAAAAGGGACAAGAGAATTCCCTATCCAAATGAATCTCTGCTCAGATGAGCCTCGAAAGATTGTTCACCTTTGATCAAAAGCCTGCACCAGTACAATGCAAAGGAGCAACCTGATCCGAAACTACACTTGATGAGAGGAAATGAACTCTACGGTGAAAACTCGAAAATGGGCAGTCTAGAGCGATCCAAAAAATGAAAGGGAAATTTTTTTCATCTGAGCATGTTCAGATCAGACGATAGACTTTCAGTTGGAAGAATTGATCCTTGGTTTCACCACCCTTAAACAATTGTTTGGGCCTATTTACCCTTTCTTTTGTAGCTGTGAGCCTTAACCTACATTACAAGCCTAAAAAGACCATTTGGACCATACACGGATGTATGAATTTGTCTTCAGATCACATCCCACCTATCGGGGTTAATCTTTCTTCAAGAGTTGCCACACTTCTAATGCCTGATTGAGATCAGAATAGAGGGAAGGATGGGGCATGGTGAGTTAGTGAGTTAAAGAGAGCCACCTTTAAATTGGATAGAAACTAGAAATGGGAGTCGCTCCTCTCGGAAGCCTAATAGCCCAGAAAAGATTTCATATGTACATCCCTGTACATTCGGAAAATATCACTCGGGTCGACCTTTTTCAAATACCCCAAATTTGATTTTCACTTGACATGATTCATTAAAATGTATATTTACATAATAAATTTTTTTCTTACCCAATCACTTGCATAAGTCTTCTACATGGGAATGAACAAGCGGACTGACCGTGGCTCGAGGTAAAGCCATCAGTACCCGGAGGGGCACCCACGGAGGTTCAAACATTGCTACTAGTACCTCCAGTCGAAATATCAAGACCGTCTCCGGTGAAATGTCGAGCTATGAAGTCGACCTTCACTAAGAAGTGTTAGAATAGAACATGAGGGTAGAAAATTTGACTTTAAGAATAGGGGAACAGAAGTTACCCTCGGAGCCTAAGCATCTTACCGGAAGGAATGTCCTGAGAAGAACCGTGTACGCTGCGCACCAAGATGAGACATTAAGTATCGTTTGAAATCAACTCGATAAAAGGCGACAAAGATATGCCTAAGAAAAGAAAGAAGATAGAAGAGAAAAAAAAGAGAAGCGGAGACGAAAACCCAAAAGGCAGTTTGGGGTAAAGGAGCGAAATTCAGAAGAGACGCTTTTGACCATAAACTTAGAGGAACAAGGGCCAAAAGGTTGTGGCATCTTCGGACAGAAGACACCATTTAAAGCAATCGACATTAACCGGAGGTCAGTTAGAAGGTACGTGAGCCTAAAGAGCGAAGGCAAATAGAGATATGGCTTTATGGAAAGTGGGAAGACATGTGGACACCCTAAAGATGTGAAAAAAATTTAACGATAAGAGTCAAAGGTAGAAGTTGACTTCAAGATGAAAACTTAAAGGAGTGCCCAAAAAGAGAAAAAAGAAGAAGAAAGAGGACAAAGAAAAAGAGGAGACACAGTGAAAATTCAAAAAGGCACCTTGGGGAATGAAGCGAAAATCAGAAGGGACGCTTCAGATCACAAACTCATGGTAAAGGAGGCAGAAACTCAAAGCCAAAAGATCCTAGAGCAAAAGGGGCAGATTCTCAAAGCTCGAGGTAAAGATATATGAAATCCGCTCATTTATTCGAGCATTTGGAGAATAGAACACGCATATCCGTTCAGGCACTTGGAGAATAGAAATCTGCTCATCTATTCGGGCACTTGGAGAATAGAACCCGCCTATTCGTTTAGGCACTTGGAGAACGGAAATCTGCTCATCTATTCTGGCATTTGGAGAATAGAACCCGCCTATCCGTTCAGGCACTTGGAGAATGGAAATTTGTGTATCCATTCAAACAATCAAAAGTCAGTAAAAAAGAGAGAAGAAAAGGAAAAAAACAAAAAACATCACCAACGAAAAAGAGAAAAAGAAAAAGAAGGGATACAAAAGAGAAGAAAAAAAAGAAAGAAAAAAAAGGGTTCAAAGTGAAAACCCGAATGGGCACTTTGAGACAGACAATTCCAGAGGTGGATCAAGATGAGAAGAAGAAGAACAAGGGTCTGGAAGAACCAAGAAGAGGTGTAATCAACGCAAGAAGCAGCACCAAAGGACACGATGTCAATAGAATTAATATGTTTAAATAACTTGGAAACCCCAGTCATGCATCACGAGTAGGTGTGGGCATTGTTGGGTACCCGGTTTTCGGGTACCCGGTTCATCAGAGTACCTCATTAAGCGGCCCGTGTCCCAGACCATTATATCCGGGTACCCGTAAAATTCGGGTACCCGTAAAATTCGGGTACCCGGTTCGTATTTTTTTTAATTCTAAAATTAAAAAAAATCACATGTTAAACACAAAAATATTTAAAAAATTAAACTTAAAACTTAAAAGAATATAATACGAACATAGAAAAAATGTAGGGATTTAAACTTAATTTTTGAGTGAAAATATTAAGAAACATAAAATAAAAATATAATTTTAAATATAATATATATATATATATATATATTAATTTTTATCGGGTCGGGTTGGGTCGGATGCCCGGTAAGGGGAAACTTTCGGTGCCGGGTCGGGTAATTTTTTTCCAAAAATTACCCGACATTTTAGGTTCGAGTTGTCGAATTTTCGGGTCGGGTATTTTTGCCCACCCCTAATTACGAGTAGTTAGACATCTCTAGGTTAGGAGCATGCTAACTCATGACATCATAAATCTCTTTTCACAAAATTTTGAAAGGCAAATTGAATACCTCTCGGGATGAGGAGAAAACGATAAGCGAGAACTAAAAGGATTTCAAGCGAAGCCTTTCAAGCCGCCGCTCCAGAATGACAGGTGAAGTCTTCATGTTCGTCACTCCATGATTTCAAATGAAAGCTTTCAAGCTTGTCGATAGATTTCAAGATGAAGGATCCTGCAGAGAAAGGGTCCGAAAAGGTTCTATATAAGAGGAACTTACGACTTCAGGATCTCGAAAGCGGAGGGTCCTATGGAGAGGGGACTTGCAGATCCTTGATTTCAGAGGGGAATTCTATATAGAAAGAACTGTCACTCGAAGAATACGCTAAGAAAATGAGTTCTATAGAGAGAGGACTCATATTCTTAAAGCTTCAAAGAGAAAATTACTCAGTCTAGCGCGTTGCTGCTCCGAGAGAGTAAATCGTTCAACAGGGAAGTTGGACAAATTTAGTTATGACCAATTTGCTTTACGACCGTGAAGGGAAATCAAATCCACTTGGACGCCCAAGTTTGCCTTTTGTCCGTGAAGGAATATTTGGAGTTTCAGCTTGCTTTTTGAATGCGAAATTGACAACTTGCTTTTAGACCGCGAAATGGAAGGCAAGGTTGTTTGGATGACCATCTTGTTTTTACGAAAAGGGAAGACAAATATATTTGGAATCTGCTCATCTATTCAGGCACTTGGAGAATAGAACCCGTCTATCCGTTCGAACACTTGTAGAATAGAAATCTGCAAAAGAAAAAACTCTCTGTCTACTTGTTTGGGGCATCCGGAGAGAGAATTCGTGATCGGAAGACTTTGGAAAGAGAAATTATTTGGAATCGCGTGACTGTTTCGGAAAATGAACCGTCAGGGAAGTATGATCTCTGTCTACCTGTTCAGGGCGTCCAGGTAACTGCCTTTGGGAAGGATATGTGTGGCAATTCACCTTGGTTGTACAGCATCATCGTTAACACAGTCGTAACCGATAGTCATTTGTTCCACAGACTGTTATTTGTATATTCAGTGTTACTCAAAATCATTTGTTGCAGACAAAATAGATACCCTGTAATTTCCCCTCTTTGGTCTATTTTATTTCTTCCAATTCTCACAACTGTTTCACAACTTTCTGCAGAGACAGGCTTTAACAGTAATTTTCTCTAAAGGCAAATGCTGGCTTCAGAAGCTTTTATCTCGTCCTTTTTATTATTTTGTTGATGCATGATGCATTGTTCTGCCATCATATTACAATATATGATTTTTCGAGTATTCAATATGAATGTAATGAATTCGAGTAACATATGGTTTTTATACAATAATAGATATGATTGGTTAAGCTGAAGTCATTGAAGATTTGGTGTGCAAGTTAATCCTAACAAAGAAACTTCATTGATGTTACATAGCAGCTTCAAACTACAGATAAACTACTTGAAAGTTGGCAGTCCTCTTCATATTGCCCTGTCCAAATCTTCTCTTTTAAGGTAAACTAACTGTGATGTGCACGCATTGGAAAATGAAGAGATAATCACAGGACTTCAATTCAGATACTGGCTTGACGATTTTAGCCGAGTCGAATTCTTTATATAGAGGTCAATTTGCAGTAACCAATGAGCATAGAGAAGTGGAATGGTTAATGCAAACTTTGTTGAATTCCAAGGGACATTCTCTCACACTACCAAAATGTTCTGTTTTTCATGTAGGGAAATTAGCAGGTAATTGAATTCGAAGTCGAGCATAAGAATCAAACTAAACTTTTACCAGGTAATTAAAATTAACAAGCCTCGATCGTGTTCATGGATGCGTAGTTTTCTTAATGGAAATTATCTGGTGTGGAACTAAACTAAGGACTAAAGTTTCTGTAAGGTAACAGATTCAAACTAACTGCAATCATTGATTTACTTGGTGTGGAAGTAAAGAATGTCCATTAACGCTGCATGACAGGTTCAAACTACATATAGATGAACTAGTGGAAAGTCAAGAGTTCTTTTTGGTTCCAATTCTCACTAAATGCATGTAACCAATTAAAAGAGAACTCTCGACTTTCCCGTAAACATTAATGGAGTTTTCTTGTTACTAACATTAAAGTAAGTCGAATCTGTTACTAGGAAAATACGCAGTAGTTCATAAGATTCCACCGTTTGCTTAAACAATAGATTCGGTGTTACTCAAAATGAAATCATTTGTTGCAGACAAAACCGATGCACTGTAATCGTCATACAAACCATCGTTACATAACAAGTTGAAGGAAATTGTCATTGAAACTGGTGAAGTTTACAGAAAAACCAAAGAGCTTCTCTCCCCAGGCTGAAATTCAACCAGAATTCTCCTCTATCGCGACCGAACCACCAGAACTGCTAACGTCGCTTTCCCCTGCTTTCATCTCGAGGAACACATCGGTGATTGCAGTTTTGGACCGCAAGGAGGCCTTCAGTAACTTCACAGCCTATTTTCACAGAAGCGAATTTATTAAAACCGATGTCATGTTATTCTGAGCAATTCCACTGCCTCTTGCAGAAATAAAGTTTAAGCCAATGTCATTAAGAATTCAGTGTCGAACTAATCTTTGAACTTATAATGAGACATGAATATAATCTTTTACCTCGTCAACTCCGACACCGACGACTTTCACTTCGAGATCACCCACATCCTTAGTGTTGAGCTTGTTGAGCAGAGTGATGATAGATTCAGTGGACATAGGCCTCACCACCAGATCATCCATTATCATGTAGGTTGCAGCTCCCTTGACGAAACCTACCCCGCTTGAGCACGAAGGCTTATTTGTGGGATTCACAAACGTTACATTATGGTTCATAGCATAACAACCGCAAGAAGGACAAATGGTATTTGGATCGTTTGTCACATTTATGCAGCAACTGCCATGATTATAGTCACATGTATAAAGATTGGTGTATGTTGAGGATTGCAGTGTAGGCAACAGGAGAGCTACATTAGCAGCATAGTTAGCAACCATTGGCTTCAGAAGGATATCTTTGTTGGTTGCCGATTGCATGTAGGACTCTCCCAAATTTTCAATGCTCTGATAAATGTTTCCGGTGCACCCCTCCATTCCATGTTCCCTAAGGAGCCTTATCACAGTGCCAACAGGTAATGACATGATGTTGAAGAGAAAATCAACAAAATCTTTACCTGCTTCGGCAAACACGAGTGTGTTGGATTTCAAATCTATCAGAAGCTTTAGGCAGACACTAGTGGGACTTGAATCGGCCATTGGGGAAAAAAAGAAGAAAACTAGTGTTTGAATGTGAGATCTTAACAGTTCAATCAATGAATAATGGGAATTAGAAGGCCTAAACTAAGGTATGCTACTTTAGTATCAAATAGAGTTGAAGTGAGTAACAAGGGATTCTTTCCTCGATTTAATGGAATCGAAGCATTTTTCTTTATTGACTACTTTAGTTTCAAGTCTCGAATTAATGGAATCAATGCAAATATCCCTCCAACAAGGCAACAACTTCACACCCTATTTGCAGAAAAACAAGTCTAAAACCAATGGCATATTATCAATAATGAAAAAGCAAGATTTCCAAGGGAACTCACCACCTCTTGTTTGAGAAGCCTTATGACAGTACCAATCGGCAGTCATGAGATGTTTCAGCAAACAGTATAATTTACTATTTAAATGATTATGTAATGAACAGTATATAATTTACTAACCCTAAGTTTCAAGTATTTAACCATGGGAGTAAAACAGTAAGGAAAATCATAGACCTTTGCATCTTTTTCCTAGTGCTTTAAATCCCACTTTTGTCTTTGTTTTCAACCCCACCACCTCCTTTAGCTTCACTTTAATTCTCAAAACTGTCCTTTTGTTGCTTTTCTAACATTCATATGAACTTTCTTTTCTTAGAATTCCCTTTTTATGTCCTAATAACCAAAAATCTCTGTTATCATTTTCATGCTCCAACTAAGTGGCGGAACTTGGTGAAATAATACCAGTTTAGAACATAAACCCATAATTCATATATCAAATTATCAATTTAAGATAGCAACGTTGTTTCAAAATCACACAACTACAGTAACAACTGCTGAAATTTAAAGAAAAAACAAAGAGCTTATCTTCCTGGACTGAGATGCTCCCTTGAAACAATTTTCCAAACTGAAATTCAACCAGCATTTTCCTCTATCACGATACCGGACTTGCTAATGTCGCTTTCCCCTGCTTTCTTCTCGAGGAACACATCGGTGAGCACAGTCTTTGACTGCAACGATGCCTTCAGCAACTTCACACCCTCGTTAACTCCGACGGCAATGACTTTCTCTTCGAGATCGCCGACATCCTTAATGTTGTACTTGTTGAGCAAAGTGACAATGGAACTAGTGGCAATAGGCCTCACCACCAGATCATCCGTGATCATGAAAGTTGCAGCTTCTTTGACAAAACCACCCCCAACCACCTTGCTTGGCAGATTGACAAAAGTGAAACCCTGGCTCATCGAATAGTTACAGGTAGGACAACGGGAATTCGGATTATTTGCGATATACATGCGACAATTGACATTGCTGCCATTGCCACTACACCTATAGATATTGGTGTAAGCTGGGGGTTGGATGGATGGCAACAGTAGGGGTTCATAAGCAGCATAGTTAAAAGCTTGAGTCTTCAAAAGGATATCCTTGTTTGCCATCGACAACATGTAGGAATTGCCCAAATTTTCGATGCTTTCGTATATGTTCCGAATGCACCCTGCTGTTCCTTGTTTACCAAGGAGCCTAATCACAGTGCTAACAGGTAATGACATGATGCTGAAAATAAAATCAACAAAATCTTTACCGGCTTCGGCGAACACGAGTCTGTTCGATTTCGAGTCTATTAGAAGCTTTAGGGTGACACTAGGGGGACTGGAGCCGGCCATTGTGGAAGGCAAAGAAGAAAACATTGTTTGAATGTGTGATCTTCACAGTTGTTCAATTGATGAATAATGGGAATTAGAATGCCTAAGCAAATGTATGGCTACTACTTTATCTTCACAGTTGCTCAATCAATGAAAGAAGGATTAAGGATTCGAAAACCTTTTTGGCGTTTGAGGCGTTGCTTCACGAATCGAGACGGTGTGGAGCAAGGTTCAGTGGAGGAGTGCGTCATAGTTTGTTTGGAGCACCATCGGACGGTGAGTCTAACCAGATCGGAGTATGGCCGATTCACGGCGGCGGTAGGTCAGGCGTTGGCGTTGGGTTGGCTACTACCCTTGCATCACACTAGCGTATTTAAAAAAATATTATCCTTAAATTTTAAATACTTATATTAAATAATTTAAATTATGGTAAATTACATAAATCATCATCAAATTTTGTGCTTAGACCTATTTTAGCTACTCAACTTTCAATTTATACAATTAACTCACTCAACTTTGCACATTTAATAAATTTGGTCACTCATCCACTTTTTCGTTAACTTTATGTTGACGTGTATTAATTTAATAGTTTTACATCCACGTAAGAATTAATTAATTAAAAGGTTTTTTTTATATTTATAAAAAGGTGGTTGGGTGTAAATCTAATTTGACAAACTCAACTGAAAAAAAAATTAAAAGGGGCTCAAATAAGAAGAAGCCAAAAAAAGAGATAAACTTAAAGTTTAAGTTGAAGGAGATTTCAATTTTCAGTTGTGGTAAACCGACATTGTTGGAGACTTTATTGTCAGACGATAACCCAAGTAGGCAATTTTTTGGTTATAGTAATTATGAAAAAAGGTTGCACAATTTTTATAATTTTTTTCGATGGTATGAACCCCCAATCTATTCTCGTGCAAAAATTCTTTTGGTGGGACTGCTAAGAGAAATCAGGGCAAATGACACGAGCAGAAAAAATGAGAAAATTTGGCGGATTATTGCATTGGTAGGTACTATTGTAATGACATGCATACTTTATGGATAGAAGTTGAAGATAAAATTTTAATGGGTATTTTGTTATGGATAACGTGTAAGGTTGAAGATAGAAATTTAATGGGTATTTTGTGTTTGAAAAATTTAGCATGAGTGATTTGTTATGCATAATGTATATAAGACAGACTTTAAAAATTTAACAATTTACCCTCTATTGTTTATCAATGAATGAAGTTAGTTTTTCAAATTTGTGTTTAAACTTATTAGCACATACAAAAATAACTAAATTAGCAAATACAAAAGTATCTGAATTATGGGCAAATTTGTTCAATGTGCAAAGTGTAGTGATTTTTTTTGTACAAATTAAAAGTTGAGTGACCAAAATAGATATGAGCGTAAAATTGAGTGATGAGTAGTTTATCCTTTAAATTATTCATAATATAATTTTCTTGATAATTCGAAAATAAATAAATGGATAGAGGTAGTGTCCTCAACCTGTTGGAATATAATTTTTTTAATAATGACATATGAATTTTATTAAATACTATAAAAAATAGGATTAATATCCTATACACTGGCGGTGGAAAATTTTTATTTCCACAAGCGCCTCAATTATAGGGTTTAGGGTTAGTGTTTAGGGTTTAGAGTTTAGGGGTTTTAGTGTAAAGGTTTAGAATTTAGGGTTCATGTTTAGAATTTAGGAATTAAGATTAAAATTTAGGGTTTAGGGTTAGGGTTTAGTTTTAGGGTAATATGGGTGGGGATGTAGGTTTTAACCTATAAACCCTAAATTTTAACCCTAAATCCAAAATTCTATCAATAATCCCTAAATTCAAAACTACTACACTTATACCCCTAAATTTTAAACACTAAACGAAGTCCCTAACCCCTAAAACTAAGGCGCTTGTGTAAAAAAGTTTCCACAAGCGCTTGTGTATAGAACAATTTAGGGATTGTTGATAGAATTTTGGGTTTAGGGTTAAAATTTAGGGTTTATAGGTTAAAACCTAAATCCCTACCCATATTACCCTAAAACTAATCCCTAACCCTAAACCCTAAATTCTAAATTCTAAACATGAACCCTAAATTCTAAACATTTACACTAAAACTCCTAAACTCTAAACCCTAAGACTTAACCCTAAACCCTATAATTGAGGCGCTTGTGGAAACAAAAAATTTCCATCGCCAGTGTATAGGATATTAATCCAATTTATATATCAAAATTATTGTTTTAAAATCACAACTAAATGGAAGACATTATCCAAACCACACCATTATTACATAACAGGCTGAAGGCAATTGTCATGCAAACTGCTGAAATTTAAAGAAAAACCAAAGAGCTTCTCTTCCTAGACTGAGATGCTCTTGGAACATTTTTCCAAACTGAAATTCAGCCAGCATTTTCCTCTATCACGATACCGGAATTGCTAATGTCGCTTTCCCCTGCTTTCTTCTCGAGAAACACATCGGTGAGCACAGTCTTCGACTGCAACGATGCCTTCAGCAACTTCACACCCTCGTCAACTCCGACGGCAATGACTTTCTCTTCGAGATCTCGGACATCCTTAATGTTGTACTTGTTGAGCAAAGTGACAATGGAACTAGTGGCAATAGGCCTCACCACAAGATCATCCGTGATCATGTAAGTCGAGGCTTCATTGACAAAGCCTTCCCCAACATTGTTTTGCATATTGACAAAAGTGAAATTACGTATCATCAAACTGGTGCATGAAGGACAACGGGATTTCGGATTATTTGCGATATACATGCGACAATTGACATTGCCGCCACTGCTACTACACCTATAGAGATCGGTGTAAGCTGGGGGCTGGATGGATGGCAACAACAGGGGTTCATATGCAGCATAGTTTAAAGCTTGAGCCTTCAAAAGGATATCCTTGTTTGCTTCCGACAGCATGTAGGAACTGCCCAAATTTTCAATGCTTCCGTAAATGTTTTGAATGCACCCTGCTGTTCCTTGTTTACCAAGAAGCCTTATCACGGTGCCAACAGGTAATGACATGATGCTGAAGATAAAATCAACAAAATCTTTACCTGCTTCGGCAAACACGAGTCTGTTGGATTTTGAGTCTATCAGAAGCTTTAGACTGACACTAGTGGGACTGGAGCTGGCCATTGGGAAAAAAGAGGAAGAAAACTATTGTGTGAATGTGAGATCTTCACAGTTGTTCAATCAGTGAATGATGGGAATTAGAAGGCATAAGCAAATGTATGGCTGCTTTTTATTCATTGCGTTTCAAACAAATAGAGTTGAAGTGAGTAACAAGGGATTCTTTCCTAATCGATTCATTTATCTTCATTGGTTACTTTAGTTTCAAGTCTCATATTAAATATAATGGATTGCAAAGAAAAGCAAACTTAAAATTCAGATGATTCGATCGTTTTCTGATGGCTGAATGTAGGTATCATTCATATTCTCGAGGCTGTCGTAAAGGTTTCCAAGGGAACCAACCATCACTTGTTTGGTGAGAAGCCTTATGACAGTGCCAATAGGCAATGGCAGAATGTAGAACAGAAAAGCAACAAAATCTTTCCCATATTCTGCAAACAGAACTCTTTTGCTTGTTGTGTCAAGCTAGTATGCATAAAATAAAACAAGTGAACATAACCCATAATTTATATATCAAATTATCAATTTAAGATAGTTTCCAAATGACAACTGATAGAACAGAAGCACTTCTCAGCTTGAGACTATAATTTCCAGGTTTCAATTTCTAAAATGAAATTTTCGGAAGTGGAGCTTGAACAGATTGCTCATTAAGTCTGAGATTTCAGTGCAATGGTTCAGACTTTATAGAGGGCTCCTTCTCCCCACCAAGGAAAACAGCAGTAAGCACTGCCTTGGAGTTGGACCAGATCACTGCCCTAAGCAATTCTACTGCCTATTGCACATATAAAGCAAGTTTAAGACAATGTTATTAAGAATTCAGTGTCAAACTAATCTATATATAGATTTATAATGAGACAAGATAATATTTTACCTCTTTATCTCCAACACTAACGACTTTCACTTCGAGATCACTGAAATCCTTAATGTTGAACTCATTGAGCAAAGTGAAAATAGATTCAGAGGTCATAGGCCTCACCACCAGATCATCCATTATCATGAAAGTTACAGCTCCCTTGACGAAGCCTACCTCACCCGAGTATGAATACAAGTGTAATGCATTCGCAAAAGTCACATTATGTTCCATACCATCCAAGCAAGAAGGACAATATTTACCCTGACAATTTGTCACATATATGCAACATTTGACATCGTTATTGTTGCCACACCTATAAAGATTTGTGTATTTTGAGGATTCCAGTCTAGGCAACAGGCGAGCTACATTAGCGGCATAGTTAGCAACCATTGGCTTCAGAAGGATATCTTTGTTAGTTTCTGAAATGTAGTAATCGCCCAACTTTTCAATGCTCTGGAAAATGTTTACAGTGCAACCCTCTATTACTTGTTTACTAAGGAACCTTATCACGGTCCCAACAGGTAATGACATGATGTTGAAGAGAAAAGCAACAAAATCTTTGCCTGCTTCAGCATACAGAAGTCTGTGGGATTATGGGTCTATCAGAAGCTTCAAGCTGAGACCAGCCATGGAAAAATACTAGGGTAAACTACATAAATAGTCCCCCGACTATGCTCTAATTATCTTTTGCATCCCCCGACTATCAGAAGTTACAAACTGGTCCCCTGACTTAAAAAAAATAACAAATTGATCCAGTGCCGTTAAAAATTTAACGGCTGGTGACGTGGCAGTTAACAAAAATTGGCATAATAACACATTTAGTCCTCAACTTTTACACTTTGTTTAACTTTGCCCTAATTCTAAAAAAATGACCCTTAACATTTCAAAATTCTATCAATTTAATCCATTTTTTCTCTCCACAAAAAATATTAATAAATTGAGTCGAATTTATAAATTTAAAAATTGAGTTTTTTCACATTGATTTAATTTAAAAAATTTGATTTTTTCGAGTCTTAGTTCTCTAAGTTATCCCCTCCATCGTCTCATCCCTTACATATTCCGTTTTTTTCTTCTTCCAGTTTTCATTGAATCCAATCCAACTCTAAACTCTCTGCCAATTGATAAAAAACTCATGGAAAATCGACAAACCAACCCGAAGAATCACTAAAAATCTTTGCAAATCCAACAAAATTCCATGGATGGGTATGTATCCCTCAATCCACAATCACCCAAGCCATCACCATTGCCGAGAGCCCAAGCCATCAACTTTTGAAATTGTTCTGGATTGTTTGTAGTTCGATTATTTTCTGGGTTTAACTTTATTGAGATTTTTAGATTTCATTTTCGAATCAGTAGATTCCATTAGATACGCTCCCTGTTTTTTACTACAAATCCATCATAGGTGTAAACAACCCTTTTGATTGCGCGGTTTTCTTGTGTGAATTCGAGCCCAGAGATAAGCTTAGATTGTTGCCAAATTGCAGTCATGCCTTCCACATGGAGTGTATCGACACTTGGCTTCTGTCCCATTCCACCTGCCCTTTGTGTAGAGCCACCTTACTCCCTGATTTCTCTCTAATCAACACCTCTTCAGTTTCACAACCACCCCTTGTTTATGTTCTTAAATCTGGGACTGGGATTCACAGCTCAAGAGAGACTGAGATTGTCACCTATAGAGAAAGAGAAAGTGTTCTAGGAAGAAGCAGTTCGATTCTGAGATTAGATTCCAATCTGGGTCTTTCTGGAGACACCGAATCATGTGAAATCCTGGAAAATGATGAAGCCAACCAACAAGTAGCAATGGTGGATTCTGGGGAAAAAGTTGTGCCTGTTAAGCTAGGTAAGCTTGAAAAAAGAGTAAGATATTGGTGGGAACCTAAAAAATTATACACATGGATTGTGTGGAGAGAAAAAATGGATTAAATTGATAGAATTTTGAAATGTTAAGGGTCATTTTTTTAGAATTAGGGCAAAGTTAAACAAAGTGTAAAAGTTGAGGACTAAATGTGTTATTATGCCAATTTTTATTAACTGCCACGTCACCAACCGTTAAATTTTTAACGGCACTGGATCAATTTGTTATTATTTTTAAGTCAGGGGACCAGTTAGTAACTTCTGATAGTCGGGGGATGCAAAAGATAATTAGAGCATAGTCGGGGGACTATTTATGTAGTTTACCCAAAATACTAATGATAAAAGGCAAGATGTTAAGCTGAGACCAGCTTCAAGCTTCTGTATACTTGGGATACTTGAGAGGCCAATGTTCAGTATTTCTAGTACCATTTTTCTCAACAGGTTCAATGTTCAGGGTTCTTGTGTTCTTGAAGAGAAAGTCATTGATAAGTGAGTGAATCCGGTAAAGTATCCAAACAATGCTTAGATTTCTTGCTAATGAAATTTTCTTGGAAGTAAAGAATTTGTAAAACTTGTCTGTAAAGTATACCTTTTGTATGTTATAATAGAGACTTGAGGATAGTGGATAGAATCCCTTGTGCATCACTTCAACTCAGCTTGTTTGAGTCCCAATGAACAAAATTAGGCATATATTTCTTCTTGATTGATCTCAATTCCAAGGAGCCTAGACACAAAGACATGGCTGCCAACACTGTTAGCTTGAAGCTTCTGGTCCACACAGCAAGCCAAAGAGTTCTGTTTGCAGAATCCGAGAAAGATTTTGTTGATTTTTGTGAGAAAAGGGCCATGGTGGCCGAAGATGCAATGAATAATGGTGGGTTGTGTGTGATCGGTAGTTAGGGATTTGTTGTTTGAAGAAGATGGACAGGATATTTTCCAGAGAGAACAATGTGTTTCTCTGTATCTTTAAATAGGCTGATATAGAGTTTTAATATAACTAGAACTATATTTTTATCTTTAATTTAAATAATACTTATTCCTAACTTAAACAAGACTTCTAATAAATCTAAACTACTGATTAGAAATAAACTCTAATTACACATTAAATAAAAACTCTAACACTCCTTGTCAACTTACACTCCCCTCAAGCTATAACACTTCTCAGATAACTTACAATTTTCTGTTCAACATCCTATCTTTGCCTACCGGCACTGTCACAAGGCTTCTCACAAAACATGAGTTGGTGGGTTCACTTGGTAACCTGTATGACAGCCTTGAGAATATGAATGATACTTACATTCTGCCATCAGCAAACAAAGACACCCTCTTAAACCCTGTAGTTTCCAACAATACTGCAAATGTACCTCCTTTGTTGCCAACAATCGAATCGTCGAAACCCTCCGGATTTTATAGGTGTGATAATAGTTACCGTTTGAAAGGCTGCGGTCTCTATGTTGCAACCGGTTCTAAATCCATCTGTCCTTCCTGCAACAGTGTCATGAGCCAAAGTGCAACTGTTGTTAACCCGAAAAAGGATTCATCCACCGATGAGGGAGGTTATGTGAAAGGGGTAATTACATACATGATCTCGGATGATCTTGTCGTAAGGCCTATGTCTGCCATCTCTTGTATTACTTTACTCAACAAGTTCAATGTCAAGGACGTAGGGGTTCTTGAGGAGAAAACCATTGATGTAGGAATGGATGAGGTAAGAAACAATCCCTTTCCTTCTGCTGCCTCAATTCTAAGCTATCTATGGAAAAACTTTGAAAATTTTGACAATATGGCATTGGTTTCAATCAGCTTGCTTTGCTGAAAATAGGGTGTGAAGTTGCTGAAGGCATCGTTGCAGTCCAAGGCCGTGCTCACCGATATGTTTGTCGAGAAGAAAGCAGGTGAAAGTGATGCTAGTGATTATGCCGGTTCACATTCAATCGTGATATAGGAAAGGCTGGTCAAATTTGAGTTCGCAAGATTGTTTCAGTAGTCTCTCAATCTAGTATGAATGTCTGTTTCTATGATCTGTTATTTCATAATGGTGTGGTTTGAAAAACCTTGTAAGTCTTACCTATTTTAAGCATTTGTTGTTGTATTGCTTACTCAAAGGGTTTATACTGTCTATCTAAGTTTTATAATCTCA
This sequence comes from Hibiscus tridactylites, assembly GCA_958450335.1. Classification (NCBI taxonomy): domain Eukaryota; kingdom Viridiplantae; phylum Streptophyta; class Magnoliopsida; order Malvales; family Malvaceae; genus Hibiscus; species Hibiscus tridactylites. Next base: position 85,739,382 of record OY288283.1, on the reverse strand, counting down.
ACCTCAAATCTTAACTTTTAAGTGTGAACATAAACCTAAGATGAACAAGATAAAAAAAATAAACAAACACGAGCAAAGATCGGTTTACTCAAGCTTGTTTGATATAGAACCCTATGAGATACCAATCAAGTAGGGTTCGCCAACTAACCAAATAACCAAAAACAACAATAGTAACTAGTTCCATGTTTTAAATGTTGATACATACATGCAGTCAGCAGCAAACAAAGATACCCCTAGGCTTCAAACTCTGCTTCTAATGTTGTACAACTCTTGTTTCCGAACATGCAATCCTCAACATCCACCTCCAATCTGTATCGGTGCAGTGATAAGTGTGGAAAAGTACTATATTTTATACCCCTTTTACTTAGATTATTGTTTATACTTGAGCCCATTTAGTTGCATATTTTTTTTATCAACATCCTATCGTTGCCTATCGGCATTGTCACAAGGCTTCTCACAAAACAGGAGATGGTGGGTTCACTTGGAAACATGTATGACAGCCTTGAGAATATGAGTGATACTTACATTCAGCCATCAGCAAACAAAGACACCCTCTTAAACCTTGTAGTTTCCAACAATACTGCAAATGTACATCCATTGTTGCCAACAATCGAATCACCGAAACCCTCTAGAATTTATAGGTGCCGTAACATGTACCCTATGGACAACTGCGATCTCTATGTTGAAGCTGATTCTAAATCCATCTGTCCTTCCTGCAATAGTGTTATGAGCCAAAGTGCAACCGTTGTCAATCCAAAAAAGAAGGATTCATCTATGGACGAGGGAGGTTATGTGAAAGGGGTAATTACATCCATGATCACGGATGATCTTGTTGTAAGGCCAATGTCAGCCATATCTTGTATATGTTCCTCGAGAAGAAAGCAGGCAAAAGTGTTGTTAGCAATTCTGTTGGTTCACATTCAATCATGATATAGGAAAGGCTGGTTGAATTTCACTTTGCAAGATTGTTTCAAAAGTATCCCAGTCTGGTATGAATATCTGTTTCTATGACCTGCTATTTCGTAATGGTGTTATTTGAAAAAGCATTTTAAGTATATCTTCATTTGTTGTTGTATTGCTTACTCGAATGGTTTATACAGTCTATCTAAATTTTATAATCTTAACTATTAAGTGTGAATTGAGCAATTAAAAAATCCAAGTTCTCTCCAAAGTACTGTTTTTCTAATTGTTTCTTTCAATAGTTCTGCTTCGAGCGGCAGTTTTAACCATTACTTTGTCCTGGTTCACCATTCCTATCCAAGCCAACAATTACATTAACATTAGTCTGAAACAGAATGTAACTTCAACAATACCTCGAAAAATAAGCAATATATAATAAGCATATGAGTTCATACACTTCTAGCCTCTAACACAACTCAATATTGGAATCAACAAAAGAACAAGCGACGAGAATCTCTGGGTCAGCACCAGCAAGGACATCTAAGTGTGTAAACAAACCAGCAATGCATTGACAGCAGCAAAAGCATTTCGCATTTCAATCACTTAGAACTGAACACCTCCTCCTTACCTTTTGGGTAAGGAAAACATCAGTAAGCACGGTTGTAGACGTAAGCGATGCCTTCAGTAACTTCACACCCTGAAACAAAAACCAGATAAGATCCATGAAACTTGTGTTTCTTACAGCAATTTATAAACAGATGGGGATGATCATTCTCACCTCATTCATGCCTACATTTACCACTTTCTCCTCCAAAGCATCAACATGTTTAACGTTTAAATTATTGAGCATCCTTATGCTTGAAATAGTTGACATAGGGGAAACAATCAGATCATCCATGATTGTATATGTAACACCTTTCACATAACCACCCTCGTTCATAGCAATTGATTTTAAAGCCTTATTTGGGGGGTTTACAAGTTTTGAAGGGGAGTTCATGACCTTAGAGCAACAAGGGCAAGTAGATGTTGGATCATTTGCATAATACAAACGACAACCAATACCATGACCATAGGAACAATGGTAAAATCCTTGTTTTGTTGATGATCGACTGTTTGAAAACGAGAGAGGAACATTGGTTGTTAAGCTTGGAGAATATTTAGGGTTCAACAAGGTATCCTTGTTTGTTGTAACGTATGCATCACTCAGATTTTCCACACTCTCATAAAGATTTCCAAGGCATCCACTTATGCCTTCTTTTGTAAGCAACTGTACAACAGTAGCAACAGGCAATAACAATATGTTAAAGAGAAAATCGACAAAATCTTTGCCAGCTTCGGCACATACAACCCTTTGCCCTTTTGTATCTATCAAAAGCTTCAAGCTCAAAGTGGAGGGGGCCATGAATGGTATTAGTCGATATGAAACTGTGGGAAATCCAGTGAATCTCCCATCTAGTTTTTCTTGCTTTATATAGAGAGATTTGCTTTAGCAGAAATGATCTTTGGAGAGAATTGGAAAGGACAAAATGAACATTCACAAAAGAGAACTCTTGGCTTTCCAGTGATTGAACCTGCCATGTAAACATTAATGGAGTTTCTTTATTACTAACATTAAACTTAGTTGAATCTGTTACTAGGAAAATAGGAATGCCATCCATTTTTCAATGAATTAACGAAGTTTGATTAAATTTTTTTAAAAAACCACAAATTAACGATTAAGTATGTTTGGATCAAATGATATTTTTTCCTTTAGTTTTGATTAAGTATGTTTGGATTATGTAATTTAGACTTTTTAGTTGTATTTGAATTGTTTTAAATTGTATATTTTTGTTCATAATAAATATACCACTGGGAAGCCAACGAAACTTATATCATGTGCATGGTGGTTCCACTTCTCAGTGGTCCTTTGAACTCTATATAAACCATTGATTCTGGCTGTGCTAATCAAATCTGAAGCCTCAAGTTTCTAGTAATTGTTTTTTGCAATGGCTTCCCCCACTATTAGTTTTTGCCTGTGCTTGTGATCGACTCGAAGTCCCAGAAAGTACTGTATGCTCATGCTGGTAAAGATTTTGTTGATTTTCTATTCAACATTATGTCGTTGCCTGTTGGCACTGTGATGAGGCTGGTTACCACAAAACAAATGGTGGGATGCATTGCAAACCTTTTTGGCAGCATTGGAATTTTGGGTGATCCATTCAAGCAGTCAGCAGCAACATACAAGGATACTAATGCTCTACAACTCTTGTTTCCAAACATGCAATCCTCAACATCCACAACCAATATTTATAGGTGCAGCAAGTCTCTAAAGGGTGATTGTCAAATAGTTAAGACAGATGATCCAGAAGATCTTTGTTTGTTCTGCAATAATGTTATGAATAAAAATGTAACTTGGGATTCTTGTGCTACTTATCTGATCATGGATGATCTGAAAGTGAGGTCAATGTCGAGTTTTTCCAGTACCACTTTGCTCAACAGTTTCAATGTTCAGGGTTCTGGTGTTCTTGAAGAGAAAGTCATTGAAATGGGACCGGGTCAGGTAAAGGATCCTCTGTAAGTATATATGTTTGCATATTTAGTTTCATAACAGTGGCTTAAAATTTTTGTTTTGTGCAAATAGGGAATCAAACTGCTGCTGGCATCGTTGCAATCCAAGACAGTGCTCACAGATGTATTCCTCAGCTAAAAGGCCAGGAAGAAGGGTTCTGAGTGATCAAAATATGATGTGTATCTCACTTCAGAAAATGAAACTGTTGAATTACAGTGTCGAATTGAGAAATGGCTCTCTTGTTCATGCAGTTTTGTCATTTGGAAACAATGTTATGATCTTAAATTCATAATATGATATATCCTTTTCTTTATATATCCCAAAACTGAGCAACCTTATGCGCACTATAAGCTATATTTGGACGAGTGTGACACACATAAAATAATGCACCAACTATACTACGATAGGCATGCGCATCAACTAATGGACTGCCACCTTCTTTTATCAGTTTAGTAGAGGACACCATTGGTGTGGGAGCGAGATTGACTTGACTCATTTTAGTCTTTTCAAACAATTCAAGCACAGACTTTTTTTTAATTAAGCATAAGAGACTCACCAACTCGACACGCTTCTATTCCCAGAAAATAAATAAGTGCACCTAGATCTTTAAGGGCAAATGTAGCGCTTAGCTTTAAAATGACATTTTCGACCTCTTGACTTGAACTTTGAGTGATAATAATGTCGTCTACATACACTATCAAGTATGTAACGACATCTTCAACATTCTTAACAAACAAAGAAGTATCTGTTTTAGATTCCTGAAATCCAATGTCAACAAGATATTCACGCAACTTGTTATACCAGTTTCGTGGTGCTTGCTTGAGCCCATAAAGTGCTTTATGCAAAAGACACACAAGAGGAGTCCCATTAGCTGCAGTTTGTTCAAACCCCGGGGTTGGTCCATGTAAACCTCCTCAGTCAATTCACCATTCAAGAACGCGTTATTGATGTCAACCTGACGGAGACACCATTTGTTATTTATAGCCAAGGCGAGATCCACATTCAAAGTCGAAAAACGCACCACAGGACTGAAGGTTTCCTTGAAATCTTGACCAGAGACTTGTGAAAAACCTTTTGCCACGAGACGCGCCTTATATCTCGACACCGTTCCATCAGGATTACGCTTGATCTGAAAAATCCATTTGCAACCAATTGAGCGACGCCCTGCAGGTAACTCAACCAGCCTCCAAGTACCATTGTTGACAAGAGCATTGTACTTGACATGAACATCATCCTTCCATTCACTCAACTGCAATGCTTGATAAACAGTGTCAGGATCTACTTCTTCATTCGAAGCAGCTGCAGTGTACAATTTGGGCTTAAAAATTCCACATTTACTTCTCATGGCCATGGAATGAGTGTTACGGATCGCATTTGGTGGCCCATGAACAGTATCAAGACCATCGAAGTTACTTGTGGCTAGGACATTATCTGGTGATACAACAACATCAAAACTACTTGTGGCTGGGACATCATCTGGTGGTACAACAACATCAAAATTACTTGTGGCTGGGACATCATCTGGCGGTACAACAATAGTACCAGACATGAAACAATTTAGATGATCAGTGCCGCCAGATTCATGCTGACACTCTCTAATAGAGACTGGCGATGAAACAATAGGTGAGCTGCCCACTGAGGGGTGATGCACTGGAGATTGGTGCACTAGAGAGTGGGGAATTGTCGACTGAACTTTATCATTGTGACTAGAGGCATTCGGTTGAGTGTCATCAGTATGTGGAGGATCACAATTAACAACATGTGGAGCAGTGACATTAGGGACAACATGCAAAGGAGATGATCGAAACAATACTGAAGAACCATCTTTCAACAATTCACCAGACCAAGACATAGAGCCTGCAAAAGGAAACAACGAATCGTCAAACACCACATGTCGTGAAACGATCACCTTACCTTGAGGCGTGAGACACTGATTGCTTTTGTGAAGAGGACTATAACCAAGAAAGGTACAGGCCTGTGATCGAAATTAACATACCTTGAAATAAGGAAACCAATTAGAATTTCTTGCAATTTGTGATTGAACATCACATCGATCTCTAGGACAAATAATTTAGTTCCCAATTTACAAACAACTATCAAAATTTTTTGAAACCAAGTTGATACGGTTTCAGTAGAATGTTGAACCGATCAACTATAAGCCTTTGTGTTACATTTTGACCAATTGTAAATAAGAACATTGCAACTTTTTCCACTAAACTTTTTTCTCATCTTCTAAAAGCCTATCCACCTTTAGCCTATAACAAAAATTTAAAAAAATATTTAATTTTTCATACGAAGCCTTTATAACACATTGTTTGATTTTCAAATAAAATTTCCTTAACATATGTCTCACCATTTAGTATAGAAGTCCTGCATGACATCTTAGGTGTCAATGCATTGTAGTACTTATGGACATATTTTAGAATAAAATTTCCTTAATTTTTCATACGAAGCCTTTATAACACATTGTTTGATTTTCAAATAAAATTTCCTTAACATATGTCTCACCATTTAGTATAGAAGTCCTGCATGACATCTTAGGTGTCAATGCATTGTAGTACTTATGGACATATTTTAGAAGTAAAAATTATCCCATTTCATCATCTAAATCAGACAAACTTTTTAAACATTATAATTTCTTGCGTAATATAATCATAAAATATTTGTTAATGACATACTTCATATTATTTAATAATATAGTAATAAAATGTCATCAAATACTCCACATAATCAAATGATAGTTTAACATATTACTGTATCACATAAAATAAAATAAATAATAATTATAAAATACTTAAGACTAATAAGACTATCCACCCATTCCTTTCGCCTTGCAATAGATATTCCAACAAAAATTTATCTCCATTTTGCCGATATTCACTTTTCAATTGTTTTGTTATAAGAACGTGAAGAAACACATTCCATATTTTTCAAAGTTTTCATACATATACCTATAGAATAAGGGTCGGAAATTGATAATTTGCATCTCTCAACTTTTATTTTAGCCGCTTCTTTGGCACTCAATGTGGATGCCCAATTATTCAAAAATACTTCCATCATATTTATTTTATTCACTTTACTAGATCGATGCTCTCTAAAAATTGAATTAATTTTATGTTTTTTTTACCTTTTTCAAACCGTTCACCTTCTGAGCCATTACCTTCCAAGTCAACATGTATAGTATCGGATAAAAAACTCATCTTCCAAGCGTCTCTCCTCATTGAGAGATAATGGATCTTCAGTAGATAATTGTTGAAGTTTTTTAGTTGCAGTTGCTCTATTGAATATCTCACCAAGTAATTCATAATCCTCGCAACCTTAAAAAATCCTTCCCGAATGTCTTGTGTTGCATGAATGGTATTTGATGTCACATCCCATTTCACTCTAGTATGTCCAATCAACTAAAAAAATGAAGATACTTTGTATGTAGGCGATTGAACTTACCTTTCAATCTATCAACACCATAATCTACTCCAATTACATTACGCATCTCATTATTAATTTTAGCCCACACTTTTTTTTAACTTTTCCAACTAAAAGTTGAACTAATACTACCTCATTTCCTTTATTCCTTTCAGTCAATCTTTCGTATCATCAATATCTTTACCATTTCCTCCCATGTAAATTACTATTTAACATACAAACCAAATATAAATAAAATTATTCTAAACAAATTTTATTTTAGACAAAACAAGATTTATATATATACACACACATACTAATTACCATTTCCTTTGCAGTTGTCGCTTCTGCAATTTTTTAAAGGTAGATTTATTTACCGTTTGAAAAATGAAATACAACGCCCTTTGGTCTCTTTTACAAGCATCCCTTAGTTCTCTTTTCTGTTCATTGGTCAGAGCTGCCTCTGTTGCTTCATTTTTCGGCTCAGTGTATCCTTTTACAACAGTATCCCAACATTCTTGTGATTCGAGTAATGCCTTCATTTGAATACTCCAGTTGCCATAATTCGTCTTGGTCAATCTCGAAATTTAGGATTGGATCATGTTCTCCATCTTCTTGTGGCTTAAACTCGAACCAAGCTCGGATACCACTTGTTGGAAGCGTTAGGTGGGCACTTAATATAATTTATAACGTACGATATTATTAATACGAAAAGATACGAGTACAACACGAACACTAGCTTCGGCTAGTTTACAAACACTACTCACAAAGCTTTGCTAAGCTCACTCGACACACAAACTTTTCTTTTTCTCTCGACTCATACACTCACTGATTTTTGTTTCTTGCACTCACTCATACATTACTAAGAACTAAAACACACACATATATATAGGAGAATTTAACCGCCTTAGTTGTTGTCATTCCTTGCCGTGTTTAACTTCAATTAATTGCTTCATTTATCTTTTGTTGTTGCCGACATTCTTTCGTGGTTTAAGCTAATGCCATTTCATTGATTTGGTTGCTACCATACACGTTGTTTTGCTACCATATTTCCAAGTGTTTCATTACATTTCCAATCATTTAGGAAGCCTTCAAATGCTGCCACCTCAATTCTTCTCATCATTGGTTGATGCCACCTCAATTCTAAATTAATTAATTTAGTTAAATAAAAATAATTAAAATCCCCCAATAAGGTGGTGACACGTGTTACCATCTTATTGAATAATTAATTTATTTTATTAGATTAAAATTAGGACTAAATTGATATATTGTATAAGTATAGAGGACCAAATGTGTAATTATACCAATTTTTTAACAGTTCCGTCAATTTTTTCATTTTTTTAACGGCGTGTGGCTAAAATGGAACCATTTAAATAGTTGTGTGGTGCATTTGCGACAAAAAATAATATAGTGGTCATTTTGACACCAAACCCATAGTTCAGTGGTCAACTGTGTAGTTTACTCAAGAAATTACTTTCATGTCATCCAATTCTTCCTCGTTTTCTCTTTCATCCTCTTCAAAGAATTCATCTTTTTCAGTTTCCAACCTAATAAAATTATGCAATGTGCAATATGCTTTCGGTATATAACGTATTTTTCTAAGAAGATAATTGGGCATATCTCTCAATATAACAAATCTTTTTCAGCACTCCAATACTTTGTTCAATCGCATTCCGAACAGAAGAATGTCTCGTATTAAATAATTCTTCTTTTTCTCTTGGTTGATGTCTACCTATAAAGTCACGTGCATGATACCTTTATTCACAAAATGGTGTAAAAAATCCAGGTATTTTAGATATATAGCATCTACCACATAATATTTACCTACAATTCTAATATGAATCACTTATAAATAAAAATCACATCTAAAATATAAATAATGCTAATAAACTTTTATAAACAATAATTAAGCTATTAAAACATACCGGCACTTAGCATTGGAAAAGAAATTTTGATCAAAATGATTACTTAATATCGCATTAACAAAAATTTTAGTGTCAAGAGCCGTTCCTTCCCATCCAGCACACACAAATATAAATAACATCTCATGAGAGCAAGCTACCAATACATTTTAAAAAAGATTTTACTTTCTGTTTTGAAATGATATACGCTTTGATGCAGGAGTCCAAGCAGATACTTCAATTTCATCTATAGCCCCAATATAATTCTTAATTCATAAAAAATATAAATTGAGATATAAACTTAAAATATAAAACAAAAATATTAAAAATGTGTATATGCAAAACAAAAAATCATATTTAACATACGTTGAAGAAAGAAACCAATTAAAATATTTTGCAATTTCTTATTGAACATCACCTTGATCTCTAGGACAAATAATTTTAGTTTCCAATTTATAAAGAAATATTAAAACTTTTTGAAACCAAGTTGATATGGTTTCAGTAGAATGTTGAACCGATTAGCTATAAGCCTTTGTATTACATCATTGGTCACTTTTTTCTCAAGCTTCAAATCCCACTTTTGTCTTTGTTTTCAACCCCACCACCTTCTTTAGCTTCACTTTAATTCTCAAAACTGTCTTCTTTTGTTGCTTTTCTAACATTCATATGAACTTTCTTTTCTTAGAATTCCTTTTTTTTCACAATAACAAAAAATATATATTAACATTTTCATGCTCCAACTCAGTGGCAGAACTTGGTAAAATAAAACAAGTTTAGAACACAAACCCATAATTTACATATCAAAATTATTGTTTTAAAATCACAACTAAATGGAAGACATTATCCAAACCACACCATTATTACATAACAGGCTGAAGGCAATTGTCAAGCAAACTGCTGAAATTTAAAGAAAAACCAAAGAGCTTCTCTTCCTAGACTGAGATGCTCCTGAAACATTTTTCCAAACCGAAATTCAACCGGAATTTTCCTCTATCACGATGCCGGAGTTGCTAACGTCGCATTCCCCTGCTTTCTTCTCGAGAAACACATCGGTGAGCACAGTCGTCGACTGCAACGATGCATTCAGCAACTTCACACCCTCGTTAACTCCGACCACAATGATTTTTTCTTCGAGATCTCCGATATCCTTAATGTTGTACTTGTTGAGCAAAGTGACAATGGAACTAGTGGCAATAGGCCTCACCACAAGATCATCCGTGATCATGTAAGTTGCAGCTTCTTTGACAAAGCCCTCCCCAACATTGTTTTGCAGATTGACAAGAGTGAAGATGTGGTTCATCAAACTGGCGCAGGAAGGACAACGGGAATTCGGATTATTTGCCATATACATGCGACATTTGACATTGCCGCCACCGCTACTACAACTATAGAGATCGGTGTAAGCTGGGGGCTGGATGGATGGCAACAACAGGGGTTCATATGCAGCATAGTTTAAAGCTTGAGCCTTCAAAAGGATATCCTTGTTTGCTTTCGACAGCATGTAGGAACTGCCCAGATTTCCGATGCTTTCGTAGATGTTTCGAATGCACCCTGCTGTTCCTTGTTTACCAAGGAGCCTTATCACGGTGCCAACAGGTAATGACATGATGCTGAAGATAAAATCAACAAAATCTTTACCTGCTTCGGCAAACACGAGTCTGTTGGATTTTGAGTCTATCAGAAGCTTTAGACTGACACTAGTGGGACTGGAGCTGTCCATTGGGGAAAAAGAGAGGAAGAAAACTATTGTCTGAATGTGAGATCTTCACAGTTGTTCAATCAGTGAATGATGGGAATTAGAAGGCCTAAACAAATGTATGGCTACTTTATATTAATTGGGTCTCAAACAAATAGAGTTGAAGTGAGTAACAAGGGATTCTTTCCTAATCAAATCATTTATCTTCATTGGTTACTTTAGTTTCAAGTCTCATATTAAATATAATGGATTGCATAGAAAAGCAAACTTAAAATTCGGATGATTCGATCGTTTGCTGATGGCTGAATGTAGGTATCATTCATATTCTCGAGCCTTCGGTAAAGGTTTCCGAGGGAACCAACCATCTCTTGTTTGGTGTGAAGCCTTATGACAGTGCCAATAGGCAATGGCAGAATGTAGAACAGAAAAGCAACAAAATCTTTTCCAAATTCTGCAAACAGAACTTGTTGGCTTGTTATGTCTACCAAAAGCTTGAAGCTAGTATGCATAAAATAAAACAAGTGAACATAACCCATAATTTATATATCAAATTATCAATTTAAGATTATGACAGTTTCTAAATGACAACTGCAAGAACAGAAGCACTTCTCGGCTTGAGACTATAATTTCCAGGTTTCAATTTCTAAAATGAAATTTTCGGAAGTCGAGCTTGAAAGATTGCTCATTAATTCCAAGAATTCAGTGTGATGGTTCAGACTTTGTAGAGGGCTTATTCTTCCCACCAAGGAAAACAGCGGTAAGTACCGCCTTGGACCAGATCAATGCCCTGAGCAATTCCACTGCCTATTGCACATATAAAGCAAGTTTAAGCCAATGTTATTAAGAATTCAGTGTCAACTAAGCTAATATAGACTTATAATGAGAAAAGAAGATAATCTTTTACCTCATTAGCTCCAACACTAACAACTTTAACTTCGAGATCACCCACATCCTTAATGTAGAACTCGTTGAGCAAAGTGATGATAGATTCAATGGCCATAGGCCTCACCACGAGATTATCCATTACCATGTAAGTTGCAGCTCCCTTGACAAAACCTACCTCGTCCGAGTTTGAAGGCTTGTTTGTCGGATTCACAAAATTTACATTATGTTTCATAATGTAATAATAGCATGAAGGACATTTGGTATTCGGATCAATTGTCACATTTGTGCGACAATTAACATTATCTTTGTTGTCACACCTATAAAGATTGGTGTATTTTGAGGATTGCGGTCTAGGCAACAGTAGAGCTATATTAGAAGCATAGTTAGTAACCATTGGCTTCAAAAGGATATCTTTGATAGTTGCTGATTGCATGTAGGAATCACCCAAATTTTCAATGCTCTCATAAATGTTTCCAGTGCATCCCTCAATTCCTTGTTTACTAAGGAGCCTTATCACAGTGCCAACAGGTAATGACATGATGTTGAAGAGAAAATCAACAAAATCTTTGCCTGCTTCGGCATACAGAACTCTCTGCGATTTCGGGGCTATCAGAAGCTTCAGGCTGACTGTGGTGGGACTGGGAGCAGCCATGGAAAAATACTAATGACAAAAGGCAAGACATGAAACTGTGGGAAATCCAGGGAATCTCAAACTACTTTTGCTTGCTTTATATAGAGTTAGCAGAAATGATCTTCGGAGAGAATCGGAAAGGACAAAATGAAGATTCACAAAAAAGAACTCTTGGCTTTCCAGTAATTCATCTGTAGATTGAACCTGAAATGTAAATATTAATGGAGTATCTTTATTTCTAACATTAAAGTTAGTTGAATCTGTTACGAGGAAAATATGCAATATCAGAAACCAAAGGACATCAGAAACAATAACAAATGCCTGCATTCAGCACAAGCATAGGCAAATCACAATGTGAACAATAATAAGAAGTAACGATAGGTAGAAGGCAGCCATCACATTGTTTAAAATCAAAGACGTCTGCACTCGGCGGAGGAACATAAGTAGGACCAGAGGAGGTCAGCTCCCCAAAATGTTTGAAATAATAGTCGAAGTTTCGCATGATACACACACACACACGTAATATGAATCAAAATGTAGCTTGGGATTCTTGTGTTACTTATATGATCATGGACGATATGGAGGCGAGGCCAATGTCCTGTATTTTTAGTACCATTTTGCTCAACAGTTTCAATGTTCAGGGTTCTGGTGTTCTTGAAGCGAAAGTCATTGACATGTGAGTGAATCGGGTAAAGGATCCAAACAATGCTTAGATTTCTTGCTAATGAAATTTTCCTGGAAGTAAAGAATTTGTAAAACTTGTCTGTAAATTATACCATTTGTATGCTATAAGAATTATAATAGAGACTTGAGAATATTGGATAGAATACCTTGTGCATCACTTCAACTCAGCTTTTTTGAGTCCCAATGAAGAAAATTAGGCACATATTACGTATTGATTGATCTCAATTCCAAGGAGCCTTGACACAAAAACATGGCTGCCAACACTGTTAGCTTGAATCTTCTGGTCGACACAGCAAGCCAAAGAGTTCTGTTTGCAGAATCCGGGAAAGATTTTGTCGATTTTCTGTTCAACATCCTATCGTTGCCGACCGGCACCGTCACAAGGCTTCTCACAAAACAAGAGATGGTGGGTTCACTTGGATGTTGGATTAAAATCCGCAATTGTGGGCACATATGTAAAATGTATGTTGCTATTATAAAGTATGACACAATAAAATGACCAATTAAGTTAAGCGTGTCATAGATATTAAAATGTCATAGAAATAAAAGTATAGATACCGTAAGATATATTTATAATTCAATGAGGGGCAGAGTTATAAATATTTAATAGTTGATTTAATAAATCAACTATATAGAGAGGTAGTGGTCCCCAAGAAATAGGTTAACTTGTTTTTCTCTCCTTCCCCGTCAGAGAGTTTTACGTCAAGAGATAATCTATCTTCTTGGAAGATCAATACCAAAGTTTTGGGATTTCCACATCAAGATTCAAGATTTTCAATCTATCAATGAATTCAGGTACGCTTCCGCATTCAGTTTATTATTCTTGACGATTTCAACATGATATATCTTGGGTTTAGATTTCACATCTATTATGGTTTGGTTCTAACAAGTGGCATCAGAGCCTCGTCATGTTGAATCATTGAGAGCGAATTAATTTTCTATCGTAAAAAAAAAATCACAATCGTATTTTTTGTTTATAATCTATGTATGTGATTTGAGTTAGGTTCTTACTGTTTAAGCGCTAAAAGAATATCTAGGGTTCAATTCGATGTATTTAAAAAAAATTGCTTAAAAGTGTCATTATGTTTTTGGGTGCAATTTTTTCCCCTTAACCCATGAATGACCATTGTTTGTAAGTTCGGCAGATTGAAGCTAGTATACGTTGTGAATGGTTTTGTTTCTTAGTGTATTAGTTACGATTATTCGTAGATCGAAGTTTCAATTTTATTGATTCTTATCATTGGTCACCGTATATTTGTTAATTATGGATCAAGGGTTTAGGGTTCAACCGTAATATCTGAGAAATTTAAGGTAATTATGTTTCTGTCTATTTCTTTAATTTAGGTTAATGAGAATTGAGTTTTAATGTCGGTAGATCATGATTAACGGATCTATTAAGACTATTATGATTTCTTTATCGACATTTCTTAGGTTTTTAATTGATGAGTTTGTTTCTTTCGGATTTAGTATTAGACATACACTTTAATTATTCTATAAAATATATATTAGAAATATATATTCAATTCGTTTTGATCAAAATTTTAGTTTTGATCGTTGGTAGTTAAAGGAAAACAAAGTTGACTTGGGCTGTAACTTGGAAACTTTATAATCAGGTTAACTCTCGGAGTTTTATATTCGGTTTATGTCTAATTATTATGGTTGAATTTTGTTGAATCATGTTGAGTTTTGTACATATCCTTTAGCTTAAACTTGTTTGATATTATGCTTAATTATGCTGTTAATGTTATCTACGGAATATACATTTAGTTTTGGTTTTAGAAAGCATGTCATTAATCTTATGAAATTCATATCTATTCAGTCATTAGGTTATTATGGATATACTAAGGTTTCATGTGATTATTATATGAATTATTTATTTATATGATACTTTTGATTTTGACTTTTAGTTAAAAAAAATTGATTGTTTTGAATTCGACTTTAATTTCGGCAAATGCATGCTTAAGGAATTTTTGGAGAAACAGTCAAAGATTTCGATATTCAATTTTTGATAGCCCCATTTAGACAACCTTATTTTGGGTTATTTCGGAAACTTAAGTGTTATCAGAAATTTCAGTTTTGACTGTTACAAAATTTTAAATTTGGATATCGGTATATTTATTGTATATATTTTGAGATAAATTAATTGAAGCATTAAGTCACCAAAGTGACCTCTATTGTGAAAATTATTTTATTTTAAAATATAGAAGGTTTTGTGCATGTAAGTCGGATTATGTTAGTATTAATCGGCCCAAAGGAAGGTTAATAATTAACATTATTACATGTGCAACTGTGGTAATAAACATGTGATAATTATTCAGTTTTATATGTGAGCAATAAATCGGCCCAAAGGAAGATTTTTGTTTGACATGTTCTTATTATCAATGTTTGATTACTGTACCAAGATATCACTTGCAAGTTAATGTTTTGTCCAAAGATGAAATATTAATGGAGTGTCCGATATCTTGATATGATGTTTACCTTTATTCAAATTTATTATTATTTTGGTTATCTTTTAATTTGATTGAAAGATTTAAGACAAACATTTTAAAACAATTAAATTCATATTTTGGCTTCGGATGTCTAATATTTTAATGGATTAATTGAAACATAATGTCACCAAAGTGACCGCTTTTGTGTAGATTAGTTTATTTAAAATATTAAGATGATTATGAGTTTTTGTAATTCATGCGTTTATTAATTGGCCTAAAGGAAAGTTAATATTTGGCAGAATTACAACGACAACTGTGGCGATAAATGTGTGACAATTATAAGGTATTTTATGTGAGCAATACGTTAGTCCAAAGATTATCCTATTGTTTGACATAGTTTATTGTCAATGTTTGATTGCTACAACAAGAGTACCGCTTACAATTAATATTACTGTCCAAAGACTTGATATTAATGTTGTGCTTGGTATCTTGAGGGGAACTAGTCATTATTTTGAATTTATTTGTTTACTTATGAATATTTATGTGAGCTTGTTTCTATTTTATTTACTTATTTTTTGTTCTATATTTAGGTAATTTATTTTTGTTGTCACAATATCTGTTAAATACATTCTACACTCGTGTTTAGTGAAACTAATTTCAATGAATAGAAAAGACACTTACATATAGTATTTTGATGTATGAACATAGATTTTGCACTAAGAATAAACAACTTGCACCTCTCACTGCGGTAAGCACCCATAAAAGGTATTTTGAGAGGTGAGATCGTTCGAATTGCATGAGTCTAATGATTATAAAACACAACATTCTAGATGTCTTTAGGAGCACAAATCTAAAGAGATTATTCATACTAAGAGTTTCCTTGACGAAATTAAGAAATATTTTACCCAAAACATTAAGGTTAAGATGACATCACTTATGCTTTCTTTGATGTCTATGAAGTATAAGGGTCAAAGAAATGTGAGAGAGTAGATTATAAAAATTCTTTATATTGCTTCAAAATTTAAGGTACATAAGATCGAACTTTCTAACAATTGTTTGTTCTTATGGTTTTGATATCGCTTCCTATACAATTTAACCAATTCAAGTTACAACTGTCAAAGGGAGAAATATACTCTATTTGGGTTCATTTCTCATCGTGTTCAAGAGAAAGAAAGGTTGAAGCATTATAAGTGTAAAAATAATTATTTTGTTAGTGCTCATTTAGTTAGTGCCTTTAAGAATAAGGGCAATAAAGAAAATATTTAAATAAAGTTGCTAAGGGTTCTAGCCAAAAGAAACGACAATAAGTTTTTAAGTGTTGATTCTTTTGTATAAGTTAGAACATATGTGAAGTAATTAAACTTCAAAAGAGAGCAATTATTTAGATTATTTTGAGTGACCCATGGGCGTAAATTTTATGATCCCACAATTAAGATTACTTTAAGGAGATTTTTTTTAGGATGTTGAGTGTGGAGGGAGAAATAAGGTTAGATACATTGTTATTGAGGAGAAATTGAATTATAATTTAATTCCTACTATCACTTTTGACAATGTTTAGGTTTTCAACCTATCATTAATTAAGAAGTGAATCAAGTACCTCAACAAAACAATGTTGAACAACTCATATTCAAGATAAGGTAATTGTTTCAGAAGAACAAACTTAACAACCTTAAAAAACAAGTGTCATTAAAGAGGTCCACGAGAGGAAGATGAAATACTATTCCAGATTATTATATTATATTTCTTCAAGAAAATAAGGTAACAATAGAATGATAGAAAATGTTCAATCATTTTTTTATCAGACTATAAAAGTTCTAACTCTCAAAAGTGGATTGATGTCATTCAAGAAGAGTATAATTTTGTGCAATACAATAAAGTTTAGGAACTTGTCACATTACCTTAAGGTGCAAACCAATTGGTTGTAAATGGATATTTAAAACCAATAGGGATAGAAATGGTAATGTGGATAAGTATAAAGCACGTCTTGTATCTAAAGGATATACTCTAAAAGAAGACATTGATTTTGTAGAGACTTTTTCTCAAGTTTTTATTGAAAGACTCTTTCAAGATAATTATTTCACTTGTTGCTTGTTTTAGTCTTAAGCTACATTAGATAGATGTTAAGCTTGTTTTTTTTCAATGACGACATTGAAGAAACTATTTATATGGTACAATCATAGAGTTGTGTTTTATGATACAATGTCAATGATATGTAAATTAAAGAAATATATCTATGATCTTATGTAGGACTCTTATTAATGAAATTATAAATTTCATGTTGATTATCTCATTCGGTTTTGAGATAAATTTGGTTGACACTTGTATATACTACAAGTTCAGTGGGAGTAAACCAAGTGACACTCATATTACTAAAGAAGATAAGTATTATCTTACTCAATGCCCTAAAAGTAACCTTAAAATTTAGAAAATCCAAAAGATTCTCTATACATAAGCTATTGAGAATCTAATTTATGCTTAAGTATGTATGCATTTGGAAATTGTGTACATTGTTGGAATGTTAGACAGATATTTGAGGAATCATACTATGGACCATTGGATAGCAGCCAATGAGGTTATGAGATATCTTCAGAGAACAAAAAAAATTACTTGCTCACATGTCGGAGTTCTGGCAAGTTAGAGATCATCAGGTTTACAGACTTCGATTCTATTTGAATATTGATGCAAAAGAATTCTGTCACATGAAATGCTACTTATAGATTGAATAGAAAGACCACTTCAGTTATTTTGTGACAATAAATATGCATTCATTTATTCTATAAACAATAGGAACACTTCAAATTTAAAGCACATAAATGTTAAGTTCCTAGTTGTTAAAGAAAATTCAGAGTGGTTGTGTGTCTATAGAGCATGTTGGTACAAACACCATAATTGTGCGCATATTAAGAAACTGTCACCCTAGGTCTTTCATGAGCACACTAATCATGTGGGTGTAATGTTATTTAAGGATATTCGGTTTTAGTGGGAGTTTGTAATTTTGAAATAATGCTCATTCGGTTTAGACACAATTTCAGTTACTTCAGTTTAAAGTTATTTAAGATTATTTTCTGCAGAAATAAAGTTCTTTTGGTTTATGTACACTCTGAATTCAGTAAAGTTGATCTCACTAAGGTTTAGGAGGACCAGTTGGAAATAGACATGTTCGGTTCACATTTCATGTAATTTTCCATGCTACACATCCATGATTGATCTATGTCATTTGATTATGTTTGTATACATGACCATTGATAGGTCCAGTCATGATTGATATGACGAAGACCGCTTTGATCCTATATGGATATAATTGGTGGACGAGATTGTTATAGAATACCTATTATATAATAGCAAAAAAATTTGAGCTCATAAGGTTGTACATTTATTAGGAAACATATGTTGCCCAAGTGGGAGATTGTTGGATTAAAATCCGCAATTGTGGGCACATATGTAAAATGTATGTTGCTATTATAAAGTATGACACAAAATAAAGTGACCAATTAAGTTAAGCGTGTCATAGGTATTAAAATGTCATGGAAATAAAAATGTAGATACCGTAAGATATATTTATAATTCAATGAGGGGCAGAGTTATAAATATTTAATAGTTGATTTAATAAATCAACTATATAAAGAGGTAGTGGTCCCCAAGAAATAGGTTAACTTGTTTTTCTCTCCTTCCCCGTCAGAGAGTTTTACGTCAAGAGATAACCTATCTTCTTGGAAGATCAATACCAAAGTTTTGGGATTTCCACATCAAGATTCAAGATTTTCAATCTATCAATGAATTCAGGTACGCTTCCACATTCTGTTTATTATTCTTGATGATTTCAACATGATAGATCTTGGGTTTAGATTTCACATCTATTATGGTTTGGTTCTAACATTGGAAGCTTGTATGACAGCCTTGAGAATATGAGTGATACTTTACATTCAGCCATCAGCAAACAAAGACACCCTCTTAAACCTTGTAGTTTCCAACAATACTGCAAATGTACCTCCTTTGTTACCAATAATCGAATCATCGAATCCCTCCGAAGTTTATAGGTGTCGTAATAGTTACGGTAGTAGAACCTGCAGTCTCTATGTTGCAACTTGTAACCCCCTTGACCCGCCTATGCGTTAATACGGATCCTAGGAAGTCACATTAGGGTCAACGGAGTGACCCACGATAAAATTTCAAATAAACATATTTGCTAAACCTTTTTAAATCCTAAATCAAGTATTGAATTAAAATACAATTTTAGAAGAAAAAAAAACATTTAGACAATGAAACAAAACTCTGATACAAATTATTAATACAAGTTTCAAATCCGAATATAAATAAAAACATGACATACATGCCCCCTAATTATACAGATACCATACTCCGCAAGCAAGCCAAAGAAACTCTCATACCGACGTTGACAGCTGCGACAAAGTCGATCTTCTAACCTGTGATGGTAAAAACAACGTGAGCTTCAGAAAGCTCAGTAATACAAACTACCAGGAGATGCTAAAGGTACAAGTAGGTATATGGCAACTTAACATTGTCATGAAGAATCAAGCAACGGTAAGCTCAAATTACAATTTGATAATTCAATGGAGCATTATTAGGAGGTCACAGAGTTGTTCTTTATTTGATCACCTGAACCGTAAGAGGTGGTCTGAAGCTAGAGATTCAAAAGAGATTTAGGTTTCAAGAGTTGAATCAAAGAGTTCAGAGTGGTCCATTAAGTGTGAATTGAAAGTTTACCGAGGGTTCAACATTGATACATTAATTTAGTAGGGTATGTTTCAGAAGAGGTCAGAAAGTTCTATTAATTAACTTAACTACCCTCAACCGAACTCTAAAATGCAATTCGCCCTGAACTGCATACAGAAGGTCTTACCCTAGGCCTGAGGCGTAGGAGCCTACCTAAGGGGATGCCTTAGGTCTAGAAAGACTTACCCTAGGATCGTGGGCGTAGGAGCTTAACAGAAAGGCTTACCCTAGGCCCATTGGGCGTAGGAGCTTAGGTCTAGAAGGACTTACCAGCGCTGAGCCTACAGATCATCATTCATATCCCAGATAATATACCCCAAATGATATTAGTTTATATTCAGAAGACAATATTACAGAAAATAGATATCAAACCTATTTTTATACCAGAAGACAGATATCAGATTTATTTTATTAACATCATTATTATTATTATTAGTTTGTATTCAAATGTCGGATATCAGATATATTTTTCATATCAGAGGTCAAAAATCAAAGAATTGCTTTCTTTTCGTATTACAGTATCATACTTCTAAATTTTAGGCATATGGACCTGATTTAGAATGGAATGTATTTACAGATACATGGTACGCGCTTTATGGCCCAATTCATTTCTTAGAGGTACTTGAGAGATATCAGAAAGATGACATTTGTCAAATTTTAGACTAATTTCAGAACGAGGTCCCTACGAATAGGGGAGTTCGATAAGATGGAATCGAATCAACATCGAAAGTTGATGCATCAGAATCATCGAGATTCTAGATATATCGCGAGTAGAATTAAATGTTACAACCTATGAGGGTATTAAGGTCATTTTGACCTTCGGGAGGGGTAAACTGGTAATTTGAACCAACAAGGTATAAACAGTGATGTACAGAATTTATGACTTCTAGTTGCTCGTCAAGTTTCCGAGCCCCTTTGAACTAATCGGAACCCATTAACACCGTGTTTAATATTCCACCGGATCGGTACACTTCAACCGTTCATTTCTCAGAACTGACTACGGAGCATAACAACAATAGTTCACCTTCACCAATCGTTCACTGAACTTATTCTAGAAATCAAGCATATATTCGGATGGTATTTTCCAAGTATTCAAACATGTGCGTTGCACTTGAACTCATTCTAAAACATCGAAAGTACCTTATAAGAACAGATCTCTCTTACTATTAGCTATGTACTTTCTCCCAATAAACTGTACACCTTTATATGGTATTCCTCCAATATCATCTTAGTATCATAAACGACCAACAGACACGAGTCGTATTTTACCACTTCTTGTTTGAGTCATTACATGGTTAGCCTTATTTGGAGTTCTCAATTCCATGTCTTAGAAATATTCTCAATCATTATAATATCCGAGGGTATGTTAGACAATTTGATGCTCGAAAGTGTTACGATTGTTCAAAGTCTTTCAGTCATTCCAACTATTCTTTCATTTAAGTTCTCAAGGGTAAAACCATCATTTCGATCAATTTGGCACTTGCTGCCGAGGATAGATTATTCTTTTTGGTCATTATGGATATTCTGATCAGTTCAGCATTATGAGTATTTCTAAACATTTTAGTCATTCCGAACGGTTCAGCAATTTACGCAACTTTAACTAATTCAAACATACAAATATTTTCTCGCAAATGTCTTCAGAGATTTATTCCATTTCAAAAAGAATCTGAGCAATTTACAATCACAAAGGTGAAGCCTCGTTACGATAACTTCCCAAGCCAGCTCAAGAATTTCAGAAGAATTAGTTGATATACCGGATCTAGTGTAAATTCTCAAACCACTTTCATTGATAGGGGTATTTTGGTCATTTTCATACATCGGGGCATTTTCGAAATTCATTAGCCAACACAAACAGATTTAGAGATCAACTGTTTTTGTTAATCGCTTATTGAACTCGGAAATCTTTTTGATTTGTCAAACCTCTTAATCGAATATATGCCTTGGCCATTAATATTCTTATTTCTTAATTGATCGACATTAGTGAAATTAATCATATGCTCAATCATGATCGTGCAAGCATTAACCGAATACCAACAAGTTTTGAAAGCATGTAGAAGGTAGTAATGTATTACCTTAACTCCGAGCTGCATCGATCGATTCATGATACCCCCTTCGATTGCACACGAACCCAAATTCGACGTCCCATAACATTTCAGATACAAAGATACATGGATACCTTCAATAAAACAATACCCTTAATTAGTCCTCATTTACATTGCTCTTATACTGAATATTTAACTTATGCACTCTCGAGTTCAAAGTCAGATTCGGAGACTTTCGGGTTAGAATTTTGCGAAACGGGCTTCAAAAACGGACTCAGGACATCGAAAATCATAAAATAGGACTTTTCTAAAAATTTGACTTTTTGGTCAAAGTCAAAGTCAACGCTGACATCATGCTGACGTCAGCAGTCAACGCTGACGTCACTGGTCAATTGAGTTGACTCGGGCGAGTTGACTCAAACAGGTTGACTCGCTGAGTTGAGTCGACCAACGGGTCGAGTTCGGGTCAACGGGTCAGATACGGGTTCGGGTCGGACTGGGCCGACCGGTTCAACCGGTCTGACCGGTTCAAGTCGGTTCGGACGACTAGGACCCGGTTCACTTACCCAAAAAAAAACAGCTCGCCGGCCGATTGTCGGAATAGTCGCCGGAAGTCCCTAGATGCACATATCCAGCCGGGAAAACATAGTTTATCAAACTCATAATCTAACCTGACCCTCAACAACACGAAATGACCAAGAAAACTTATCGGAAAACCTCAAATTCCCAGATCTGGCCGGAAAACCACGTAACGCCGATGGGGACTCTCCCGGCGTCGAAACGTTGATCGGACATAGGGGTTTTACTCGCCAGAAAGCAAAGAGCTCAAAAGTGGCAGCGGCGCGACGAACGGGGGACAACGGTGGTCGGAAATGACGGAAATGAAAGGGGCGTGGCTAGGGTTTTCTTCCGAGCATTTATGATGCTCCCCACGGCGAACGGTGGAGAGCCAAGGCGCGTGGCCGATGGCTCAAAATCGGTGGACGACGACGCTTACACCAGTACCGACGGTGACGAGCACGGCACGACGGAGAGGGCAGATCAGACGGTGACCCTAAAGTTTGGTAGGAGAAGATTGATGGTCTCTGGAATTTTGGGTCAAAAGCATTTAATTTGGGTAGATGGGGAGTCTCACTTTTATTTATTATTGGACTAGACAATTAGACAATAACATAAATAAAAACTGGACTAAAGTAAGGTTATGGATTGCCTTAGCTCAGACGGTCAAAGCTTGGGTTTACCAAGCATAGGTTACAGGTTCAAGTTCCCTTGGTTGCAAATCCCATTTTTTTTTAACCATTACTTAGGGTGTTACACAACTGATTCTAAATCCATGTGTCCTTCCTGCAATAATGTCATGAGCCAAAGTGCAACCGTTGTTAATCCGAAAAAGAAGGATTCGTCCACCGATGAGGGAGGTTATGTGAAAGGGGTGATTACATACATGATCTCGGATGATCTTGTCGTAAGGCCTATGTCTGCCATCTCTTGTATTACTTTGCTCAACAAGTTCAATATCAAGGACGTAGGGGTTCTTGAAGAGAAAACCATTGACGTAGGAACGGATGAGGTAAGAAACAATCCATTTTCCTATGTTGCCTTAATTTTAAAGCTATCTATGGAAAAACTTGTAAAATTTTGATAATATGGCATTGGTTTTAATAAGCTTGATTTTCTGCAACTAGGGTGTGAAGTTGCTCAAGGCATCGTTGCAGTCCGCGGCTGTGCTCACCGATGTGTTCCTCGAGAAGAAAGCAGGCGAAAGCGATCATGTTAGCGACACTGCCGGTATACATTCGATCGTGATATAGGAAAGGCTGGTTGAATTTCAGTTTGCAAGATTGTTTCAAGAGTCTCTCAGTCTAGTATGATTTATGAATGTTTGTATGATCCGTTATTTCATTATGGTGTGGTTTGAAAAACCTTGGAAGTGTTACCTATTTTAAGTATATGTTGTTGTATGAACAAAAATGATCTGCACCTTTCGGTGTCCATTTCTATGTCTCAAAATTAAATAATTAAATTTTATATTTTAATTTTAAATTTTAAATCTTAAATTTTAAAAATACACTTTACCTCCAATTCGCTAATTCTAAACTTAAACTTATATTTTGAGTGTGAAGCAAAAATAGAGGCATCGAAATGGTAAAAGATTTTTGTTTGTTGTTGTATTGTTTAGTTTGTTTATTTACAATATAATTTTAACATTTCTATTTGATTATCTAATATCTAAGAAATAAGATATGGATTTATATTCAAACACATGTGGTGAAAATTAAAAGTTTCCACAAACGCCTTAGTTTTAAGTTTTAATGATTTATTTTAGGATATATAATTTAGAGATTTAGGTATATAGGTTTAAAACTTAGAGATGGTGGTTAGAATTCTTGGTTCAGGGTTAGAGTTTAATTTTTATGATTAGAATTTAGTTTTTAGGATAAATGAGTTTAAAGATTTATATTTTGACCTATAAACCTTAAATTCTAACTCTAAACCATGAATTCCAACCAATATATCTAAATTCTAAAATTTTAAAATTTTATGATTCATTACAAGATTACAAAAATTTTGCCCCAGATGTTAAAACATACATTGCCTTTCAAAACCAAACACAAACCCTACAAATCTACCATTACTGAGACAACTCCTAGCTGCTTACAGAAGATGAGTTTAGGTCCTCATTTTGCCCAGAAAGACACTTGTCAACACTGCCTTGGACTGCAAGGAACACTTGAGCAGCTTCAAACCCTAAAAGTAAACCAGAAAAAAAAATAAGCATCCATGCCGTAATACACACACTTATATATATATATATATATATATATATATATATATATATATATATATATATATATATATATATATATATATATGTAGAGAAAGAAAGCTTGTAGGAAGTTAAATACCTCATCCATTCCCAGATGAACAACCTTCTCCTGCAGGGCTCCAACTTCCTTAACATTGAAGTTGTTGAGCAAAGTAATGCTTGAAATTGTAGACATTGGTTTAACGGCCAAATCATCCATCACCATGTAAGTCACCACCCCTTTCACAAACCCTCCGTCACTCGCTTCTCCTTTCCCGACATCCGGAGCCACCACGGGCACCTCAGTCGCCATCGATTCCTTGCAGTGAGGGCAAACCGTGCGGGGATCATCAGCCACATTGCGATGGTAGTGGCGACACATGTACACTTTGCCACCCACATCGTAAGCAAGCAAAGGTGGGACACCAGAAGCTGAAGCCGAAGCCCTGGGGTTGAGCAGCGAGTCTTTCTTTTGGTTGGGTTGCATATAGGTTTCGCTGAGGTTCTCGACACTCTCGTAGAGGTTCCCGAGAGAACCCACCATGGAGTTGGTTTTGAGAAGCTTGATGACAGTGCCGACGGGAAGAGAAAGAAGGTTGAATAGAAAATCAACGAAATCTTTCCCTGCTTCAGCAAAGAGGACTTTGTTGCTCTTGGAGTCAATAAGGAGCTTCAAACTCACCTTGGACACAGGATCTGCAGCCATGGATTTCTTTGATATCATCTGCTGAAGCTCTTACAGTACTATATATAGATAAAGCTAAGACATGTTCCATCTGATCTGACAAGAAGAATCGCTATGTAAATCTTGGTTATTGAAACTCAGCCAAAGGTGAAGACAGGGATGGAACGAGGGGTGTTGGTGGGGGCAACTGCTCTTTTAAAATTTTCAAAATTATATATGATTTAGAAAAAATTTAGAATTTTTTATGTATTTTTTATTAAAAATCTATTTTCGCCCCCTAAAAATTTATAGGTTCGCCCCCAACCTAAAGTCATGGGTTCGTCCATAGTGCAGGTATGGGTGTAAATGAACAGGCATGTTCTGTTTGTGTAGCATTTTGTTTATTAAGTTAAACAAAGAGTATACAATTTATTATTTTATGTTTATTTAATGAATAAACAAACACGAAAAAAGGTGTATTCATTTCGTTTATTAGTTTATTTATATCTTCGTTTATTGACTTGTTTACCTGATTTTCCTTTTCTTTTTCTTTTTTTTTTACATTTTAAATATTGGTAAAGATAAGGACTAAATTAAATACATAGTAAATTTTGAAGTTCAAATTGTGAAGCCTAAGGAGCTGAAAAACTAGTGGTGTGATTTCACTATTTTTTGAACATGTTGACGAACATTAATCGAACATGTTCATAAACGCTAAACAAACAAATATAAACATCTTCAAAAATAAACAAACGAACACAAATCGAATATTAACTACTTCAAAAATATATAAATGAACATAAACAGAACTTTATTTGTTCGATTCATTTACGGCCCTAGTTGCACGCGTCGGGGGAGAAACACGTAACCGGACTAGTTTTTCAGCTTGTCCAAAAGTTTAATCCTAACTTTGAAAGAACCGATGCATAGTTATTTGATTAGTGATTGATACTTGTCTAGGGTGAGTAAATCTTTTCGACTAGATTCTACTTGAAAAAAACTCGTTTGACTTGATTTTAATCCTAATCTTTATAAATTTAATTCTAATTTCAAATAAAATTAGAGTTATAAGAAATTAATTGACTGATTTTTAAGTTCGATTGAATCTTTCAATTATGTCTAATATATGTATATAAAAAAATGTGTGTATATCATATATGATTATAGAAAATCATCTAAATTGATTGATTTTTTTTTTATCAAGAAAACTTTCATATCATAGCAAATTAGGAAAACAGCAGTTGAGAGGGGAAGCCTACAGGGTTCCAAACAACTTGGTCCTGTTCTGCCTTCGCAAACTTGGCAAGCCAATCAGCTGCCTGGTTACAAGATCGACACACAAATGAAAAGCAACAAGACTCAAACAATTTGGCCGATCCCTTGATATTTTCTTCAATAGCTGAAGTAACTCAATCCGAACACTCTCCAGTGCGCAGCCTATTTATAACAGCTTTATTGTCTGCCTCGATGATGACATTTGTAAAAGCTTTAAGGTTGGCAATCGATAGCCCCAATCTGATTGCATAGGCTTCTGCTGCTGCAGCGGACGGAGCCCAGCAAGGAGCAGATACCCCAAGGAGACAAGAGCTCGAACAGTCACGGAAAACAGCTGCGATAGAGGCTTTCCATGTACCTTGGTCAAAAGTGGCGTCACAATTGATTTTTATAACACCTGGAGGAGGAGGTGTCCACTTGAAATTCTTCGTTAAATCTTCAGATCTCTCGGAGGAGTCTGACTTGTTGGCGAGTTGGAATTCCATGAAGTCTACGTCTGCTTTTAACCAAACATCCCAAGGGGAGTCTTTTCTCCCTTCGAAGACCAACGCGTTTCTTGATTTCCAAATGGTCCAGAGGATGAAGGCCAAGTGAGCACACCCTTCGCCAGCAAGACCAAGCTTACGATCTTGAAAGACCATACACCACCATTTGGGGAAACCGGGAAAGCCAATTGCGGCAAGAGAGTAGTTAAAGCCCGAGGCTTTCCAGATTGCCTGAGCGAAAGGGCAGAAGAACAGTAAATGCTCTGCCGTTTCCCCTGGGCTATCACAATGGGGACAGGCGTCCGGATCCTTCAAATTCTCATGTAGACGGGCTTTCAAGGAACTCTTTGTGGGGACAATATTGTGGCAGAGCCTCCATAAAAAGGAGCGAATCTTAGAAGGGACACTTAATTTCCAAATAGAGTTCCATAACTCCTTTTTTGACAAGGTGCCTTCACTAGATGATGGATTAAGGTTATCCCGAGAGTCCTCCTCCATGAAGCGATATCCCGACTTAGCCGAATACTCACCATTTTTATTGCCGGCCCATATGAGAACATCCTGGACCTCCTATCGGGATTGTCAAGATCGCCTTTGCTTCGAATGGAGAACAGAGCTCATAAATTTTTGCTTCATTCCAAGTCCAGTCGGAGCTTATGAGAGAGCTAACAGAAGGGGCGGGAAAGCCCTGCGGCGGCTGAGTCGCTAATCTAAATCCCTGAGCCTTAGGGATCCAGTTGTCGAACCAGGTTGAGATGTTTTTGCCATTTCCGACTCTCCAGAGTGAGCCTTTCTTGATTACCTTGATCCTTTCCCTTATTCCGGACCATGCCCACGATGGATTAGAACAATTAGGAGCCTTGAAAATATTTCCATTTGGGAAATAGATTCCTCGAAGAACCTGAGATAACAGGGACTCTGGATTTCTTATCACCTTCCAGGTAATCTTAGAGACAAGAGCTTTATTGAACAATTTGAGATTCCGGAACCCCATTCCCCCTTGTTCTTTGGGCTTACAAAGATCCTTCCAATTGATCCAGTGGATACCTTTTTCCTTCTCTGCACAATTGTTCCACCAGAATCTGGCCACAATGGAGCTGATTTCATCACAGAAGGTGACCGGAAGTAGAAAACACTGCATAACGTAGGTGGGAATAGCCTGAGCAACTGCTTTGATGAGTATTTCTTTCCCAGCACTAGTCAAGAATTTGGTTTTCCACCCTCTAAGCCGATTTTGAACTCTTTCTCGAATGAAGGCCAAAGCTTCTTTTTTACTTCGACCCCAGAAGGAAGGGAGTCCAAGGTATTTAAAGTCTTCCTCCATTGCCTTGAAGCCCAGGAAGTTATGGAGATGAGATTTGAGACTGTTGCTAACATTTGGTGAGAAGAAAACAGAGGATTTCATGTGGCTAACAGTCTGACCTGTGGACAATTGGAAAAGCTGAAGGATCTGTAGCAGCCCTGTACAGTTTTTCTCATTAGCCTCTGTGAAAACAAGACAGTCATCCGCAAACAGGAGATGACTCAGAATGGGGCACCTCCTTTTAATTCCCAGCCCAGCAAAAAGATCCCTTCCTATTTCTTTTTCGATTATCCAAGAGAGGACGTTTGATATGAAAGTGAATAGAAAGGGAGATAGCGGATCTCCCTGTCTCAGACCTCTTTCTGCTTTAAATTCTCCCTTGCGTTCACTGTTTACCACTAGGGAGAAGGAAACCGATGAGACACAGCTCATCACTCTGTTAACCCACCAATCTTCAAACCCCATATCCTTCATCACAAACTGAAGAAGATTTCAGTCCACTTTGTCATAAGCTTTTTCCAAGTCAATCTTAAGTGCCATGAAACCCTTTTTTCCTTTTCTAGTCCGCTTTATCGCGTGGAAAGCCCCGTTTGCCAGAATGATGTTGTCGTGAATAGACGTGCCTTTCACAAACGCAGATTGGTACTGCAGAATGATGTCCGGAAGAAAGATCTTCAGTCTTGTTGCTAGAATTTTGGTAATCACTTTTACGGAGAAATTACATAAACTGATTGGCCTCAAGTGGGAAACTTCTGTGGGGCTGGCCTTCTTAGGAATTAGCACAATGTTGGTTTTATTTATTGTGGAGTCCATGGCGCCCTCCTTGAAGAAAGTTGTAACCATCCCAATAAGATGAACCTTCACCGTATTCCAAAAGGTCTGATAGAAACATTCGGAAAATCCATCGAGACCCGGGGCTTTCGTTGCACCCATCTCAAACACTGCCTTTTTTATCTCCTCTTCATCAACCGTCTTGCAAAGAGCCGCGTTCATTTCTCTTGTAACGACCTTGGGGATGTAATCTCTGAGACTAAGATAGTCAACGGAAGGATCTTTCGTGAACACCTGTTAGAAATGATGAAGCAAATATGTGGCTATCTCCTCCGGGTCCTCTAGCCAAGAACCATTCACATTCTTAATTTTGACAATTGAGTTAGATCTCCGATGCTGGATAGTTGTAGCATGGAAGAATTTAGTGTTTTTATCTCTCCATTTTAGCCAGTTCACTCTAGATCTTTGGTGCCAATACCTTTCCTCGCTCTCCCATTCAGCATCAATCTCTTTCTTCAGCTTTCTATATTCTTCCAGTTCCATATTCGACAGCTTTCTTCCCTGGAGATTTGAGATACCATCCATCAGCATCTGCTTCCGTTCATTCCTCTTTTTCAACTTCTTTTTATTCCATTTAAGAAGAGTAGTTTTGGTGCTATGGATCTTCCTCCGGAATCTAGAAGTCACTCTTTCTCCGGGTGCTATATTCCACCCTTTAACCACTGTCTGTGGGCAGTCCTCCTCCAGAAGCCATTTGGTTTCAAATTTGAAGTCTTTCTTGTATTTTCTGGGTAGCCCTTTAGTTAGGAGAGCTATAGGGGCGTGGTCAGAGGCGATGGCCAGCTCCATCAACCCCATTGATAAAAAAGTTATTTAAATTATAATCAATTAGTACGATAACATTATAAATATTTATAATCAAATTTCAAAAAAGAACTCGACCCAATTTAACTCGAATTTCTTAAACCCAACTAAAATTCAAACTTTCAAATGAAGTGAATTATATAAAATAAGATTCAATTAAAAAAAATACTTGATTCAATCGAATACTCCACACTATCTGAATATCATCATTTCCATGATGAAATCTATATCGTAAAATTGCTTTGAATCATTACATTACACTGATTCATCATATCAATTGATAAAAGTTCTGATTTATCCGAGCCAAAAATCATTACATTACATGTTTAAATTTTTTTATCTATTTTATGGCGAAGCCATGTAGATAATTGAGATGTTTGATGATAGTTTAATTTTTTTTTATAAATTACCTGTTTTTATATAAAAAAATTTAAATATACATCAACTAACTAACACTCATTTATAAATAAAATGACACTCTTTTATAAATAATTATTTTTTTTAAATATCGTTTAAATAAAATTATGATATTTTCTCTTCTATTTCAGAACTTGGTTATTGGAAATGATCAAAGGCCAGGGTGAGTGTTTACCTATAATCATATCCTTGAAAGAAGCGATGCATAATTATTTGGCTACTATGTTGTGAATTGTGATGGTTTACCTATAATCATTGGGATAAGGTTTAAAATAGCATCATTACATTTTGGAAAATTTTACAACAGGTGTCGAACACATCTAAACATCGCTGAACACCACTAACGTTAAACACCGTTAAATATTAATAAATTAATAAAAATTAAAAATTTTAAGGACTCAACATACATTTAATAATTATTTAAAATAAAATTTTTATATATTATTTTCAAACTTCGGTTATTGGTTAATTCGGTTCGAAATCGGTTAATTAACCAAATTAACCGATTTAACCAAAATTTTTATATATTATATATTTCATATATTTATTTTTAGTCACTGAATTTTTAAAAATTATAAAATAGTCATTAAAATTTTTTATATATTATAAAATGGTCATTAAACTTTATTAAATTAGCGCAAAATGATTTATCAATAATTTATAACGTGCAAGTTAATGACTATTTTGTAATAGTTCGATAATTTTAATGGTTATTTTATAATTTTTGAAAGTTTAATGACCAAAAAGATTATTTTAAAATATTTTAGTAGCCATTTGGGTTATTTACCCAAAATTTTCTAACAAATTTCGGTTAATTCAAAAACCGACCGAATTAATCGAACTTTTTTCAATTCGGTTAAAAATTTTCAAATTTTTTTGGTTCGGTTAGGTTAATATAAAAAAAATTAGTTAATGATATTTTAGAAATTTGGTTCAGTCGGTTAACCGAACCGACCGATTGAGCACCCCTAGTATGGAGTGAGTTCTGGCAGGTTATTTTGGATATGAACAAGAACTTGGGAGGTCTTCAGGATTCAACTTGACAGATGGGTAGAAAGATATTTGATCGTTATCATTTCAATGGTATCGCAAAATCAGATTTAATCAAGCAATCCGTAGAGGTGGAGAAACCAGTATGATGCCATCTTTATTAATTTAGGGATTGATATTTGATATAATAATTTAAAAATAAAGATTAAAAAAATAAAATATATATGAAAAATAATTTAATTGAAATTTTATTTAAATAATTATTAATTGTATGTTGAGTCCTTGAAATTTTTAATCTTTATTAATTAATTTAATGGTGTTCATCGGTGTTCGACGCACGTGGTAGACTCATCCTTACATTTTATATTTATCAAAATAGTACTCGAAATTTTATATTTTTCAGGATAGCACTTTTACAATTACTCGTTATGTATGCTCGATAAGTTCCAAAAAAAAATATTTACCATACATGCACGCATGCACCTTTACAAATTCAGTCTTTCACTAAGATTTCGAATAGTTGTTCTAAGTTCAAGTTGATTATGTTTCGCCTCATACTCGAAGAAAGACGGTCAAATAATTTTTATTTATGGTCCTTGTGGGTCGAATCATCCATATAATATACAAAAAGAAACTTTGATATTGATATCTTTCTCTTTGAATGAGATCTCAATTCCAGCGGCAGTTTCATTAGATATCTTGCAACTAGAATCCATTTTTTTGATCCAATTCCTCCACCACCATGAATCCCAATTAGATTTAGGCATGATACACTTTATAATTATTGGGAGAACCCACGATGAGTTCAACTTAAATTTTTTTTACAAAATTAAAAAAACTATTAGGAACCCATTTCACATCTTCAATGTATTAGAGAAAAAAATATGAAGAATAAAGATGAACTATAAGAACCAACTTTGATATTTGGCTCCATAAGTTACAAAAAATAGGCATTCGCATTAGCTTATATAGGCTTAGTTAGAGTGCAAGCCTTTGTTTCTTATCAATGTGAGATTTTTGGAGCTAAAGAGTTTGCTATTAGATTTTAGCTTCAAAGATCCCACATTGATAACAAACAAATGCTTACACTCTAACCATGCCTATATAAGCTAATGCCAACAATTTATTTTTTGAAATTCATAGAATTAAATCTTAAAGTTAGTTTCTAATAGTTTAATTTTTTTCAATACATTGAAGAATGAAGATGTAAAGTGTGTTCCTAATAAATTTTTTTTAAATATTAATTTTTTTAGAACTTATCATGCATGCACAGCTAGTTCAATGTAAGGGTACTATCTTGAGTAATATAGAAATTTTGGTGTTATTTTAGTAAATATAAAACCTAAATGTGCTATTTTTGGGTTAAAGCCATAATCATCGCGTCACTTCTCATTAATTGTGCAGTAACCTAAAAAATTTAGATGAGATTGTAAGAGTTTTTTTATTTAAACTTATAGTTAGATATTTGATTCTATTTTTTATATGAATTAACTTTAAATTATATGATTAACATCTACTTTTTTATAAATCAACAAAACGCGAATAATTAGTCACTGGATGCTTACCAATAAATTTTAAGAGGTTAATATTTTATGAACCTTAAAGTCCAACTTCAATGATTTATATGGTCGATCTAAATTTTATAATCTCATTTTTGAATAAGAACAACAAATGGACTCAAGGAATATTCTAGTGAAAAAGGAGTATTTTGTGTTACGCTTCTTATTTTTATGGTACATCTCTATCTTATGGGATGTTTTTATAGCTATTTTTGTAAGTTTTTGGTGTTCCTACGGTGACTCTTACAGCGTTTGTTTCTGATTCGTATTTGTCGCTGATCACGTAGAGTTTTATCTCATTTTGAATTGTTTGTCGATGTAATCTATAGCGAATCGTCGTTTTTGATCATAGGTGTAAAAGATTGTTGCCAATTTTAAGATTTCATCTAGTTCGTGTTTTGAAAACTCCTCAGAGATCTTCCTTACAATGGACCGTAGAAATTTTTTTTGGTGCATAGAGAAAGTGTCTGATCTAACTGGTGCAACGTTTGTTTTTTCATTTTAAATTTATAATTTTTTCATGTTCTTTTAAATGTTTTAAAAACTCTATTAAATTATGTTTTGGTTTTATTTTGTATAATGTGTCCAAAAACATCATTATAGGCAAAGACTTTAATAAAACGTCCAAGTAAATGTATCATTTTTAGTCTTTTTAGTGTCCATCCTTCGTACCAGGGACGGACCCAGGACTTTAGGTTAGGGGGGGCGAACCTATAAATTTCTAGGGGGGCGAACTTATAGAAGTTTAAGGGGGGCGAAAATACATTTTTAATAGAAAATACATAGAAAAATTCTAAATTTTTTCTAAATCATATATGATTTTCAAAATTTTAGGGGGTGCGGCTGCCCCCCAGCACCCCCTCGGTCCATCCCTGCTTCGTACTCTTTCATTGATTACTGCTAGATCCAACAAGAACCGATCGAAGTCCAATTAAAAATTACAAACACCCATTTGATCGAATACGCGAGGTCAAATTCAGTCAGTACGCAATCCGAAAGTATACGATTACCTGCACAGCTTCTCCAGAATTCATTACCAACATGCACGAATATACTCTAGTTAAACGAATCCGATTAAATCACTCGACTTAACAACCGAGAAGAGAAGAATGATAAAGATTCGAGCCGAGTTTGAGGGTGGTTGAGAGTTCAAGTCCGTATACTCAAATGACAAATCTACATCAAAATCTTAAGGGTAAACTCTGGTCCGTTTCTGAGATTTTGGTGGCTTTAGGGCGAATAAAAAATTGAGTTCCTAATTAGAAATTTAAATTACGATTGCAGTCGTGTTTTTTGTCACGTTTGCGTTTATCGCAATTGCGGACATCGTAGTTTTGGACAATGTCGTTACTGCTATATAACGATCATTGTTGCGGTTGCAGGCCGTTATTTAAATCTTCGTCCCTAATAACAAGTATTGAAAAAATTTAAATTTTAAAAGTAGGTCCATAATAACAAGCATTGAAAAAATTTGGAGCCTCTAATGACAAATATTGAAAAAATTAAATTTTAAGAAAAAGAGAAAATTGGGCTCAAACAGGCCTACCCACCCTTGTTTTTCTTAGTTTTTCAACCCAGATTTGCATATCGCGTATCTGAGATGTTTATTTTTAAACTAATTTCCCGAATATTGCGATATGTTGTTATTTGTAGTTGCATATATACGTCACCATATCCACGACAACAATTTTCGATTGCATCTACTAATGACAACATATCGCGTATTTTGGAAGTTTTTTTTTTCAAACTAATTTCCTGAATATTGCGATATGTTGTTATTTGTAGTTGCATATATACGTCCTCTTGGGTTTATTATGTGTGATTTTTTTCATCGTTCTTGATCGACATCAACAAATCGCAATATTCGGGAATTTGGGAATTTGGAAGGCATGCACGGGTTTCACCAAAAGTTAAATACGGGTTTTTAAGGTACCCCATAATACACTGAAAGGCCAGGTTGCTTGTCATTCCAAAAAAATATCATCACGAATTCCACCTTGATGATGATCATCATCGTCGGAACAATTTGAGGATCTTTTAAAAAATGTTGGGTTCGGTGTAACTACGATTTTATAAATTCAATTGTTATGAAATACTCTAATACGTTCAATTGTAAAAAATATTATTATTTTTAATAAATAATAATATTTATAACATTATTTATTTACACTATATTTATGATAATATTTTAATCGTGATATAAATTAATATTATTAATGCTAATAAATTTATTATAACATTATTTATTTACTTAATAATAATAATAAATATATATATATATATAATAAATAGGATATTAAATTATTTCTAATAAATTTATTATAACCTTACTTATTTATTTATTTAATAATAATAATAAATATATAATTAATATGATATTAAATGATTTTCCCGCCTTAGAAATCTTCTTTTAAAAAACCCACGACCTCGCGTCATGTAAAAAGCGAGTTCTTTGGAAATTCGCGTTCTGCAGGACGCGAGGTCACTTCTGCCCGTTCAGTTCACGCGTCTTTTCCGTGACGCGTCTTTTCAATGAACCTCGCGTCCTGTGGAACGCGAGGTCTTTGGAATATCGCGTTTCCCAGAACGCGAGGTTCATTAACATCGCTTCCAAAAGGACGCGAGCTCTTCTATAAATTGGTGGCCCTACCCCCATATCAACCACAGAAAGCGAGTTCTTTTGTTTTTTACACTATACTTACCTAATTATCATTCGATACAATGGCGGCCTTACTACACAACGACGCGAATCACTGTTGTCACTATTTCAGATCAACGCAAGAGGTATTATTTTTTTTAATTTTATACGCATTTTGCCAACAATTTTATTTTCTATTTTTTTTATTTTTGAAGGGATACGAACGTCGGTTAACTTGTTACCTTAACCGTATCAACAACGCACATGATCCCGATGTTATGACGTGGATTGAGCGAACTGGTTTTGGCCACGTAGCGAGGATCTTAGCGGGCGTGAAGTGCAACCCATCGTTGATTAGCGCGCTAATAGAACGGTGGAGGCCAGAGACACATACTTTTCATTTCCCGATAGGCGAGGCAACAATAACGATGGAGGATGTTGCATATCATATGGGGTTGCCTACAGACGATAACCTTATTACGAGTGTAATGTTGGGGCATTGACTAACTGTATTTGCTGAACAAATGGGAGTGAATCCCTAGAGGATGCGTGAGACGGTGGGAAAATAGCCATATCTTATTTGGAGGCTGAATTTGAAAACCATTCCCTCATGCGGATGAAGTTACACTCCTAGTATTTTTTTTCATTTTTTTCACTATTTTATATATTTTTAATATATTTCATTCATTAAATATTAGGATGCTTTTATTAAATATTTAGGATGCCTTTATTAAATTTAGGATGAAATTACAAATATTTATTTGAAAATTAGGATGCCTTTATTAAATATTTTTTTAATATCCATATTTCTTGTTTTTCTTTACTATTAAATTTTGTTTTATTTATTATTTTCATAGCGGTTTGCGCGTGAACACATCTTGCGCATTATCGGCGGGATATTAATGCCAGACAAATCCCGCACCAAGGTGCATGTGATGTGGCTTAATCATCTTACTAATTTCGATGAAGCTAGAGGAAAATGTTGGGGAGCAGCTGTCTTGGCGTTTCTTTTTAGAGAGCTCTGCAGAAACGTCGACCATTCTAGAGCAGCAATTGGAGGATGTTGTTTACTCCTTCAGTCTTTGGCTTGGTTTCAGATGCCTTTTTTTAATCCTGCAGCCTAAACAGCCCGCCCATATTTATTTCCGCTTCTTCGGAGGTACTATTTAATTTATTATATCTATTTTATTTTTAAATTATTTTATTTAACGAATTGTTTTTTTTCATTACTAATAGGTGGGCAGAAACACTAACCCACCAGGGCCTGCCAAAAAACCAAACACAGTACATGCTTGTTTTGGATAAGTTGAGGCAGGATCAAGTAATTCGAAAATTAATTTGAATTGTTTCATACTTTTTTTCCAATAATATTTCATATAACCGTTAGAAACGTTACCATTTTTTTAGTTCGTGTGGACGCCCTACGCTTCAGAGGATATTTAGCATATTACTCCACCCGAGATTCTGCGTCACAAGCACGTATGGCTTTCCATAGTGCCGTTGATCAACTATGAAATTCTCGTGTGGCATCCTACGAATCTGGTTCTCCAACAGTTCGGGTACGTCCAAAATATTCCGCTCATCGATCCACCAAATTTGGACGCATTCCACCTTCTGACGCACCAGGGGAAGACAGAGATTGACTGGGCCCTTTACACGCAGACTGGATATAGATGTGGGATGATCGATTTGCCTGTCGCCTACGCATTCTCCGACCCATTGTAGATTGGGCCGGTTCGGTCACTTTCGATTACTTTTAGTGGTATGGGGTCAATGGGAATAAGCATATCCTTATTGACGATGAGCGCGAGCAAGAGCTTTACCAAGATCCCCCAAACCTCCCACGCCCCACACGTCGACCGAGCCAGAGCCAGTCCAGGCAGCGCGGCCCGAGACCGCGAACTGACACTGCAGGGGCCTCATCTTCTGCCACAACATTTCAGAATTTTAGCGGTCCTTCGACTTTCCAGCAGATGAGGCCTCCACCCAAGTTCGGCTTCTCCGATGCCTACCGTCCCCATATGCCGACGAGTGGTCTTCTACTGATCGATATTCCACCGTTGGCATCTCAGTTTGATTATAGCATTGTGGAGCAAACGCCGCCGGGTAGCTTGTTTTACTCCCCGGCCGGGCCTAGCAGAGGTCTGTGTATCGCAGACGATGATGATGACGATGCGGACCAGGGTCCAACACATTTTGTTCGGAGGAATCCAGATCGAGATCGTCGTCCACCCGACTGCGGAACGGGTGGACATAGACATCATTAGTCTTTTTTTAATGGATATGTACTTATGTTTCTAATATTTTTATTCTAGACATTTGTTCTTTTAATGCGGTATTTTAATTTTGTTTATCTATTATAATTAAACTTTTAAATGTTTATTTAATTTCAGTTTTTAATTACTTTTATGCGATTACTAAACCGAAATTATCAATTGTTCTTCAAAGGCAATTTCATTCAAAAAAGGATGATAGCATAGGGTTTTGGAAGCCATTTTAAACCATTTTAGAATGGATGGAAATTGATCGTGTTGGTGTCACACGATAGAGAATTTCCAGTACTACGAACCTAAACTCGATGTTCGCTAAAAATATACGATTTACAAGCCCGAAATTGGGCTCGAACAAGCCTACCTACCCTTGTTTTTCCTAGTTTTTCAACCCAGATTTTCACAGAACTCGTGTTCTGCAGAAAGCGAGGCCTGTGCGATATATTCAACCGCCCTTTCAAATTCTCGGGGACCTTGCGTTCTACACAACGCGAGTTTCTGAAAAACCGTTAATTCAAACAACGAGGCCACGTGTAACACCTGGGTTTGGGGGTCGAGTGAAAATAATATTTTAATATTATTCTGGGTTCGGTTTTAAAATTAAAATAATGTTCCAGGTTTTGTTCTCAAATTAATTAATTGTGTTGACCATGTTTTGAAATTAAACCCCAATTAGCCATGGATTATATGCTCTTGTGAATATCTCATTTCATTAAGGGCAAAATGGTCTTTGGCCTTTAAATTAAAACAAAACAAATAAAAAAACTCCCAACTTCACTATTCACTTTCTTCTTCAAAACACACCAACGGGAAAAAGGAGAGAGATCATCCCCTCTACTATTCCATTTCATTCCTCCTCCGTTTCAACTCGTTTTTGAAAGGTAACACCATTTTTGACTTGTCTTCATCATCCTCTCTTCAAAAGTACACTTAGTTTTCATTTTCGTTAAGGTTTTGGAAAATTGAGTTTTTGGAAATTTTGATTAAAATGGTAACTTTATGTTGTTAAGCTTAATGTTTTGATTCAATGTTGTTAGTTATCAAGTCTAGGAGCTAAATGGTACCACATATATGAATTTTTCTTGGTTTTGAACAAATTCCCGAAATTGGGTTTAAATGGGGTTTTTGAAGGGTTTTGGGGGTTGTTTTGGGGGTTGTTTTAGGTTGGAATTGATAGGCTATTGGTAGTGCTATGGTTAGGGGTTGATTTGGGATCATTTGTGGGTATGAAAGGTGTTGGAAACATGAGTTTTGGATGAGGTTTTGGGGCTGCCCGAGATTGCTAAATGTGGGGTTTGTTCATATCTTGAAACATTGTGAATTGTGTTTGAATTGTATTACGGGTTAGTACTTTGATGCTTGGGCTGATTTGAGGTTGTTTGAATTGTATTGAGGTTGTTTAGAAGCGAGAACTTGTGTCGGTGAAGCATCAGGAGGAAATCCGGAAGCTTGAGAGTGGTTGTTTGCTTGGCTTGGAGCTTGGAAGCTTAGGTGAGTGGTTAATGTTTTAAAGTGGTATAAATGTTTGGTTCGAGCATGTGGACTAGGTCGGGCTTGGTAGACCCACCTAGAGTTAGGATTAGAGTGGTAACCTAATCCTAAACTTAATCTAGAGCCATTGGTTGAACTTGTGTTTGATGCATATGCCTCGTAATATTTGTGATGTGATGGTTTATGTATAATGTGATATACATGTGAGATGAGCCATGATCTGTGATGCTTATGGCATGCATGTGAATGGTTCATGATTGTGATCATGGTGAGTACGTGCTAAGCACGGAATTGGTTGAAATGAATAATGTGGATTGAGTTAAATGTTGGCACTAGTATGCTTGAGTACAAATGATCGATCATTAGGATATTAGTGTGCACACATGAGTCAAATTCGCGCGTTGCCTTGGTGGCGTTGAGTCACCAAGGAGGAGTACGGGTTCACCCGGAAATTGTATTTATATATAGTCGATGATGAGTGGAATCCCATCGACGGGGCGTGGGGATGAGTGGAATCCCCTCCGCGAGACCGGTGATGAGTGAAATCCCACCGTGAGGTAAAGTGGTTGTTGGATGTGAGTTCCAACGTGTTTATCCGCGTATTTGGGTCATAGCTAGGTGCCAATATTTATTGATATGTATATCAATGTGTTGTGGAATGTGATCTCTATTTGGATGTTTATATGTGTTACATATGTTGCGAAATAGAGCTTGTTGAGCATGGCATATAATTGGATATTGTTCATGCATCTTTAACTCTTAGCTCTTGAGGATCAATGGTATATTTATGCATTACCTTGGTTGAGATCGTGCTTGGACCCTGCATTGTCGAGGTTTGTTTTTAAAGAGCTTACCCTCACTAAGCTTATTGTTTACGCTCTCTCTTTGTTCGAAAATGCAGATCCTTAGTTCGTGGGTTGCTAAGTGCAAGAAGGGGGCCTCCAAGTGTGCTTCGTGGAGCTTGTTTAGCTACTAAGTATGAACATTTTAATTATGATGTAATGGTCAAACAACGAGACATGTAATCGTGTTATGATGCCTTTGAATTATGTTGTTGTTGATGTTGTTTAGGAGCATGTTAGACTCCTCATTTGTGCTTGTTAAATTGACTTTTGGGATGTATGCCATGCTTGTAACCATGTTAGTATTTTACCTACCTTAAATTGTCTAAGTGTAGACTATGTTGATGTATGCTTTTGGTAATGCCTTGTTTTGATGTTTCTCTATATGTGTCTTGGGTGTTTTAAGCATGCTTGTTATGTGGGGTTGCCTTAGGATTGATGTTAGTGTGATGTTTGAAGTTTTAGAGGGGTTTAGGGACATCCTTGTGCCATAAACCAGCTAAAACCAGTCTGTAGACAGAGGGCGTTTCGAAACGGTCTACCCTGTTTCGATACAGTCCCGTTATTTTTGGCTGGGCGTTTCGAAACGCGTAGAGGCCGTTTCGGTACATTTTCGCTACTGGAATTCTGAGAAATGACGAGATGAAGGTGTTCCGAAACGGGTCTAAGGGTTTCGAAACGGTCAAAATCTCGTTGACCCCGAGAAGTTGACCATGGAGGGTGTTTCGGAACGGTTGATCTCCGTTCCGATACGACCTCTTAGTGTAGGCTTAGAACCGTTGACCAGGTCAAGGCGTTTCAATACACCTTGAGGGTGTTTCGAAATGGCCTGCTTAATTATTTAAAAATGGACTGTTTTGCATAGGTTGTTCGAGTTATTGTTTTATGAATGCTTGCCTTTCCGCTGTTATGATCATATAGGATTCGAATGAGCCTTTAGAAAAGATTAAATTAAAAAAAAATTATGTGTCGTTAACCGAGGAGGAACCTTAACGGGTTTCACTTCGGTTTTCCCCGTGTGGCCCACTCGGACCGGTCAAGCGTCCGGACCGGGACGAGGGGGTTACACCACGCAAACAGACCTCGTGTTCTGCAGAACGCGATGTCAAGCCTCGCTTACCACAGAACGCGAGGTTTAATGACGTGACAAATTTGAGGGTCATTTTCCTAACTATTTGTTAGAGGGAGTCAAAACCCTATATATTTATTAAAAAGGGGTTTTTACCCCCAAATTAGCCCTATTTTTGAGATTGAACCACGAAGCTGAGCCATGTTCCATCTGATATGACAAGAAGAAAGAAGAGTCGTTTGTATGGAGTTCCCGAGGTGAATTATGATCTTTTGTCTCCGCCACCATTTAAATCTTGGCTTTTGGAGCTAAGCTAAGCAGAAGCTGCATGCGGGGGGAAACACGTAATCGAACTGGTTCTGCAGCTTGTCCGAAATATTAATCATGTCTTTGAAATAAATGATGTATAATTATTTGGCTAGTGACTGATGCTTGTAATCAACTACTGTCTAGGGTGAGTAAATCTTTTCATCGAGACTACTCGTAAAAACTCATTCTAACTTTGATTCAACTCTAATTTCAAATAAATATATAGTTAAACCTTTAAAATCATAAAACAAATATCTGATTTAAAATACAATTTCAGAAATTGTTCAAAACGATAAAACAATCATGATACCAGTTGCGAAAATAAGTTTCAGACTCATTTGTATAATACAAACACGACACACATGCCCCCTAGTTACACAGATACCATACTCCTTGACGAGCCGAAGAAACTCCCATACCGAAGTTGATAGGTGCAACTTGTCTGATCTTTTATCCTGAGATGGTAAAAACAACATGAGCTTGGGAAAGCTCAGTAATACAAAACTACCAGAAGATGCTATAAGCTCATGCAGATATATAGTATGCATAACATTTTCATGATGTTTCAAGCAGTGATGGTCCTCTATTTCTGTTCTACTATTTCGAGATTTGCATCTTACACGAGAATAACGAAATTTGTTCTTTAATCAGACCTTGAGAATTAGACGGAAATTATATAGGCTGGTAACATATGAGGTAGGAATCAGAGAGTTCGGCGCCTAATGTGTTCCAATAAGTGCAGATCAATATACATAAGTACTTAACATCATATCATATGAGCACATAACAGATTAAATGCAAATGTTCAATGTTCATACAGAAGTTTACAAGAACTACCCTCCAACCTTACACCAATGTGCAGTCCCCCAGAACTGTATACAGAAGGTCTTATCCTAGGCCTGAGGCGTAGGAGCCTACCTAAGGAAATACCTTAGGTCCAGAAAGACTTACCCTAGGCCCGTGGGCGTAGGAGCTTAACAGAACAGCTGGATCAGGGCTGTGACAGACACTTCAATCATAACCCGAGAGTATACCCCAGACAGTAATCGGTGTTCAGATTTCAGACATGAATAACATAGTACATGTAACAGACATATTCTATTCAGAGTATCAGAAACAGAAGTTCATGCTTTTGACAGATAAATAGGCATACTATTGAGCAGAGCAGACACTCGTTATTCATCATGCAAACAGATTGTACCATCATAGGTCAAACTAACAGATCATACTATCGAGTTTATCAGACAATCAGACAATACCATTACAGATCAAACGATCACATACCAAGTATACAGATTGAGCAGACATATATCAGGTAGGCAGAGAATGTCATCAAACATAATATTATTCATGATTAATTAATTATACAGTTCATTCAACAGAATATAGCACACATGGAACACACTAGATGGGACAGATCATTTCTCAGAGATATTTGGCATTTACGGAAGGGGACATATTAAACTTTTGACAACTTGAACTGAGTTCTGAAACGTGGCTCCTCTTAAAAAGGGGGTTCATACTAATGGTTTAACCTAGATATTCAGAAGGTGATACTTCAAGATCTTAGAAAGTTCAGATATATTATGGGTACTTTAGTCCTTTAAGTATACAAGGGCAATATGGTCATTTTAACGTTCATAGACATTCTGGTAATTATACCAACATTGAAAACAATGGTTCACAGAACTCGGGTATCATATTTGCTCATTAGTTTTCTATCCAGATATTCAAGAATTTCTAATTTAAAGTCTTTTAAGTTATCAGATATTTTCAGTGATAATCCGATTATTTAGGCTATCATTGCCTTTCAGTTATTTTGGTCTTATTAACAAATCCAGAATTTCATCAAATACATAGTTACTGATTAACTCAAGAGGGTATTTCAGTTATTTTAGACTGAGATAGATCTACCATTTCTTTCTGAATTACCATTTGGTACCTCCATCATTCACTTACTTAAACGAGATTAAGGCGTCCTAACTCTCCGGCCCTTTACAAAAAAATTCATTTATTTCAGAACTTGAGGTTTATCGTCATTCAAATTAATCAGACATTTCGGTGCTCGAGGGCATTACCATCTTTTCGGTCATTACGATCATTCTTATCAAATTCACGTATTACTGTCATAAGGGTCGACTTAGGATTTCAACACTATTTCCAGAAAATTCTTATTCATGTGTTATACAGAGATTGAGGGATTATCCAAGTTTGTATCACACGTATTGCATAATGATGCCGAAGTCTTTTCATTAAAACATACATCTTGAGTAATGTAAATTGCATAATTAGGTCGAATGCAGATTTTAGGTCATTTCTTTTATCAAATGAGTAGTTTAGTCAAACCTATGCTTTAAGGGTATTCTCGTAATTTCATATCCAACATCTCATACTCCACATTCTGAACATTGGTTTTTTGACATCATTGATAGAGTTTCAGATTTAGCTGTATTATTTATTACTAATAGCACTTTCGATACTCCCGGTCTATTGATATTCTTATCTGAATTCTATTTATATTCTTATCTGAATACTTTGAACTTACTGATTCTGATACTTAATTTTCGTATCGAATTCGGCTTAAGCAGAGTTCACAAAACACTTATCATAAGCATGTATGCTTTAACCAGATATCAACATGTGTATAA
This sequence comes from Hibiscus tridactylites, assembly GCA_958450335.1. Classification (NCBI taxonomy): domain Eukaryota; kingdom Viridiplantae; phylum Streptophyta; class Magnoliopsida; order Malvales; family Malvaceae; genus Hibiscus; species Hibiscus tridactylites. The sequence goes on along the minus strand of OY288283.1, from coordinate 85,695,129 downwards.
AGCATACAAGGGGTAGTAATGTATTACCTTAACTCCGAGCTATATCTGTCGATTCATGAAACCCCATTCAATTGCAATCGAACTCGAATTTGATGTCCAACAACCATTCGTATTCAAGAAGCTGAGAGTACCTTCAATTACACAATAATTCATTTTAGTCCTTATTCAGAGAGCTCTTAACCAAAATTAAATACGTATAAGAAATCTCGGATTCAGGGTCAGATTCGGAGGCTTTCGGGTCAGAAATTTGTAAAACGGGCTTCAAAATCGGACTCAGGACGTCGAAAAACATAAAATAGGGCTTTTCGGAAAATTTGACTTTTTGGTCAAAGTCAAAGTCAACGGTCAACGCTGACGTCAGCAGGTCAACGGTCAACGGGTCAGAGTCAATGCGGACGTCAGCATGACATCACCAGTCAACTGGGTTGACTCAGGCTGACTCGGACGAGTTGACTCAGTTGACTCGGACGAGTTGACTCGGTTGACTCGGACGAGTTGACTCGGGTTGACGGGTCGGGTCGGACGGGTCGGGTCAGACGGGTCGGTTCAGACGGGTCGGGTCGGACGGGTCGGGTTGGACGGGTCGGGTCGGACAGATGACCGGTTCAATCGGTCCAACCGGTTCAGACCGGATTAGACCGGTTTGGACCGGGTTCAGACCGGGTTCACTCACCCGAAATACTCCGGTCGCCGGACGGTGGTCGGAAAACTCACCGGAGAGCTCAATGGACGCGATTCTGCCGGAAAAACGTAGATCATTAGGCCACAAATCCAACCCATGCATTTTTAATCCGAAATAGGCCGAAAAATAGGCCGGATCTTACCTTTAAAGATCAAAACGGTCGGAATGTTCGAAGCTCCGACGAAACCCTTCCCGGTGTCGGAATGCCAATCGGCCGAGTGGGTTTTGATCAGCTCGCCGAGGGGAGCCGAGAGCCGGTGGCCGTTCCTCGAACGGACGTCGAGGACGGTCGGAAACGAAGGAAAACAGAGGCGATGGTGTTGGGTCTTCGACCAAACTTTCGAACCCAGCTTGCGACGGACGGCGGCTCAAAAACGCGCGTGGATGCCATGGGTATGATCGGGACTCGACGGGGAACGTCTTGGCACCGACGGTGAGCAGCACGGCACGGTGGTGGAGGCGGATCGAACGGTGGTCGAAAGGGGGTAGGTAGGAGAAGACGGATAGTTTTTTTTTATTATTATTTGAGATTTGGGTCTGAAACATTTAATTTGGGTAGATGGGGAGTCTCATTTTTATTTATTATTGGATTACACAGATAAACCATATCCTAAATAAAAACTAGAGTAAACTAAAGCCATAAATTGCCTTAGCTTAGACGGTTAAAGCATGGGCTTACCAAGCATAGGTTACAGGTTCGAGTTCCCTTGGTTGCAAATCTCTTTTTTTTTTTAAACCAATACTTAGGGTGTTACAAATTCGGTCGGTTAAATTAATTTTTTTGGTAATATGCATGTCTGTCTTACGGTCGGGGTGCGTGGTTGTCCTTCCCAATAATGTCGTCTCCAAGGTTCAAACTCACGTCCTCTCCTTGAGATTGCAATGTGTCTTAGCAATGCACCCAACCATTGTTGGTATAAATTTGAATAATTAATAAAATTAAAAAGACAATTTAATAAATAAATAATATATAAAAATTAATATACAAAATTAAATTTAATAATTATTAAAATTATAATAAAAATATAATTTTCAAAAGAAAAAATTAATATATACATCCTTTCATATATATACTTAGTAATGATATTAAAAAGTTAATTTTCACAATATAATTAATATTAGTATATACAAAATATTACTCTCACTGTCTCACGAAGATTATCACTTACTATTTTTTTGGTCATTTTTCTAACTTTGATTCATTATTATTTAAAATTTATTTTTGATAAAAATATTATTTTTTTAAATCTCTAATAAAGTAAATTTTAAATATATATTTTATAAATTTTAGTTATTTTAAATATTTAATATGATTATAGTCAAAGTTTAAAAATTTTAACTTAAAAAAAATCAATAAGGGACAATATTTGTGGGACAGAGAGAGTAATAACTAACAAATTATTTAAAACAAGTATTGAATATAATTACATTCTTATATATATTTTGTTTGTTCAAATAATCAAACAACTATAAGTTAATTTTATAAACATTTTCATGTCCGTTATGACTGAGCTTAATTGATTTTTGTAGGTATTGACAATCTGTCTTGAACAATTGCATTAGCTGGTAGTCAAGGGGGAAGTTTAAAATTAAGTGCTTTAAAATTAGATTAAAATTAGGTATATTTTTGTGTAGTTACATAAATTCTTACAATTTTAAAAAAATTTGTGTAGGATGGATAAGAAATTGTTTAACTACAAAAATTCTTACCATTTGTGTAACTACATAATTATTGTGTAACTATACAAATTCTTATATGATAACCTAAATTCTTACAATTTGTGTAAAAATATGTGTAGATTGTGAGAATTTGTACAACTACATAAATCCTTACTATTTTTATGAGAAATTGTATAACTAGTATAACGGTAAAGGTTCCAAATCCTAGAAGTTCCTAGCCAAAGACCTCAAGAAGTGGAATGGTGAATGCAATTTGGTATCAGTCACTCCTCACTAGCCAAATAATTATGCATTTGTCATTTCAATATTAGGATGAACACTTGGAACATGCTGCAAAACCAGTTCCATAACCTATAGACTCTATATAAACCGTGGAAAACAAATCTAAAGCCTCACCTCAAGTTCCTAGTAATTGCTATTTGCCATGGCTTCCCCAACTATTAGTTTTTGCCTGAAGCTTGTGATCGACTCCAAGTCCCAGAAAGTACTGTATGCTCAAGCTGGAAAAGATTTTGTTGATTTTCTCTTCAACATTCTATCCTTGCCTGTTGGCAGTGTGATGAAGCTCCTTACCACAAAACAAATGGTGGGATGCGTTGCAAACCTTTTTGGCAGCATTGGAATTCTTGGTTCTCCATTCAAGCACTCCGCAGCATACAGTGATACTAATGCTCGACAGCTCTTGTTTCCGAACAAGCCATCCTCAACCAATATTTATAAGTGCAGCAAGCTTCAAAATAGCAATTGTCGAACATATAAGACAGATGATCCAGAAGAACTTTGTTTATTCTGCAATAATGTTATGAATAATAATGTAGCTTGGGATTCTTGTGTTACTTATATGATCATGGATGATCTCAAGGTGAGGCCAATGTCCTGTATTTCCAGAACCGCTTTGCTCAACAGGTTCAATGTTCAGGTTCTTGAAGAAAAAGTCATTGAAATGGGACCGAGTCAGGTAAAGGATCCTTTGTAAGTGTGTGTGTATATATATATAGTTTTGAAAGGCTTAAAATTTTTGTTCTGTGCAAACAGGGAATCAGATTGCTGAGTGCTTCGTTTCAATCCAAGACGGTGCTCACTGATGTTTTCCTTAGCCAAATGGCCATGAAGAAAGGTTCTGAGTGATTGAAATATTATGTGCATCTCCCTAATAAAATGAAACTGGGAAATTGTAGTGTCATCTAGAGAAGTGGCTCTTTTGTTCATGCAATTGTGTTATTTTGGAAACCATGTTATGTTATGATCTTAAATTGATAATATGATATATAAATGATCTGTTAGGTTGTCACCCTCTTTTGGATTTTGGTTGGTTACCTTATTTTAGTTTTATGTTGGTTTGTTTACTTATTATTTATGAACCGATTTTTAATTGTTTGTTAACAAGTTCAATTATATGTTCATGATCATTTACACAAACATGTTCATTTAACTTAGATAAACGAACATGAACACAAATAATTAAGCAAATAAACACCAACACCAGCTCTTACCAGATAGCCAAAAACAACAGTACTTACCAGTAGGGGTGTGAAAAACTGACCCGACCTGGTAACCTGCCTGAAACCCGATCGAGTCAGAACCTGGTTTAACCCGAGAATTTAAAGACCGAACCCGACCTGCACCCGACCGAAACGAACCCGAACCCGAATTTGACTTGTAACTGTAGAAACCGAACCCGAACTGCACCCGACCGAAGTGAACCCGAACCCGAAATTGACCTGTTACTATAGTAACCGAACCCGACCTGCACCCGACCGAAACGAACCCGAACCCGAGACTAACCTGCCAGATAACTGATTTAACCCGACCTGTTTGGACCCGACCTGAAATGAACCCGACATGTTTTGAACCCGACCTGTTTTGAACCCGACCTGTTTTGAACCTGAACTGTTATTGACCTGAACTGTTCTTGACCTGAACTGATATTGACCTGAACTGTTATTGACCTGAACTGTTATTGACCTGAACTGATATTGACCTGAACTGATATTAACCTGAACTAATACTATTATTTGATTTGCTAATAATGATAATTATCTGACATTTAAAGAAGTTATATTTAATGAATATAAAATAATGTCAAGTATTGAAAAATTATAAAATTAATAATAATTTCAAGTATTGATAAATTACTAACTTAACTTCAATTAAAAGATAATTGAATTAATAATAATTCTAAGTATTAATAAATTGTATTTCTAAGAATAAATTAAAATTTTATACTTAATTAACTTAAGTGGAATGAATAACCATTATTAAATTAAAATTTTATACTTAATCAAATTAAGTTAAATGAGTAAAAATTATTAAATTAAATCTATATTTCTTAATTAAAATAAGATGACTTAAATTTTTATTATAAGAATAAATTAACTTAACTTAAGATTAAACTTAACTTAGTTATTAAATTAATGCTAAATAATTAACTTACATTCATTTTAATTGAAGTTAAGTTAGTTATTAAATAATTAACTTAAGAATAAATTAATGCTAAATAATTAACTTACATTCATTTTAATTGAAGTTAAGTTAGTTATTAAATTAACTTAACTTAAGATTAAAAATAAATTTAATTAACTTGCATTCATTTTAAGTTAAATTAGTTAATAAATTAACTTAACTTGCATTCTGATAAAGTACTTAATTACATAAGTTGAATGAATAACCATTATGAAATATTTTTTTATACTTAACTAAAATTCGTTTGAAGTTATTAAACTAAATATGTATACTAAATTAATATAAGAAAATCAGTTTTTGCTAAGTCAATTAAGTATGTAAACTGATTAACTTAAATGACTTAATTATGTTAACTTGCTTAAAATATAATAAAACATTAACTTCGGATGGAATCAGGGATACTTCTAAAAAACAGAATAAGGTAAAACTTACAAACTGAAACTTACAAACTTGCATTCTGATAAAGTACTTTATTGAATATTACAAGAAGTTTAAACTTACAAACTGAAACTTACAACAAACTGAAACTTACAAACTAAATAATCTTTACAAACTGAAACTTCAACTTTAACATTACAAAATTTACAAAACTACAAAAGTTTAAACTTTAAGCTCTCAGATCTTATAACAAGGTTTTACAAACTTTGCTACCAAAATTATCATCATCGAGCTTTGAAGGGCAACCAAGTTTAAATTATGGGCAACTTAACTTTTAAAGCTAAGTCACCAACATAATTAAAACTAGGAAAACCAGCAACCAACAACAAACTGCAACAAGCAATTAAAATCATTAGAAACATTAACAGACTGAAATAAAGCAAACCAAGCATATATAACTAAACAGAAACATACATACATTCATTCATATATAACCAAACATAAAACAGAAGCATACATACACAATACATAGTGAACAACTAAACAAAAACATACATGCTGGAGACATACACATTACATACTAAGCAACTTAACAGAAACATAAACATACATACATATAACCAAACATAAAACAGAAGCATACATACACATTACATACTGAGCAACTTAACAGAAACATACATACATGCATACATGCATATATAACCAAACATAAAACAGAAGCAGACATACACATTACATAGTGAACAACTAAACAGGAACATACAAACATACATGCATATACAACCAAACATAAAACAGAAGTATACATACACATTACATAGTGAGCAACTAAACAGAAACATACATACATGCATATAAAGCAAACATAAAACAGAATCAATGAGAAATATAAAATAAAAAAAAAAGACAGTGAATAAGAACAACTTACCAAACATCTCCAGCTTTCAACAAATAGAAAACATACCTACCAGATCCATAGTTTCCTTGTTCTCAGAGGTCCCTACAAAAAAAAGAACTAATCAGTTATGAAATAAAAAAAAATAAAAAAAAATAAGTTAAACAAATCAGAAACTTACTCTGCACTAGGATCTTCATCAACTGCACAATCTTTCATAATAGAAAGATATTCTTCATCCTCTTCCTCGGGCTCAAACCCATACAACCAATTACGGGTTGTCACAAATATCTCAACATTTTTAGGAAGGAGTTTAGCCCCTTAGCTTATTTAAAATCCTACCACCAGTGCTAAAAGATGATTCAGAAGCAACTGAAGTGATGGGAATGGCTAAGATATCTCTAGCCATGAGAGAAAGTACAGGGAAAGACACAGATTGGGCTTTCCAATAATCCAAAATATCAAAGTCTGAATCATCAGCATGAGGGAGAAGGGGCAAACTAATAAAAGAGTCAACATCTGACTTCCCACTCCTTGAAGCAGCTAGATTAGCATCAAAGTTCTAGAAAGAAAAAAACAAGTCAGTAATTGAAACTAAAATAATAAAATAAAGGAAACTGAAATAACAAAAAAAACTAACCTGAAAAAGGTTAGACTTCTTAAATGTTCGAGGCCGACTAGTGGAGGACTCGGTTGTACTTAGAGAGGAGTTACTTCGAACAGAAGATCCAGAATTGCAAATGAAATATTTTGAATAATAAACATACATGTTTAAAAATTCATTGTAAACAATACTTACCCTTCTCTCAACCTCATCCTCAACATAGAGGACATAATACAAACTCCTTCAGGAGTTGTAATTTATACCTTGGATCAAGCAAAACAGCAAAGGACAAAATGGTCGAGTGCTCAGACCAATACTTCTCATACAACTCAAGCATAGGTCCAGCCATTGCAGAGATGGCCTCACAAGGATCATTGTGAGCATCATACAACAGTTTCTCAATGGCAACCACATTAGCCAAAAAAAGGTTAGAAGTAGGATACTTAGAACCAGAAAACAGTGTAGTAATCTCAAAAAAAGGCTCCAGAAAATCACAGATCAATTGGGAAGTTTCCCACTCAGAATCAGCAATTACATCTAAATCATTTTCCCTATTAACAAACAAGTTTATGGCTACTTTAGCATCAATGGCCCTACGAAGCATTAGATATGTAGAATTCCATCTAGTAGGGACATCTAGGATTAATTTACCAGAAAAAGTAGAACCACAGTCTTTAACAGCAGAGTCAAAGTTACAAAGTCTAGCATCAGAAGAATCAATGAACTTAACAATTTCACGCAACTTAAGAACAGAAGAGTCAATTACCTTCAAACCTCTTTGAACAATTAAGTTCAAAATATGGGCAGCACACCTTACATGAAAGAACTTACCACCGCAAGGTAGGGGAGAAATAGCATTCAAGTCATCCTTAAGCCTCTTCACCATTCGATCATTGGCAGAAGCATTATCAACAGTAATGGTAAAGGCTTTTTTCTCAAGACCCCATTCACATAACATTTTTTTCACAAACTTATATATAGACTCACCATCATGTGGAGGGGGGAAACGCCTAAAATTAAGTATTTTAGACTGAAGTTTTCCAGTTATTATCAACATAATTAGCAGTCAAAGCAAAATAAGAATGTGAGGTGCAAGCAGGACCATCCATCACATGTAAAGCAGATACGACTAGGAATAGAACTCATTGAATCAATCAGCAATTTTTTATGTTTTTCATGCTTTAACATGCAATGTTTAGTAATGGTATACCTAGAAATATGCTTAACATTAGGATTCAAATACTGATGCAGAACCCTAAGTTTTTCATGCTCAACAATACTTAAAGCATAACCATGACAGAGAACAGCTTCAGCAAACAGTTCACAATATTTTTTTTGATCAAAAACAGATGCAGAACTACTAGTAACATTTTTAGCAAGAAAATCTTTATAGGCTTGGCATTTATCAGTATGTCTTTTAGGTGTAGAAGTACCAACATAAGAATCAGCTTTATAGCTAGCAGTTTTGCAATACTTACATTGAGCAATGACACCATCAGCAGTCTTAATAAATGTATAGTGATCCCACACAGGAGAAGTTCTTCTCCCAATGTCAGTTGAAGCCCTCCTCCTAGAGGTAGGAGCAACTATTGACACTTGATCATTAGCTTCCCCTTCAAAAAACAATTACAGAGTTAGTAACTTTAACACTGAAAACAAGTAAAGAATAAAGAAAATAAAAAGAAAGAAAGAACCTTACCAGTTTCACCAGGATAGTTCATCTCAAAAGAAACAGAATCCATTGCAGAACCCAGAAATGTACCTGAGATCAAGAGGAACCACAGTTAGTAAAAAAATTAAAACAACTAGCATGCATACTAAATCAACAACACAGAAACCCTAGCATGCATACTAAACAAACAATACAGAAACAGAGGGTGGTTTCAGTTTAATCCTTGTACGTGGCGTTGTTTACACCGAACCCCAGGGTCCTTTAAAAACCCCCTTTGGCACCAGTAGCCCCGCAGGTCTGGTATTCCAGCCTATATACTCGGATTAAACCAAGGAAACCCTAGCATGCATACTAAATCAACAACACAGAAACAGAAACCCAAGAAAAACCAAACAAAGTAGACATGCAAACATATAACAAGACTCAAACATGCAAACATATATACAAATCAGAAACATGCAAACATATATCAAAACTCTAACATGCAAACATATATCAAAACTCTAACATGCAAACATATAAACAAACCAGAAAAACAGAAGCATAAATCGAGACTGTAACACGCAAACATATATACAAAGCAGAATAAAAACATGCACACATAAATCGAGACTGTAACACGCAAACATATATACAATACAGAAACAGAGGGTGGTTTCAGTTTAATCCTTGTACGTGGCGTTGTTTACACCGAACCCCAGGGTCCTTTAAAAACCCCCTTTGGCACCAGTAGCCCCGCAGGTCTGGTATTCCAGCCTATATACTCGGATTAAACCAAGGAAACCCTAGCATGCATACTAAATCAACAACAGAAACAGAAACCCAAAAAAAACCAAACAAAGTAGACATGCAAACATATAACAAGACTCAAACATGCAAACATATATACAAATCAGAAACATGCAAACATATATCAAAACTCTAACATGCAAACATATATACAAAGCAGAAAAAATACATGCAAACATAAATACAAATCAGAAAGAGAAGAAACATATAAACATATAAATGAAAACATATATACAAATCAAGACAGAAACATGCAAACAAAAATCAAGACAGAAACATTTAAAAAATAAATAAAAGAGGAAGAGAAGAAACCCTAAACCCAAACGCAGATGTGGAAGAAGACTGTTGAAGAACCCAGAAACGATCCTGAGATCAAAGCACAAGAGAGTTAGTAAAATGAAATTTAAAAAACTAAATAATTAAATGAAATATGAAAGGGTTTTGTACTTACCGAGAGAGAGAGGAAGACAACAAACAGTCTGGACAGTGGAATGAGAAGGGTCAGGGTGGATCTGAAGAGGTTTAAGGTTTGCAGATTAGGGTTTAGGGTTACATGATTAGGGAATAAGGTTTGGGGTTTGAGGATCAGGGGTAAGAGTTTAGGGTTTGAGGATTGTGGTATAAGGTTTGGGGTTTGTGGATTAGGGGTAAGGGTTTAGGGTTTCTAGATCAGGGGTAAGGGTTTAGGGTTTTTGGATAAGGGTTTAGGGTTTCTGGATAAGGGTTTAGGGTAAAACAGAATTGAATTGGGGATTAGGGTTTGAAGGATTGAAAAGATGGAAATGGAAGAACATAGGGTTGTTCTTGAGAAAAAATTAGGTTTTGATCGAGAACAAACAGATAGAGAGTGGGCTAAGGTGTTTGTATAAGATCTGGAGAGGGGAAATTGGATGAACAAGTAAGAACTTTGAAAAAAAAGATGTTTTGATCGAGAATAAACAGGTTTTTGGTGGGCTAAGGTGTTTGTATAGGATCTGGAGAGGGGAAAGTGGAAGAACAGGGAAGAACTTGGTAAAAAACCAAGAGTTTGATCGAAAAAGAATGAAACTTTCTGGGAATTTTGTGTTTTTAGAGGAGAGAGAAGATGAGAGGATATTTTGGCAGAGTAACGGTAGGGGAAAAAGTGTAAAATGAAGGGGAGGGGGGGGTGAAGGTCTATTTATAGAGTGAGTCCGGGTCAAAAGATCCGCGCGTTATTATACGGGTCACGCGGGTCTTGCTCCGCAAGCACTCTTAGTTTCAATTCTTTCATTTTAATCCTTTTTTATTTGAAATTGAGCTAATAATTTTGTTTTCATTTCAATTTCGTCATTAATGCAGTTTTAAGCTTTAGTGTATGGATTTAATTTAGGGTTTGGGGTTATAGTTTAGGGTTTTTCTTTATATATTATTAAATTTTATATTTTAGTTTTAGGGTTTAGATTTGTGTAATTATTTTTAGGTTTAGGGTTAGTCTTTGAATTAAGATTTGGGGTTTATGTTTAGGGTTTTAGGTTTATTTTAATTAATTTTTAGGTTTAATATTTCATTTAATTAATTTAGGGTTTTTGGTTTATTTTAATTAATTTAGGGTTTAGGGTTTAATAAACCCTATACCTAAACCCTAAATCATAAACCCTAAAATACTAAAAACCCTAAACCCTAAGCCCTAAACATGAATCCCTAAAAATAAAAACCCTAAACATGTAAGTTGTGGTTTAGGGTTTATTTTAATTAATTTAGGGTTTATGATTTAATAAACCCTAGATCCTAAACCCTAAATCTTAAACCCTAATCCTAAACCCTAAACAATAACCACTACACTCTAAACCATAAAACCCTAGATCGAGGGTTTAGTGGTTAGGGTTAATTACTTATGCTTTAGGGTTTAATGCTTAGGGTTTAGAATTAGACATTAGGGGTTTAAACCTTAAACCCCTAATATTTAATCAATGAACCATAGCCCCTAACCCTAAACCCTAAACAATAACCACTACCCTCTAAACCATAAAACCCTAATATTTAATCTATAGCATACAGTATAAAACCCTAGATCGAGGGTTTAGTGGTTAGGGTTAATTACTCATGCTTTAGGGTTTAATGCTTAGGGTTTAGAATTAGACATTAGGGGTTTAAACCTTAAACCCTAATATTTAATCAATGAACCATAGCCCCTAACCCTAAACCCTAAACAATAACCACTATCCTCTAAACCATAAAACCCTAATATTTAATCTATAGCATATAGCATAAAACCCTAGATCGAGGGTTTAGTGGTTAGGGTTAATTACTCATGCTTTAGGGTTTAATGCTTAGGGTTTAGAATTAGACATTAGGGGTTTAAACCTTAAACCCTAATATTTAATCAATGAACCATAGCCCCTAACCCTAAACCCTAAACAATAACCTCTACCCTCTAAAGTCTAAAACCCTAATATTTAATCTATAGCATATAGCATAAAACCCTAGATCGAGGGTTTAGTGGTTAGGGTTAATTACTCATGCTTTAGGGTTTAATGCTTAGGGTTTAGAATTAGACATTAGGGGTTTAAACCTTAAACCCTAATATTTAATCAATGAACCATAGCCCCTAACCCTAAACCCTAAACAATAACCTCTACCCTCTAAACCATAAAACCCTAATATTTAATCTATAGCATATAGCATAAAACCCTAGATCGAGGGTTTAGTGGTTAGGGTTAATTACTCATGCTTTAGGGTTTAATGCTTAGGGTTTAGAATTAGACATTAGGGGTTTAAACCTTAAACCCTAATATTTAATCAATGAACCATAGCCCCTAACCCTAAACCCTAAACAATAACCACTACCCTCTAAAGTTTAAAACCCTAATATTTAATCTATAGCATATAGCATAAAACCCTAGATCGAGGGTTTAGTGGTTAGGGTTAATTACTCATGCTTTAGGGTTTAATGCTTAGGGTTTAGAATTAGACATTAGGGGTTTAAACCTTAAACCCTAATATTTAATCAATGAACCATAGCCCCTAACCCTAAACCCTAAACAATAACCTCTACCCTCTAAACCATAAAACCCTAATATTTAATCTATAGCATATAGCATAAAACCCTAGATCGAGGGTTTAGTGGTTAGGGTTAATTACTCATGCTTTAGGGTTTAATGCTTAGGGTTTAGAATTAGACATTAGGGGTTTAAACCTTAAACCCTAATATTTAATCAATGAACCATAGCCCCTAACCCTAAACCCTAAACAATAACCACTACCCTCTAAAGTCTAAAACCCTAATATTTAATCTATAGCATATAGCATAAAACCCTAGATCGAGGGTTTAGTGGTTAGGGTTAAATACTCATGCTTTAGGGTTTAATGCTTAGGGTTTAGAATTAGACATTAGGGGTTTAAACCTTAAACCCTAATATTTAATCAATGAACCATAGCCCCTAACCCTAAACCCTAAACAATAACATCTACCCTCTAAACCATAAAACCCTAATATTTAATCTATAGCTCATAGGTTTAGGGTAATCATAGATCGAGGGTTTAGTGGTTAGGGTTAATTACTCATGCTTTATGGTTTAATGCTTAGGGTTTAGAATTAGACATTAGGGGTTTAAACCCTAAACCATAATATTTAATCAATGAACCATAGTCCCTAACCCTAAACCTTAAACCCTATACATTTAATTACAAATAATAATAATAATAATAATAATAATAATAATAATAATAATAATAAAACTAATAATAATAATAAGCATAGTAAATATATAATAATAATAATAATTGTATTTAAGTATATAATAATAATAATAATAACTAATAATAATAATAATAATAATAATAATAATAATAATAATAATAATAATAACTAATAATAATAATAAGCATAGTAAATATATAATAATAATAATAATAATTGTATTTAAGTATATAATAATAATAATAATAATAATAATAATAATAATAAACCCTAAACCCTAACCACTAAACCCTAAAACCTAAACGCTAAAACCTAAACGCTAAAAACAAAAACCATTAATCCATCAATATATATATATATTACATGTATGTATGTACGTATCATTTTTGTATTAATTTAAGATTAGTAAACCCTAAACCCTAAACCCTAAACCCTAAAAACCATAATCCATCAATATATATAATTAATGTGGGCATGTTTGTATTAATTTAAGATTACTAAACCCTAAACCCTAAACCCTAAACCCTAAACCCTAAAAACCATAATCCATCAATATATCTATAATTAATGTAGGCATGCTTGTATTAATTTAAGATCACTAAACCATAAACACTAAACCCTTAAACCCTAAACCCTAAACCCTAAAAAACCATAATCCATCAATATATCTATAATTAATGTAGGCATGTTTGTATTAATTTAAGATCACTAAACCATAAATACTAAACCCTTAAACCCTAAACCCTAAACCCTAATCCTAAACCCTAAACCCTAAACCATAAACCATCAATATATATAATTAATGTGGGCATGTTTGTATTAATTTAAGATTACTAAACCCTAAACCCTAAACCCTAAAAACCATAATCCATCAATATATATATATATAATATATATATAATTAATGTAGGCATGTTTGTATTAATTTAAGATTACTAAACCCTAAACCCTAAACCCTAAACCCTTAACCCTTAACCCTAAAAACCATAATCCATCAATATATATAATTAATGTGGGCATGTTTGTATTAATTTAAGATCCCTAAACCCTAAACCTCAAACCCTAAACCCCTAAACCCTAAAAATTAATCCAATAGTACCAAATATATATATATATATATATATCACATATACGTAATCCCCTAACCATAAACCCTAAACCCTAAACCCTAAAAATAAAAATCATAATCCATCAATATATATAATACACATAACACAATAAACCATAAACCCGAAGGAACCCGACCTGAAATGAACTCGACCTGAAACGAAACCGACCTGAAATGAACCCGACCTGAAACAAAACCGACCTGAAAAGAACCCGACCTGAAACGAAACCGACCTGAAACGAATCCGACCTGAAATGAAACCGACCTGAAATGAACCCGACCTGAAACGAAACCGACCTGAAATGAACCCGACCTGAAACGAAACCGACCTGAAATGAACCCGACCTGAAACGAAACCGACCTGAAATTAGCCTGTCAATTAACCGTTTTGACCCGACCTGAAATGAACCGACCTGAAATGAACCCGACCTGAAATGAACCCGACCCGAAATGAACCCGACCTGAATTGAACCCGACCTGAAATGAACCCGACCCGAAATGAACCCGAACCCGAACCGAATCGAGTCAAAACAAAAAAATGACCCGAAATGACCTGTAACCGATTTGACCCGACCTGACAGAGCCCGACCTGAAACCCAACTGTTGACCTGTTTTTACATCCCTACTTACCAGTTCCAGATTTTAAATGTTGAAATTTATGAAGAAAAATGTAGCTTGGGATACTTGTGCCTACTTGTATGGTCTGGAAGTGAGGCCAATGTACAGTATTTCTAGTACCATTTTGCTAAAGAAATTAGCAATATAACTCTGGAGATTGGAAGTAAGTAATTTGTAAAACTTGTCTGTAAATTATACCATTTGTATGTTATAATAGAATTACATTACGAGACTTGAGGATAGTGGTTAGAATCCCTTGTGCATCACTTCAACTCAGTTTGTTTGAGTACCAATGAAGAAAATTAGGCATATAGTACTTATTGATTCATCTCAATTCCAAGGAGCCTACACACAAAGACATGGTAGGTATTGACAATCTGTCTTGAACAATTGCAGTAGCCAAAGACCTCAGAAGTTTTTTTTTTTTTTTTGACTGAAATACCTCACAGAAGTTGAATGGTCAATCCAATAACAAGTTAATTTGACCTCAGAGAAGTTGAATTGTCCAAAACAATTTAATGAGCAGTGAAGGGATGGACACTTGGACATGCTGCAAAACTAGTTGGATAACGTGTTTCTCCGTCTGCAGCATTTCCTTATTTGCAATAACCAAAACATACTCATTTAATGTTGTGTTTTAAAGAATCAAAGGGTTTAATTAGTGGCAGGTTATTGAAAGCCAATAATAAATATACCATTGGGAAGCCAACGAAACTTATATCATTTGCATTGGGCGTTGCACTTCTCTGTGGTCATTAGTTGCTGCAAATTGAACTCTATATAAACCATACACTCGTCCTGTGCTAACCAAATCTGAAGCCTTCAGTTTCTAGCATTAGCTTTTCGCCATGGCTTCCCCCACTATTAAGATTTCCCTGAAGCTTGTGATAGACTCGAAGTCTCAGAAAGTACTGTTTGCTGAAGCTGGAAAAGATTTTGTTGATTTTCTCTTCAACATTCTGTCGTTGCCCGTTGGCACTGTGATAAGGCTCGTCAACAGACAACGAATGGTGGGATGCCTTGCAAGTCTTTATGGCAGCATTGGATATTTGCGTGATACATACATGCAGTCAGAAGCAAACGAAAATACCCTTTTGGCTTCAAACTCTGCTGCTAATGCTGTACAGCTCTTGTTTCCGAACATGCAGTCCTCCACCAATTTTTATAGGTGCAGCAAGCCTCGAGATAACCTTTGTCTAGCGTTTAAGACGAATGATCCGGATAGACCTTGTTCATTCTGCTTAGATAATAATGTTATGAATCATAATGTAGCTTGGGATCTGGTTTTACCTATATGATCATGGATGATCTGGGGGTGAGGCCAATGTCCAGCATTTCCAGAACCACTTTGCTCAACAGTTTCAATATTCAGGATGCTAGTGTTCTTGAAGAGAAAGTCATTGAAATGGAAGAGAATCTGGTGAAGGGTCCTTTGTACATATGTGTATACTTGTAATTATATATATATATATAATTTTGAAACTTACATTTTATTATAGCAGTGGCTTAAAGTTTTTGTTTTGTGCAAATAGGGAATCAAACTGCTGAGGGAATCGTTGCAATCCAAGACGGTGCTGACTGATGTATTCCTTAGCCATTTGACCCGGATGAAAGCTGCAGGCTTCTGAGTCATAGAAATATTATGTGCATCTCACTTTAGATGATGAATCTGGGGAATTATAGCGTCAAACATAGAAGTGGCTCTTTTGTTCATGAAATTGTGTTATTTGGAAACCTTGTTATGATCTTAAATTGTGTTATGATTGGTTATGCTGTGAACAAATCTTAGAGAAGATAGAAGAAGAAACTGAAAAAGAATATTTGTATGGAGAGAAAGAGAGTCGGTACTCTTAGTTTTTTATTAATCTTCAACTGTAATACTCTCAAATGAGAGCCAGTTCTTATATACAAATGAGCACACTGAAGAAGTCAGTTAATAGCCTCTAACAACCCTAACAGACTATAACCAACTTTCAGTGAAACAATCCTGTGTGGTGCAGCACATACAAACCTAGCTGCACTCACCACCTTTCTACGTTACATATAGAACCCAGATGTAGAACGCCGATCATCGCTGTCCGTGGCCCAATTGGCATCAGCAAAACCAGTAATACCAAGATTATCATGAGGAGAAAACTTTAAGCCAAAGTCAACGGTACCCTGCAAGTATCGTAATATGCGTTTGACCGCCTGCAAATGCACATTAGTGGGTGCCTGCATAAACTGACACACCTTGTTGACAGCAAAGGCAATCTCTGGGCGCGTAAGAACAATGTATTGCAACGCACCAACCACACTCCTGAATTCAGTGACATTCGCAAGAGGACAACCATCGTTCAAAGATAACTTGCAAGTTGTAGTCATAGGAGTAGGAAGACTATTTGCTTGCTCATATCCACACTTCTCTAACAAGTCTAAGATATACTTCTTCTGGTTGATAAGCAAGCTTCCATCTAAGGCATAACGAACCTCAATGCCTAAAAAATATCGAAGGGAACCAAGGTCCTTAAGAGAAAAGGTAGCATGCAACTTTCGAACAATATTATTAACAGCATCTGCATCTCCCCCAGTGAGAATAATATCGTCGACATAGACGAGAAGATAAGCACACTCACCACCAGAAGAATAGACAAACAAAGAAGGATCGGATTTGCTGCCCACGAACCCTGTAGACAACAAGAATTTCTTGAGGGTCTCAAACCAGGCCCGAGGAGCCTGTTTGAGCCCATAAATAGCCTTGTTAAGCTTGCACACAAGCTTGTCTCCAGAGGAAGAAAATTGTTCATAGCCCGGTGGTTGGGACATGTAGACTTCTTCAAGCAACGCACCATTGAGAAACGCGTTGTTTATATCAACTTGACGCAACGGCCATCCACGTGAAACAGCCAATGATAAAATAGTTCGAATGGTAACTGGCTTAACAACTGGACTGAAGACCTCAGTGAAGTCAACACCAGGTTCTTGAAGATACCCTCGAGCCACCAAGCGAGCTTTGTAACGAGCCACTGTACCATCAGGATGCCGTTTAACCTTAAAAATCCATTTGCAACTCACAGCACTTCTGTTGCTAGGTAAAGGAACCAGGGTCCATGTGTTATTGCGTATGAGAGCATCGTATTCATCTTGAGCAGCAGCCTTCCAATGAGGAGTTTTCATGGCTTCACGAATGGTTCGCGGTTCATCATCAGGAGAAGATGTATTAACATGAAACACCTTTGGCTTACGAATACCTGCCTTTCCACGAGTGATCATAGGATGATCATTGGTCACAGTGGAGGTAGGCACTGAATCAATCGAAACCACACCCAAGTCAGGAACATTACTCGTAGAACACAGCCTATTCCCAGCAACAGACTCAACACAGGGAGAACCAGCTACCTCATCAACACGAAACCCATGATCAGAAACAGTTCCTTCAGGAAACAAAACAGGAACAGCAGTACTAGGTGCCAAAGACGACACAGGAGAATCCAACACGAGAGCTCCAGTTGTAGACGCCAGCACTGCATCCTCAGCAGAAGGTGGCACGACTGCATCAGTATGAACTATTTCACCACATGCAGGCTCCGCATCATCCAAAGGAAAAGCATCATCAGCATGAAGAGAAGTAAAACCACCCTGAACACCAGGAGAAGACACCTCAGGAACACCAAACAAAGAAGCACCCTGAACACCAGGAGAAAGCACCTCCTGAGCAGCAGAAGAGAACAAAGCCTGATCACCAGGAGCATCAGAAGAAGGCACTGCCTGCCCACAACTAAACGAGTTCCTGGGGCTGACAGCTGGTGGAGAACCAGTATTAACACAAGCCACTGGAGAAGAAGTAGGCAAATCCAAAATGGACACTCGAGAAGAGACAGGTAAATCAGTAGAAGGAGAGAACACCGAAGAGGAGGGCAATTTAGTGTCAATCACCAAAGGAAACATCTGCTGAACCAAGCAAGGAGAGTCACTAGAACTAGACGAGTCAGCAACCATGGAAAAAGGAAACACGTGCTCATCAAAGACAACATGTCTTGATACGAAAACACGACCTGTGTGATCAAGACACTTGTAACCCTTCTGACTAGAGCTGTAACCCAAGAAAACACACGGGCGTGACCTGAAATCCAATTTATGGGCATTGTATGGACGCAAAAGAGGGTAACACGCACACCCAAATACGCGAAACCACGCATAATCAGGCTGTCACTGAAAAAGCTTCTCATACGGAGAAGCACCTTGCAAAACTTCAGTGGGAAGTCGATTGATAATAAAGACAGCTGTAACAAAGGCAAAACTCCAGAAATTTAGTGGTAAGCTAGCATGAGCAAGAAGTGTAAGACCCATCTCAACAACATGTCGATGCTTCCTCTCAGCAACACCGTTTTGCTCAGAGGTGTATGGACAAGTGATACGATGTTGAACTCCATGAGTAAGAAACCAGTTCTTCAATGGCAAATACTCCGTACCACCATCAGTTTGAAAAGCTTTAACCTGCACACCAAATTGCACCTCGACCAATTTGTGAAAATTGAAAAAACACTGAACTACTTCAGATTTGCGTTTGAGCAAATACACCCAGGTATGACGACTATACATATCAATAAACGATACATAGTAAAGAAACCCTTCAGAAGCAGCTGGGGCAGGACCCCAGAGGTCAGAGACAACCAATTCAAAAGGAAACGAATATTGAGTATTAGAAAGGGAAAATGGAAGTTTGTGAGCCTTCCCTTGTAAACAAGCAGAGCACACATTAGAAGCCTTATTATCAACACAAACAATACTACACTTATTCAAAACTGACTTGAGCACACCACTAGCTGGATGCCCAAGACGGTTATGCCACAACCCCATAGTATTGACAGTAGAAGAAACAACATTATTCGATGAAGAATCAACAGGCAAGACAGCAGCTGCTGAAGAAGCACAAGGCAAGTTGGCAGACAACGTAGGCAAACGATCCAAAACACCAGCAGGAGAGACCATCTCATACAGGCCCTCAGGCGTGAGCCTCCCTTCGAGCAGAACCCTCTGAGTCTGGGAATCCTTAATCAAGCAACCATTAGCATGAAATACAAAAATAACATTATTGTCCCGCACAAGCTGAGACACGGACAAAAGATTCTTCTGAATGTTAGGCGCATGCAAAATATCACGTAAAACTAACGACCTACCAGACACAGGAAGAGAACCATGCCCTACATGAGAGATCGAAACAGTGGAACCATCACCCATAAGAAGACAATTCTCACCTGTATATGGAGCACTAGACTGAACATGAGACTGATCATGCGTAATATGGTGAGTAGCACCCGAATCTGGGTACCAAACACCCTCAGTGGAAGCAGGCAAAGTCGAGCCAGAAGAAAAATACGAGGAGTTCACATGAGAACCCAACGAGGGAGCTGCACCACTGTGACTAGAAGGGACATCACCCAAAAAATTATTGACCTGAGACCCACCAGATGGACCAGAACCACCAGGATAAGAAGAAACATTGGGAGTAAAACCCACAGTTGGAGAAACAACACGCGACTGAGGTGAGGAAACAAACGTAGAACGAGGTGACACAACTCCAGTGTTGAGTTGGTGATGAAACACTTGAACAGGAGCAACAGAGGCATTCACATCAGCTGAATGATGATAGCTCCCTGAGCTATTCTCAGAAGTATACGAGGAAGAACCATCATTTCGAGCCTCACCAGGAGAAGAAACTGGCCCATGATAGCTTTGATCAAATCGACGATAGCACTTCAGAACCGTGTGACCAAACTTACCACAAAGCTGACACTGAGGCTTGTTGAAGTTATTCCTACCACGCCCACGTCCCCGAAAACCAGGCTGAAACCCTCGTGACACCAAGTGATTCTCAGGTAAATAGGACGTGGCAACAGCATCACTAACCTCAGGAGCATTAGCTGAAGTAGCCACATTAACCTGCATGCCAGGATGAAAACTAGAGACACGCGCACTATGAAAGGCCATGTTAGCATGCATAGGTAAATGTTCTTGCATGAACATCTTTTGCCGGGCTTCACAATCCAATAGCATGTCAGTTAGACTCTCAAGACTAACGACCTCTCGTGAAGCAATGGCAATCACTGACTCAAACTCCATCGAGAGTCCAGCAAGTACAACACTAACCTGCTCCTGCTCAGTGACAACACACCCAGCAGCACCTAGATTGTCACAGATCAAACGAATCTTTGCAAGATATTCATTGACAGTTAGACCAAGTTTCTTCTGTGTATGTAAGCTATGGCGTAATGCAGATATTTTAGCAGTGGAACGTGCAGAAAATAAACGAGTAGCAGTGTTCCAAATAGCTTTCGTAGTATGACAACTTGTAAGATTTGGAAGAACTTCAGTACTTACAGAAGATATCAACCAGGACGCAAGCAACTTGTCCTGCCTTCGATACGCCAGAAAAAGAGGATTCTCCACACGCACACCAGACGAATTTTGTATATATTGAGAAGGTAATTCAAACTCATCAGAAATGAAATCCATAAGGCCATATCCATCAATTATCAGAACTGAAAAAATCACAACCGGCCTTTAAACTTGATTATGATTTTCTGTTGACCCAAAATTGACCCGAACTGAAAACCAACCGGCCCAAAATAACCCGAATCACAACTGAACCGAAACCAAAAGACCAAACCCAAAATAACCGAAACCAAAATAACCTAAACCGAACCTGATTCAAATGACATGTTTGCCACCTATAAATTTGCAGCATCAGTTTATTTAACAATGCTCAAGAATTTTCCACCTTCTCAGCAGTGAGATGAACAACTGCAGATGATCGAGATGGATTAGGCCATGTCGTGAACCTCTTGAAGCCTTAGATCAAGGCTGTTGATGAATGTTGAAATGATTAAATGGCTAAATGAATTGGGAATCAGAAAGCATTTTCTTGTCATTTTGTTAAAGACACTTTGCAATATAGGAACAACCCTAAGCATTAAGCTCCATAAATTTTAAGATGGTTACAACTTACAACAAAAGTAGAGGACACATGATTCATTACAAGATTACAAAAATCCAAACAAATCCACCATTACTCTGCTGCTATATAATGCTGCACAGCTCTTGTTTCCGAACATGCAGTCCTCCACCAATTTTTATAGGTGCAGCAAGCCTCGAGATAACCTTTGTCTAGCATTTAAGACGAATGATCCGGATAGACCTTGTTCATTCTGCGAAAATGTTATGAATCATAAGGTAGCTTGGGATTCTGGTTTTACCTATATGATCATGGATGGTCTGGGGGTGAGGCCAATGTCCAGCATTTCCAGAACCACTTTGCTCAACAGTTTCAATATTCAGGATGCTGGGGTTCTTGAAGAGAAAGTCATTGAAATGGAAGAGAATCTGGTAAAGAATCCTTTGTATATATGTGTATACATGTATATATATTTGTACATTTAGTTTTGAAACTTACATTTCTTCATAGCAGTGGCTTAAAGTTTTTGTTTTGTATATATAGTTTTGAAACTTACATTTCTTCAAGCTGCAGGCTTCTGAGTCATAGAAATATTATGTGCATCTCACTTTAGATGATGAATCTGGGGAATTATAGCGTCAAACATAGAAGTGGCTCTTTTGTTCATGAAATTGTGTTATTTGGAAACCTTGTTATGATCTTAAATTGTGTTATGATTGGTTATGCTGTCACCTTCTTTTGGATTTTGGTTTGATTTAACTTATTTTAGTTTTATTTTGGATTGTTTATTTATTATTTATGACCAGATTTTTAATTATTTGTAAACAAGTTCAATTATATGTTCATGATCATTTACGCAAACACAACGATCATGAACACACATAATTTTAAACAAATAAACACCAGCACCAGCTCTAACCAGATATCCATAAACAACAAGACTTACCAGTTCCAGGTTTAAACTGTTGATTTTTCTGAAGCAAAATGCAGCTTGGGATTCTTGTACTACTTATATGATCATGGAAGATCTGGAGGTCATTTCTAGTACCATTTTTCTCAACAGTTTTAATTTTCAGGATTCTGGTTTTCTTGTACGGAAAGTCATTGATATGCGAGTGAATCAGGTAAAGGATCCAAACAATGCTTGGATTTCCTGCTAAAGAAATTAGCCATGTATCTAAAGTAAAGAATTTGTAAAACTTGTCTGTAAATTAACCATTTGTATGCTATAATAGAATTATATAGAGACTTGAGGATAGTGGATAGAATCCCTTGTTTATCACTTCAACTCAACTGGATTGAGTCCCAATTAAGAAAATTAGGCATATATTACTTATTCATTCGTCTCAATTCCAAGGAGCCTAGGCACAAATACATGGCTGCCAACACTGTTAGCTTGAAGCTTCTGGTCGACACAGCAAGCCAAAGACTTTTGTTTGCAGAATCCGGGAAAGATTTTGTCGATTTTCTGTTCAACATCCTATCGTTGCCGACCGGCACCGTCACAAGGCTTCTCACAAAACAAGAGATGGTGGGTTCACTTGGAAACCTGTATGCCAGCCTTGAGAATATGAGTGATACTTACATTCAGCCATCAGCAAACAAAGACACCCTCTTAAACCCTGTAGTTTCCAACAATACTGCAAATGTACCTCCTTTGTTGCCAATAATCGAATCATCCAAACCCTCCGAAATTTATAGGTGTTATAATAGTTACCGTAGTAGCACCTGCAGTCTCTATGTTGCAACTGATTCTAAATCCATGTGTCCTTCCTGCAATAATGTCATGAGCCAAAGTGCAACCGTTGTTAATCCGAAAAAGAAGGATTCGTCCACCGATGAGGGAGGTTATGTGAAAGGGGTGATTACATACATGATCTCGGATGATCTTGTCGTAAGGCCTATGTCTGCCATCTCTTGTATTACTTTGCTCAACAAGTTCAATATCAAGGACGTAGGGGTTCTTGAAGAGAAAACCATTGACGTAGGAACGGATGAGGTAAGAAACAATCCATTTTCCTATGTTGCCTTAATTTTAAAGCTATCTATGGAAAAACTTGTAAAATTTTGATAATATGGCATTGGTTTTAATAAGCTTGATTTTCTGCAACTAGGGTGTGAAGTTGCTCAAGGCATCGTTGCAGTCCGCGGCTGTGCTCACCGATGTGTTCCTCGAGAAGAAAGCAGGCGAAAGCGATCATGTTAGCGACACTGCCGGTATACATTCGATCGTGATATAGGAAAGGCTGGTTGAATTTCAGTTTGCAAGATTGTTTCAAGAGTCTCTCAGTCTAGTATGATTTATGAATGTTTGTATGATCCGTTATTTCATTATGGTGTGGTTTGAAAAACCTTGGAAGTGTTACCTATTTTAAGTATATGTTGTTGTATGAACAAAAATGATATGCACCTTTCGGTGTCCATTTCTATGCCTTAAAACTTAGAGATGTTGGTTAGAATTCTTGGTTCAGGGTTAGAATTTAGTTTTTATGATTAGAATTTAGTTTTTAGGATAAATGGGTTTAACGATTTATATTTTGACCTATAAACCTTAAATTCCAACCCTAAACCATGAATTCCAACCAATATATCTAAATTCTAAAATTTTAAAATTAAACCCTAAAACTAAAACGCTTATAATTTTTTTAAAATTTTAAACTCTTAAAACTAACCTTAAACCCTAAAATTTTATCATTGAATCTTAAAACCCTAAACTTTACACTATAAAAATGCAAGGCTTGTAAAAAATCATAAGCCTAAATAATAAAAATACACCGCTTGTTCGTTTTCACCGTCAGTGGACCAAATTATTTTGTTATGTCTATTTTAATTTGATTACTTATTGTTCATAAACATAATTTTAATTGTTCGTTTAACAAGTTTAATTATATGTTACTCTTTATGTCCCATAAAATTCGTCCTTTTGTGTTTTAAAATCATCTCATTGAAGCAAGTACTTTTATAAGTATATTTTCATTCTACCCTCTTTTATAATTTTCTAATAAAATAAACTTTAACTTTTCAAATATAAAATTATCATTTTAATTATTTTACAATACATCTTTTACACATAACTTTTTTTTAAATTACTTGAAAAATCAACAATAGACAAATTTTGTGGGACGAAGGAAGTATAAATATTTTCGTAAATGTAGTTAATAATATCTAGAACAAGTGGTTGAAATTCTAAGTTCACACTATTCCATCTCTCTTAAGTTGTGAGTTTTCCTCCCATTAAATTCAAAATTTTCTTCTCTCCCCTACGTATAAATTGTTCAAAGAAAAAAACATTTTCGTAAATGTGTACATTTAATGTTGACGAATAACATTGCAGCATCAGTTTATTTAACAATGCTCAAGAAGTTTCCACCTTCTCAGCAATGAGATGAACAACAAAAGTAGAGGACACATGATTCATTACAAGATTACAAAAATTTTGCCCCAGATGTTAAAACATACATTGCCTTTCAAAACCAAACACAAACCCTACAAATCTACCATTACTTAGGCAACTCCCAGCTGCTTCTGCTTACAGAAGATGAGTTTAGGTCCTCATTTTGCCCAGAAAGACACTTGTCAACACTGCCTTGGACTGCAAGGAACACTTGAGCAGCTTCAAACCCTAAAAGTAAACCAGAAAAAAATAAGCATCCATGCCGTAATACACACACTTAGATACATACATACATAAATGTAGAGAAAGAGAGTTTGTAGGAAGTTAAATACCTCATCCATTCCCAGATGAACAACCTTCTCCTGCAGGGCTCCAACTTCCTTAACATTGAACTTGTTGAGCAAAGTAATGCTTGAAATTGTAGACATTGGTTTAACAGCCAAATCATCCATCACCATGTAAGTCACCACCCCTTTCACAAACCCTCCGTCACTTGCTTCTCCTTTCCCGACATCCGGAGCCAACACGGGCACCTCAGTCGACATCGATTCCTTGCAGTGAGGGCAAACCGTGCGTGGATCATCGGCCACATTGCGATGAAGGTTGCGACACATGTACACTTTGCCACCCACATCGTAAGCAAGCAAAAGCGGTACACCAGAAGCTGAAGCCGAAGCCTTGGGATTGAGCAGCGAGTCTTTCTTTTTGTTGGGTTGCATATAGATTTCGCTGAGGTTCTCCACACTCTCGTAGAGGTTCCCGAGGGAACCCACCATGGAGTTGGCTTTGAGAAGCTTGATGACAGTGCCGACGGGCAGAGAAAGAAGGTTGAATAGGAAATCAACGAAATCTTTCCCTGCTTCAGCAAAGAGGACTTTGTTGCTCTTGGAGTCAATAAGGAGCTTCAAGGTCACCTTGGACACAGGTTCTGCAGCCATGGATTTCTTTGATATCATCTGCTGAAGCTCTTACAGTACTATATATAGATGAAGCTGAGCCAAGTTCCATCTGATATGACAAGAAGAATCGCTTTGCTTGGAGTTCTCGAGGGTGAACTGTGATCTTTTGTCTCTGCGGCCGCCATTTAAATCTTGGTTATTGAAACTCAGCCAAACCTGCTGCAGGTACGAGTCTAAATGAATTGTCAGCCAACCTTTTGTGTAGCATTCTTAAATAAATGAGTATAAATAAATTATTTTAGGTTGATTTAATAAACGGACAAATATGTATTCAGTTTGTTTATATTTAAAAAAAATCGTTTATTAGCGTGTTTATAACTTTGTCTATCGACTTCTTTATAAGCTAGTTTACATGATTCTCTTTTTCATTTTTATTTTTTTACATTTTAAATATTGGTGAAGATAAGGACTAAAATGAATATATAGTGAACTTTAGAGTTCAAATTGTGAAGTCTATAGAGCTAAAGGACTAGTGGTGTAGTTTTACCATTTTTTTTAATATGTTGACAAATATTAAAGGAATATGTCCGTAAAGACTAAACAAACGAACACGTACACTTTCAAAAATAAACAAATGAACACGAACATGATATTAAAATTTTAAATGAACACAAATCGAATATAAATAATTTCAAAAATAAATAAACAAACACGAACAAAACTTTATTCCTTTCAGCTTAATTTATTTACACCCCTAGTTGCGGATGGAAATCATCTGCCCCAAAATATGCCCCCATTTGTACTCCACTTTAAAATAGTGGGTTTAGGGTTTGAGGTTTAAAGTTGGGGCTTAGGGTTAGTGTGTAGGGAATTAGAGGTAGGGTGTATTTTTTTAGAATTTAGGGTTTGAGGTTTAGGATATAAAAATTAGGGTTATAGGACAAGATTTAATTTTTAAGTATTTTTAGGCAGGGGCATAAAAAAAAGCATGGTTAGGGGTAGGAGATTTTTACTCTCTAGTTGCATGCGGAGAGAAACACGTCATCGAACTGGTTTTTCAGCTTGTCCAAAAGTTTAATCCTAACTTTGAAAGAACCGATGCATAGTTATTTGATTAGGGATTGATACTTGAAATCAGCTGCTGTCTAGGGTGAGTAAATCTAATCATAATTTTTATAAATTCGATTCTAATTTCAAATAAATTTTAAGTAATAAAAAAATAGTTGAGCAATTTCCAAGTTTAAATTAAATCTTTCAATTATGTATGATATATATATATATATATATGTATGTATGTATATACTATATATGATTATAAAAAGTCATCTAAATTGATAAATAAAAAATTCATTTAAATTGTAACCAATTAATACATAACATTATAAATATTTATAATTAAATTTTAAAAAGAACTCGACTCGATTTAACTTGAGTTTTATAAACTCAACTTAAAAATTTTAAATGGAGTGAGTTATATAAAATAAGATTAGTTAACTAAACCAAATTAAAAAAAAAATACTTGATTCAATCGAATACTCCACCCTATTTGAATATTGTCATTTCCATATTAATGAAATCTATATTATAAAATGGGTAATTATACTGTACACTAACAATGGAATAAAAAAATATGTGATAAAAATACTTGATTCAATATAAATCCTTATAAATTGCTTTGAATCATTACATTACACATCATGTTTGGTTTTGTGTTTGTGGTTCAAAAATCTCGATTGAACGGGAAAATATGTCTCGGTCATCGTGCTAATATGTTCGGATCTAAAAATTCAAACGTGATTTTAGACCTCAAACGTGATTTTGGGAAAAGCAAGTTAAAAGTAGCTTTTGTGTTTCGTCGTGATTTTTACACAATCGTGATTTTTAAGAAAAAAAAACTCTCAAACATAAATCACATTACTTTAAAATCAATTATACACAAAATCAATTCTATAAAATCATAGTGATCCAAAATCAATTCTACCACCGCAAAACCAAACACACACGTCTCAAAAAGATGGGATCATTTGTGTGGTAAATTATGATATTTTGGGCAATTTTGGGTGAAAAACTCCTTTTTAATTATTATTAGGGAAAATGGCTCCCAAAAACTTTTATTTGGCAAAATAACCCTCAAACTTGTCAGGTCGGCAGACCTCGCGTTGTGTAGGACGCGAGGTATGATATCGCGTTCTGCACAACGCGATTTTCGTCTACCTGGCCTTGTTGTTTGTGTTAACGGTTTTACAGTACCTCGCGTTCTATAGAACGCGAGGTTCACGAGAAATTAAAACGGCGGCTGAATATATCGCACAGACCTCGCGTTCTGTAGGACGCGAGTTCTGTGCAAATCTGACCTGAAGAACAAGGGAAAACAAGTGTGGGTAGGCCTGTTCGAGCCCAATTTCGAGCGTGTAAATCGTATATTTTTAGCGATCATCGAGTTTGGGGTCGTAGTACAGGAAATTGTCTATCGTATGATACCAACATGGTTAATTTCCGTCCATTCTCCAATGGTTTAAAATGGCTTCGAAAACCCTATGCTATCATCTTTTTTTTTGAATGAAGTTGCATTTCAACTAATGTCGATAGGCATGTTCGAGCATAATTTCATACGTAGAAATTTAAAATTTTTAGGTAACATCGAGTTTGGGGTTGTAGTAGTGGAAATTCTCTATCGTATGACACTGACACGGTCAATTTTCGTCCATTGTACGCTGATTTAAAGTTGCTTCGAAAACACTATCATAACATTTTTTTTGAATGATTGAAAATATAAGATGACGTACTGTGTAAATCGAAGTAGAATGACTTTATTGATTCGATTGTCATGGGCGAACTGACATATACAAATTAAAAATAATTAATTAATACGAGGGGCTGAGCGATTAGGACACTTAGGAGCTGTGTGTCCAGGATTTCGACATATAGTACAATGCTTCTTTTGTCCGGTTTTCTCACGATGTTCGACCATATCCTCGGCACAGTATATTCTTGTAGAACGTGGACGTCCTTTGGCTCGTAGTAGTGCTGGATCTGGGCGTATGATCGGTTTAGTGTCCACAGCATTCGGATCAACCTCATTTCCGATTGGAGGAAACTCTTTTTCGTAGACCTTAAACACCGTTTTGAGTAAGTATACCGGATCAACCATATGCATGTATTCTATCCGTTGGTCTTCTATAAATTGGAGGTTTTTCTCTAAAAACCTCCACAGAACGCGAGTTCTATAGCATTTTTACAAAAAATTGTCAGCAACTTTTATATGTCGTTCGATAACATGGAGCCCTTGCTACGCAACCAAGCGAGTCACTACAGTCAATATTGGCGAAACACTCTAGAGGTATTATTTTTTTCCCTTTTATTTTCTAAATTTTTTAATTAAATTATATTTTTTTATTTTACTAACTATTTTATTTTATTTTTTTGCAGGGATACAAACGTAACTTACAATGTTACCTTAACCGTATCAACATCGCACCCGTTGATGCTGTTATGCATTAGATTCAGCGCGCTGCTTTGGGCACATAGCTCGGTATATAGGGGGTGAAGGTTAGACCGTCGTTGATCAACGCGCTGATAGAACGGTGGAGACCCGAGACGCACACGTTTCATCTTCCATTTTGCGAGGCAACAATCACGTTGGAGGATGTTGCCTACATTCTGGGGTTGCCTGTAAACGGCAGCGTAATTACGGGTGTAGCGTTGGCACATTGGCCAACTCTATTTGCTGAACAAATGGGCGTGATGCCCCCTGAGGACGTGTGGGACGGAGGGAAAATCGATCTATCGTACTTGGAGGACCAGTTTGGAACCCCTCCCCCCAATGCGGATGAAGTTGCACTTCAGGTATTTTTTCTATTTAAAAATTAGGATGTCATTATTATATATTTAGTATGCTTTTATTATATTTATGATTAAATTAAAAATATTTATTTGCACATTAGGATGATTTATGAAATTTTTAGGATGACCTCATTAAATATTTAGGATCCTTTTAATAAATTTAAGATGCAATTACAAATCAGTACTTCAAAATTAGGATGTTTTTATTAAATATTTATGATGACTTTATTAAATATTTAGGTTGCCTACATTAAATATTTAGGATGAAATTACAAATATTTATTTGCAAATTAGGATTAAGTTACTAATTTCTTTGGATGTATTTATTAAATTTAGGATGAACTTACAATTTTTTTAATTAGGATGTCTTTATTAAATCTATATTTTCACAGCGGTGTGCGCGAGCCCACATCTTGCGCATTATTGGCGGGATATTAATGCCCGACAAATCCCGTACAAAAGTGCACGTTATGTGGCTTCATCATCTGACATATTTAGATGAGTCTGGACGAAAATCTTGGGGGTCAGCTGTCTTGGCGTTTCTTATCAGAGACCTCTGCAGAAACGTTGACGCCTCCAGAGCATCGATGGGAGGATGCTGTTTATTCCTACAGGCTTGGGTTTGGTTTCGGATGCCTACTTTGAGACCAGAGCATAAGCAGCCCACCGCTATGTTATTTCCGCTTCTACGGAGGTACTACGTAATCTACTATATTTTTTTATTATTAAATTATTTTATTTAACGATGTTTTTCATTATTTATAGGTGGACCACCACACTGACCCACACCGGCCTGCCGAACTCCCAAAAAGCATACAAATTTAGATTCGATGCCTTGACGGAGGACGAGGTAATTCAACGATTATTTTTATTTTTTTCATACTATTTTTCCAATAATATTTCATATAACCGTTACAAACGCTTTCATTCTTTTTAGTTTGTGTGGAGGCCCTACGATTCAGAGGAGATTTGGCAGTTTACTCCACCAGATATTCTGCGAGACCGAGACCTCTGGATTCCCGTCGTGCCGCTCCTGAACTACGAAATTTGCGCCTGGCATTCTACGGATAGGGTACTCCGACAGTTCGGGTACGTCCAAAATGTTCCAGCCCCTCCGCAAAATATGGACTGCTTCCACAATCTTACGCGCCAGGGGAAGACGGAGATTGACTAGGCCGAGCACCACGTTAGCTGGATAGCGCTTTGAGCTCACCGATTTGACAGACGCCCACAGTTTCTCCAACAAATTATGGAAGGGGGTCATTCGGTCGCTTTCAATTATGACCAGTGGTATACTAACAATGGGATGCCGCATATCCTTACTCAGGCCGAGCGTGAAGCAGGGCTTCCCCAGCAACCCCAAAACCGCCCACGCGGGAGCCGTCGAGCGAGCCAGAGCCAGAGGCAGTCGACGCAGCGCGATCCGAGACCACGATATGACACTGCAGGGGCATCATCTTCTGCCGCACCATTTCATGCTTATAGCGGTCCATCGAGTTTCCAGCAGACGATGCCTCCACCCCAGTTCGGCTCCTCTGATGCCTATCGTCCCCATACGCCCACGACTGACCTTCAGCTTATCGACTATCCACAACTGCACTCTCAGTATGAGTTTCCCATTGTGGAGAGTACGCCGATCGGTAGCTTGTTTTACTCCCCGCCTCGGCCCAGCACAGATCCGCATATCACGCACGATGGTCAGGATGATGGGGACCAGGGACCACCACACGATGGACATAGGAGGTATCCGGATCGTGAGCGTCATCCACCCGACTGCGGAACGGGTGGACATAGGCATTTTTAGTCTTTTTTTTACTGTTTTGTACTTATGTTTTTAATATTTATGTAAAACACATTTGAATTTTATAATGTCGTATTATAATTTTGTTTACGTATTATAATTTTGTTTACATATCATAATTAAACTTTATAATGTTTATTTAATTTTTGTTTTTAATAAATTTAATGGGATTACTAAACCGAAAATCGACATTAGTTGAAATGCAACTTCAATCAAAAAAAAGATGATGGCATAGGGTTTTCGTAGCCATTTTAAACCATTGTAGAATGGACGGAAATTAACCATGTTGGTATCATACGATAGACAATTTCCAGTACTACGACCCCAAACTCGATGATCGCTAAAAATATACAATTTACACGCTCGAAATTGGGCTCGAACAGGCCTACCCACACTTGTTTTCCCTTGTTCTTCAGGTTAGATTTGCACAGAACTCGCGTCCTACAGAACGCGAGGTCTGTGCGATATATTCAGCTGCCGTTTTAATTTCTCGGGGACCTCGAGTTCTACAGAACGCGAGGTACTGTAAAACCGTTAACACAAACAACAAGGCCACGTCGACTGAAATCGCGTTGTGCAGAACGCGATATCATACCTCGCGTACTACACAACGCGAGGTCTGCCGACCTGGCAAGTTTGGGGGTCATTTTGCCAAATAAAAGTTTTTGAGAGCCATTTTCCCTAATAATAATTAAAAAGGGGTTTTTCACCCAAAATTGCCGATATTTTGTCTCTTTTATGGATGGAACCATATAGACCATTAGGGTATTTGATGACATCCTAAAATATTTTATAAATTATATTGTATATAAATTTAAAAACGCGTAACCGACACTCATTTATAAATAAAATAGTACTCTTTTATAAATAAATATTTTTTTTAAATACCGTTCAAAAAATAATATCTTTTAAATAAAATTATGATATTTTATCTCTTCCTTTTCAAAACTTGGTTATTGGAAATGATCAAAGGCCAAGGTGACTGTTTACCTATAATCATATCTTTGAAAGAAGCAATGCATAATTATTTGGCTACTAGGTTGTGATTGTTTACCTATAATCATCGGGATAAGGCTTAAAATAGCACCATTACATTTTATATTTATCAAAATAGTATTCGAAGTTTTATATTTTTCAGGATAGTAATTTTACAATAACTCGTTATGCACGTGTGATAAGTTCCAATAAAAAAATTATTTACCATAATGCATGCACCTTTATAAATCCATTCTTTCACTAAGATTTCGAATAGTTGTCCTGAGTTCAAGTTGATTATGTTTCGCCTCTTACTTGGAGAAAGACAATCTAATAATTCTCAATCATGGTCCTTGCGGATCGAGTCATCCATATAATATACAAAAATAAACTTCAAATATTTGATATCTTTTCCTTTGAACAAGCTCTCAATTCCAGCGACAATTTCATTAGATATCTTACAACTAGAATCTCTCCTTTTTTTTTCGATCCAATTCTTCCACCACCACAAACTTTCAATCCAATTCCTCCACCACCACAAACCCCGGTTAAATTCAGGCATGATGCACTTTTTAGTTATTAGGAGAATCCACGGCGAGTTTCACTTATTTTTTTTTCAAAACTAAAAAAACTATTAGAAACCTACTTTTCATCTTCAATATATTAAAAAACAAAAATTAAAAAAATTAAACTATTAGGAATCAACTTTGATATTTGGCTCCATGAGTTACAATAAAAGATGTTGGCATTAGCTTATATAGACTTCGTTAGAGTATAAGCGTTTGTTTCTTATCAATGTGGGATTCTTGGAGCTAAAGAGTTTCCTACCGGATTTTTGCTTCAAGGATCCCACATTGATAACAAACAAATGCTTACACTCTAATTAATGTGGGTTTCTAATAATTGAGTTCTTAATAGTTTAATTTTTTAAAATATATTTTTTTATTGAAACTTCTTGTGCATGCACAACGAGTTCACTGTAAGGGTGCTATCTTAAATAATATAGAAATTTAGGTGCTATTTTGGTAAATATAAAACCTGAATGTGCTATTTTTGAGTTTTTTATTCTCATTTTTTATATGAAACAACTTTAAATTATATGATCGACATCTATCTTTTTATAAATCAATAAAACGTGAATGATTAATCACTTGTAACACCCGGGTTTGGGGGTCGGGTGAAAATAATATTAAAATAATATTTCGGGTTTCAGTTTCAAAATTAAAATAATAAAATATTATTTTGGGCATCCGGTTTCAAAACAAATAATTTATGTTGGATATGTTTTGATTTTAAACCCCAATTCCATGGAATTTGGAAATTGAGATAGCTATCCTCATTAATGGCAAGATTGTAGATAAGAGGACTTACAATTTAAAACCCTTTTTTGTTAAAATAGCCTTGTCATCTTCTTCCCCTTCCCTCCCCCATTTTCATTTTCAACGACAAGAGAGCCATTCCTCTCCATTTTACTATTCCATCACCATACACCTTCATCTTTGGTGCTTTTTGAAAGGTAATTTCGTTTTTGACTTGTCATCCTTTCCCTCTTCAAGCTAGTATTTTTATTTTTCAAAAAGCTCATGATTTTTTGATTTTGAGTTTTGGGATTAAAAATGAGAACTTTATTATCTTTAACAAAAGCTTTTGATTTATTATTGTTAGATAAGTTGTTTGTGAACCATAAGGTCCAACATATGTGAATTTTAAAGAGTTTTATGATGATTCTCGGATTTGGGTTTTAGAGGGGTTTTTGAAGGGTTTAAAGGTTGGTTTTGGGGTTGCTATGTGTTGGAAATTGAGGACTGATGTTAGTATGATAGTTAGGGATTGGTTTGAGAGCATTTAAGTGTGTTAAAAAGGTTGAAATCAAGAGTTTTGGACTGTGCTAAATGGCTGCTCGGGATTGAGGTTTTGGGAGTTGTTCTTAGCTTGAAATCTTGTGTTTAATGCTTGATTAGTGTTCCGGGTTTGCTACATTGATGTGTGAACTGATTTGAGGTTGTTTTGATTGTGTTGAGATGATTAGAAGCAAGATTTTGTGTTGGTGAAGCCTCGGGAACAAATCCGGAATCGTTGGAAGCTTGATCGGCTAGTGTGTTGAGCTTAGAATAGTCGGTGAGTGGTTAAATGTTTTTAAATGGTTTTCAAGTGTTGGTTCAAGCATGTGGACTAGGTTGGGCTTGGTAGACCCACCTAGAGTTGGGATTAGATTGGTAGTCTAATCCCAAGCTTTAGTTAGAGACTTTGGTTGAACTTTAATTGTTGATTATGCCTCATGTTTAATTGTGTTTATGGTGATTATGTATATTGTGTTATACATGTTGTTGAGGCATGGTTTGATGCATTGATATATGTATGTGGTTTGGAATGTGGATTGTGCATGACGATGAGTCATGGTGAGTACGTGCTAAGCACGAAAGTTGATATGAAATGATGTTGTGAAAGGTTGTGAAATGTGTTTAGTATTGGCACTAGTATGCTTGGGTACAATGATCGATCATTAGGATGTTTAGTGTGCACACGAGAGTCAAAATGCGCGCGTGGTCTTGGTGATGGTAGTCATCAAGATGGAGTACAAGTTCGCCTGGAAATTCTTCTTATATATGATAGTCGGTGATAAGTGTAATCCCATCGAAGGGGCGTGAGGATGAGTGGAATCCCCTCCGCGTGAAACGGTGATGAGTGTAATCTCACCGTAAGGTAATGATTATGTTGGATGTGAGTTCCAATGATTATCCGCGTATTCGAGTCATAGCTAGGTGCCAATATGGATTGTTATGAGTTGCCAATATGAATTGATATAAGTTTTGCTATGTGGATTGGTGGATTGTGGTTGACATACATTGTTATATGTATTTTCCTGTGTTGAGCTTTCGACTTGTTGAGCATGGCATAATATTGAATATATGTTCATGCAATTTGTATATTTTGGCTCATGTGGATCGAAGGTAAGATCATGCATTCTACCTTGGTTGTGCTCATGCTTGAACACTGCATTGTCGAGGTTTGTTTTATGAGCTTACCCTCACTAAGCTTTATGCTTACGCTCTCTTTTGTTCGACAATGCATATCCTTAGTTCGTGGGTTGCTTGTGCAAGGAGAGGGCCTCCAAGTGTGCTAGTTGGGCTTTTGTATCTATCAAGTATGGATTTTATGTTAATGATGTAATAGTCAAGCAATAGGGACTTATGTGGTTGTTGATGGTTTGCTTTATGAGCATGTTAGACTCCTTTATATGTTAATGTTAGTTTGGCTTTTGGATGCCTTGTCTTGCTTGTAAACCATGCTTAAGTTGCTTACCTTGTATGTTGGCCTTGTGCCTTTTTGAATGCCTAAGTGTATGTTCTTGTTCAAACATGTATCTTAATTGCCATGTGTGATTCTTATGTTGTTTGATGATCCTTTGAATGTATGGTTTGTATGTTGGTTGAGTGCTTAGCATGTTTCTTAGGGTGCCATGCATCTAGAGTTGTTTTATGTTGGTTGTTGGAGGCTTTAGCTTGTATTTGGGACATCCTTGTGCCAAAAACCAGCTAAAACCAATATACAGACAGAGGGCGTTTCGAAACGGTTGGACCTATTTCGGTACGGTTCCTTTGTTTCGGGCCAGGCGTTTCGGTACGCTAGGGAACGTTTCGGTACGATTTTGCCACTAGAAATCTGAGAATTTGACGATAAAATGAAGTATCGAAATGGGCTTTAGTGTTTCGGAACGACTTTCGTATCGTTGACCACGAGAAGTTGACCGTTTAGGGCGTTTCGATACGGTCCACCCCTGTTTCGAAACGGTCTCTTCGGGTTGACTTTGGCCAGTTGACCTAGTCAAGGCGTATCGAAACACCCTATGGGCGTTCCGATACGACCTACTGTTTAAGAATAAAATGGGCTGTTTTAATTGGGCTGTTTGGTTGTTTACCTCATCGTTTCTTCCGCTGTTGCTTTTCTCATATAAGACTTAATATTACATCTAGACAAGATAAAATAAATGAAAAAGTTTTCTCGGGTTGTTAACCGAAGTGAAGCCTTAACGGGTTTCGCCTCGGTTATCCCCGTGTAGCCCACTCGAACCGGTCAAGCGTCCGGACCGGGACGAGGGGGTTACACTTGTTGGTATCAGAGCCTAAGGTTTCCGAGACCTTGGGCAAGTAAGTGAGGTAAGTTTAATTATTGTATTGCAAATGCACGGTGTTTGCTTGCCATGTAAGCATGTTTGCTTGTTTATCAAGTATGCTTGATGTATGCTTGTTTGATCGTCTATGTTTGTTGTTTGAAGCATGTTGTGTAGAGTCCCATTGCTACTATTACATCGGATAAGGATTTTTAAGTGAGGAAACATACTTGAGCCACTTGGACCCTTGCCCTTGCTAACCCTATTTTTTTGTATGTTGTTGTTGTTGTAGTTGTTATCTGTGAGCGCGTATGTCGAGGCCTAGAGGTAGACCGGGGATGGTTCGTCAGGAACCTCGGGTTGTGACTCCTGTTAATGAGCCGGTGGCTGGAGTAGAGGCTCATGTGGAAGAGCCTGCTGCTGGAGTTGGAGCTCCTCCACCACCACCACCTCCTCAGCCTGAAGTGGGGGGCGAGGCTGGAGCTGAGGGAGCGGGACCTCAGGTTGGCCAGGGTGGCCAAGACCCTGCTGGAATAGATATGGCTCCGCTAGTTCAAGCTATATTGGGAGCGTTTCAGGCCGCAGTTGCCGGAGCTCAGGCTGCAGCTCAGCCGAGAGGTGATGATGTTAGCTTACCGTTAGAGAGGCTTCGTAGCCTAGGGGCAGAAGAGTTCAGAGGATCTACACTGGAGAGATCTGAGTTGTGGTTGGAGAAGACAGTCCGTATCTTGGCTCAGATGGGTTGTGTTGGTGCTCGTAAGTTGGGATGTGTGATTTTTTTGCTTCAGGGTGATGCCTACACCTGGTGGGTCACCATTACCACTGGTGTGCCTGAGGCTGAGATTGGTTGGGACTTCTTTGAGACTGCTTTCCGGAAGAGGTATTTGGGGCTGAGATATCTTGATGAGAAGAAACGAGAGTTCATGGCTCTTGTTCAGGGAGATGCTTCAGTGACTGACTATGAGATCCGTTTTGTTCGTCTGAGTCAGTATGCTCCAGAGTTGGTTCCTACTGAGAGGGACCGTTGTAACCGGTTCAGATATGGGCTTCACGAGGAAGTTAAGAGATATACCTTAGCTTCAGATTACACTGATTTTGATGTCTTGGTCGCTAGGGCCAAGGACATTGAGCATAGCTTGGGTCTGACCAAGCGTTATGGAGGATCTAGTTCTGGAAAGAGGCATAACAACTTTGATCGTGGTGATGCCAAGAGGCATCGAGGCGGTGGACACTAAACCTTAAACTATAAAAATGCAAGGCTTATAAAAAATCCTAACCCTAAACTATAAAAATACACCACTTGTTCGTTTTCACCGTTAGTGGACCAAATTATTTTCCTATGTCTATTTTAATTTGATTACTTATTCTTCATGAACATAATTTTAATTGTTCGTTTAACAAGTTCAATTATATGTTATTCTCTGTGACCCATAAAATTTGTTTCTTTTGTGTTTTAAAATTATCTCATTGAAAAGCTCAGCAAGTACTTTTATAAGTATATTTTCTTTCTACCCTCTTTTATAGTTTTCTAACAAAATAAACTTTAACTTTTCAAGGATAAAATTGTCATTTTAATTATTTTACAATACATCTCTTACACAACTTTTTCTTTTTAAAATTACGTGAAAAAATAACATTGGACAAGTTTTGTAGGACGAAAGGAGTATTAACATTTTCGTAAATGTGGTTAATAATATCTAAAACAAGTGGTTGAATCTCTCAGTTCACGAATAAAAATCTTCTGCCCCTTTTCGGTGCCCCTACTTATGCCCCAACACTAAAAAACACTACAAAATTAAATTTCAAGTCCTAACCCTAAATTCTAAATCCTAAACCCTACACCCTATACCTCAAAAAATACACCCTACCCCTAATTCCCTAAACTCTAATCATAAACCCTAATTTAAAACCCTAAACCCCAAACCTAATTTTAAACATAGAGACATAAGTAGGAGCACCAAAAAAAGACAGAAGTTTTCCTCCTATTAGAATTAAATTCTCTCTTCCATCCCTATGTAGAAATTGTTCAAAGGAAAAAACGTTTTCGTAAATGTGTACATTTAATGTTGACGAATAACATTGCAGCATCAGTTTATTTAACAATGCTCAAGAAGTTTCCACCTTCTCAGCAGTGAGATGAACAACTGTAGATGATCGAGATGGATTAGGTCATTTTGTTAAAGACACTTTGCAAAATAGGAACAACCCTAAGCATTAAGCTCCTTAAACTTTAAGATGGTTACAACAAAAGTAGAGGACACATGATTCATTACAAGATTACAAAAATTATGTCCCAGATGTTAAAACATACATTGCCTTTCAAAACCCAAACACAAATCCTACAAATCTACCATTACTGAGGCAACCCCAACTGCTTTCAGAAGATGAGTTTAGACCCTCATTTCGCCCAGAAAGACACTTGTCAACACTGCCTTGGACTGCAAGGAACACTTGAGCAGCTTCAAACCCTAAAAGTAAACCAGAAAAAAGATAAGCATCCATACCGTAATACACACACTTAGATACAACACATATATATGTAGAGAAAGAGAGTTTGTAGGAAGTTAAATACCTCATCCATTCCCAGATGAACAACCTTCTCCTTAACATTGAAGTTGTTGAGCAAAGTAATGCTTGAAATTGTAGACATTGGTTTAACGGCCAAATCATCCATCACCATGATGTAAGTCACCACCCCTTTCACAAACCCTCCGTCACTCCCTTCTCCTTTCCCGACATCCGGAGCCACCACGGCCACCTCAGTCGCCATCGATTCCTTGCAGTGAGGGCAAACCGCGCGTGGATCATCGGCCACATTGCGATGAAAGTGGCGACACATGTACACTTTGCCACCCACATCGTAAGCAAGCAAAAGTGGTACACCAGAAGCTGAAGCCGAAGCCCTGGGGTTGAGCAGCGAGTCTTTCTTTTTGTTGGGTTGCATATAGGTTTCGCTGAGGTTCTCGACACTCTCGTAGAGGTTCCCGAGAGAACCCACCATGGAGTTGGTTTTGAGAAGCTTGATGACAGTGCCGACGGGCAGAGAAAGAATGTTGAATAGAAAATCAACGAAATCTTTCCCTGCTTCAGCGAAGAGGACTTTGTTGCTCTTGGAGTCAATAAGGAGCTTCAAACTCACCTTGGACACAGGTTCTGCAGCCATGGATTTCTTTGATATCATCTGCTGAAGCTCTTACAGTACTATATATAGATAAAACTGAGCCATGTTCCATCTGATATGACAAGAAGAATAGCCATTTAAATCTGCAGGTATGAGTGTAAAT
Source organism: Hibiscus tridactylites (assembly GCA_958450335.1). NCBI lineage: Eukaryota > Viridiplantae > Streptophyta > Magnoliopsida > Malvales > Malvaceae > Hibiscus > Hibiscus tridactylites. The sequence continues at coordinate 85,655,335 of OY288283.1, read as the reverse complement.
GAATAGAGAAGTTGGGTGAATTGTGAGTGAACTGTTTGTGTAGTATTCATTTATGTTTGATTATTAAGTTAAATAAACGAGTATAAATAAATTATTTTATGTTCATTTAATAAACAAACAAACACGAATAAAAGTGTATTCAGTTCGTTTATGGTTACGAACAAGTTCGTTTATTAGTTTGTTTATAATCTCGTTTATTGACTTGTTTATAAAATCGTTTATCTGATTCTCCTTTTTTTTAACTTTTTTTTACATTTTAAATATTGGTGAAGATAAAGACTAAATTGAATATATAGTGAACTTTAGAGTTCAAATTGTGAAGCCCAAGAAGTTGAAAGGCTAGTGGTGTAATTTCACTATTTTTGTGAATATGTAGACGGCCGTTAACCGAATATGTTCGTAGACGTTAAATAAACAATCATGAACACCTTAAAAATAAATAAATAAACACGATATTAAAATTTCAAACGAACACAAGGGCGGAGCCATGATCGAATATTGGCAGTGGCCAAAATATTAAATTTCAAAAATGCAAGAGTTTTTTGTTCGAAAAAATGCAAGAATTTACTACGTATTTAAACTCAAAATTTATGGAGAAATGTCTAATTTGTCTAATATTTAAATTTATAATGACCTAAATTATTTTTGGATCAAAAATTGAGGATACATGCTCATTCTTCTTCTTCTTTTTATAATGCAGGCTCATTCTTCTTTAGTTCAAGCTATAGGTGTAAATGAGCATAACGTTCGACGAATTGTTAGTGAATCGTTCATATAACGTTCGTTTATTAAACTAAATAAACGAATATGACCAAAATTTTATGTTCGTTTAATAAATGAACAAACACAGACAAAGGTGTATTCCGTTCGTTTATGTTCACAAACAAGTTCGTTTATTGGCTCGTTTATAAGCTCATTTACTTGGTTTCCCTTTTCCTTTTATCTTTTTTACATTTTAAATATTGGTGAATGTCTGGACTAACTTGGACACATGGTGAACTTTTAAGTTCAAATTGTGAAGCATAATTAGCTTAAAGAATAGTGGTGTAATTCCACCATTTTGACGAACATATAAATGAGCATGTTAGCGGTCATATAAATGAACATGTTGCCGAAAACTACACGGATATGTTCACGAACGTTAAGCGGACATGTTCGTGAACATTAAACAAACGAACTCGAACACCATCAAAAATAAGTAAACGAACACAACCATGATATTAAAATTTTAAATGAACCAAACATGAACACATTCAAATATAAATAAACGAACACGAACAATACTCTATTTAATCAAGCTCGGTTTATTTACACCCCTAGTTCAACTCTTATATGATTATATATTTAATAAACTCTTATATTTTTTATTTAAATAATTATTTTTTTACAGTGACTAAATTATTATTAAACAAATATTATCTAATAAATAAATTTTATAACAGGGGCGGGGGGCCTTGAGTCTCATGGAGCTCCGCCCCTAATAGAATATAAACTACTACAAAATAAATAAATCAATAAGAACAAAACTTTATTTGTTCAAGTTTGTCCAAAAGTTTAATCCCAACTTCGAAAGAACCGATGCGTAGTTATTTGATTAGTGACTGATACTTGTCTAGGGTGAGTAAATCTTTTCGGCTAGATTTTACTTGAAAAAAAAATTGTTTGACTTGATTTTAATCATAATCTTTTATAAATTCGATTCTAATTTCAAATAAAAGTAAAGTTATAAAAAAATTAGTTAACTAATTTTTAAGTTCAAGTTGAATCTTTCAGCTATATCTAATATATGTATATAAAAATATATGTGTATACTATATATGATTATAGAAAGTCATCTAAATTGATTGATAAAAAAGTTATTTAAATTATAATTAATTAGTAAGATAGCATTATAAATATTTATAATTAAATTTTAAAAACGAACTCGACTCGATTTAACTCGAATTTCATGAACACGTCTTAAATTTTAAGTTTCAAATGGAGCGAGTCATATAAAATAAGATTCGTTAACTAAATTGAATTAAAAAAATTACTTGGTTCAATCGAATACTCCACCTTATTTGAATATTGTCATTTCCATGATGAAATCTATATTATAAAATTGCTTTGAATCATTACGTTACACTGATTCATCATATCAATTGAAAAAAATTGTGGTTTATCCGAGCCTAAAATCTTTACATTACATCCGAAAGAGAAGGATGGGGATCATTTGTGTGGTAAATTACATTGATATTTTGTCTCTTTCATGTGTGAAGCCTGGAGCGTGTGATGACACCTTAAATTTTTTTTATAAATTATATTCTTTTATATAATTTTTACATAAAAATTTTAAAAACACTTAGCTGACGATTATTTATAAATAAAATGACGGGTTATTTTGATACACAAGTTGTATAAAAAATTATACAACCCTTTATATTTTTTTTTGCTCATCAAAAGGTCGTATATTAACAAGGAAATATACAATGATACGTCACAACGGTCGCCTCGTTAAAAACATCCCTAATCCTAACGGAGGAAAAGAGTACGGCCCGTTTATGACAACAAAAGACAGCAAGGAGCCTCACGAACAAAAGACTACCACCCACCCGATAACATTAGCAAGCGTGAAATAAAGAAACGCGCGATACCCCCTCCTTAGCTAATGCATCGGCTAGACCATTCGCTTCGCGGAAAATATGCGAGAAGCACACAGAAGGCAAACTAAGGCAAGCACTGTCTATCTCATGAAAAACCTCACAAAAGCGCCACGGCCATTTATCCACATGTAGAACCCAACTAACTGCGACCATGGAATCTGACTCCACTACTAACAGAAACGATGACCAAGCCGACTGCCGAAAGAACGTTAGAGCAAAGGCAATTGCCCGCAACTCAGCCTCATTAGACTCGAGACAACCAAGCGGACCAGAAAACAGAGCCACAATCCTGCCTTGATCATCACGCAACACACCCCTAAAACCTATCGGACCTTGCTTACCACGTGCAAACCCGTCGACCGAAAACTTCAACGTCCCTTCAACCGGTGGTTCCCAACAAATGCCTCTGCGTACCGGTCGCGTATCAGAAGGTTCAGTATATAGACTTGGGCAATCCCACCACAACGCCTCACCAATAAGAAGATCATCCCGCAAAGTTCGCATCCAATAATACGATCGCAATTTAATTAAGAAGCAAACCTCAGATGCCGGCATCGACTTCTAATTAAAGACCACCTCATTGCGTGCGAGCAAAATTGACCAAAACAAAGCTGCCACACACGATACCCACAAGCAACGAAGAATGCCAGAAAAGGAGCAATGGAAATCCGGCAAGAAAAAAGCTGACAAATTCTTTGGCATCGGCAAGCACACACCCCACCAATTCCGAAACCAGTCCCAAATACTCTGAACAAACGAACAAGAGTATAGCAAATGATCAACATCCTCCTCTCTATCCTTACACCAGATACACAACGTGCTTTGGCCATCAAATACTATACCCTGTTGTCGCAAAAAATCAAACGTGGGCAATCTGCGCAACCAAACAAACCATAAAAAAGCTTGTACCTTAGGCGGCACAAGAATTTTCCATGTAAAACAAGCTCCAAAATCGCTTTCTCCCGCTCGATCTAGCATCAACATCTGAGAGATGGATTTAACCGAAAATAATCTTCGAGCATCCGAGGACCAAACCAGCTTGTCACGACAGCCAACATGAAGTCGAATGTCGCCCACCACATACCACAATTCTTGGAGCTGCCCCAACTCAAAAGAACGGAGGGGACGTCAGAAAAAATCAACCCACAAGGAATGTCAAAAAGCCCCCTGCACCGAGTAATCCATAACCAAGGCTAAACAATTCCGGACACAAGAGAATAGACGCGGAAAGATATCCTTCAAAGGCTTTTCTGCACACCAAGCATCAAACCAAAAAAGTACGCGACTCCCATCCCCCACTTGCCATATCAATTTATCATGCAAATGCCTTTGAACATCCATTGTACAAGCCGTTTGCACTATTTGCTTCCATACGACAGACATCACTTGTTGACGAGAGGAATTGAAACGCCACCATTGGGCAGCCTTCCATACTTTGCCACGATAATAGCCCTTCATAAAGAAGATGTGTCAGTGGCATATCGCCACGGCCATTTAGCTAACAGAGCTGTATTACGAACCTGTAGATCCGCCACCCCAAACCACCCAAGTGACACGGTCGACACACCATTTTCCAGCTCACTCGACTCATCTTACGATGCAAATTTACGCCACCCCAAAGAAAGGCACGTCTCACCTTATCAATTGCCGCAATTACACCCTTCGGGATCCTAAACAAACCCATGTAATAAACTAGAAGTGAAGAGAGAACTGAGTTAACCAAAGTTACCCGCGCCGCGAAGGACATCGAAGTACGCTTCCACCCAGCAAGTTTCCGTCGGACATTAGCAAGAACAGGCTCCCAAACCGCTATGCTCTGAGGATTAATTCCTAACGGCATCCCCAAATAATTAAAAGGAAATGCACCACGTCGACAGCCCAAAGCCTTAGCACACGAGTCAATCAGACCATCCTCAACACCAATAGCGAACAACGAGGATTTACCAAAATAAATTTGCAATCCAGAGCAAACTTGAAAACAGCAAAGCAATCGTCAGATATTATCGGCACAGCCAGGCGACGCTTCAAAAATAAAATTGTGTCATCCGCAAACTGCAAATGCGAGATTGACACACCCGGAACAACGCACACCCCCTTAATAAGGCCCGCCGCCTCAGCCTGAACCAAAAGGGTATGCAAAGCCTCTGAAAACCTCATATGGGTGCGAGGTGATTATGGTGGGAGAGCGTAGAGGTTACATGTCCAATGTTGTTTCGGCTCTCAAAGCAGAAAAGATGATTCGACATGGGGCTACTGCCTACCTTGCTTATATTCTTGACTCGAGGCAGTCAGATTCTGGTTTGGATAAGATCCGGGTGGTTAGGGATTTTCCAGATGTTGTTCCGGAGGAATTGCTGGGGGTATCGCCAAAACGTGACGAGGTTGAGTATGGCATAGATGTATATCCGGGCACAACCCCTGTCTCTATGGCTCCGTACAGGATGGCTCCGAAAGAGCTTAAGGAATTGAAGATTCAGTTGCAAGAATTGTTGGATAGGGGTTTCATCCGACCTAGTGTTTCTCCCTGGGGAGCCCCTGTTTTGTTTGTGAAGAAGAAAGATGGATCACTTCGGCTTTGTATTGATTATCGGAAGCTGAACAAGCTAACAATCAAGAACAAGTATCCCCTTCCTCGTATTGATGACTTGTTCGACCAGTTCCGAGGAGCTACAGTATTCTCTAAGATAGACCTGAGATCGGGTTATTACCAACTTAAGGTTAAGGATTATGATGTGTTCAAGACCGCTTTTCGGACTCGTTATGGTCATTACGAGTTTCTGGTGATGTCGTTTGGATTGACTAATGCCCCTGCAGCTTTTATGGATATGATGCATATGGTGTTTCAACCCTATCTGGACCAGTTCGTGGTGGTTTTCATTGACGACATACTGGTTTATTCTAAATCGGAGGCAGAATATGAGGAACATCTTCGGGTTGTCCTACAGACTTTGCATGAGAAGCAGTTGTATGCAAAGTTCAGTAAATGTGAATTCTGGTTGACCGAGGTTACCTTCTTGGGACACGTGGTTTCTGCTAATGGTATTCAGGTTGATCTAAAGAAGATTGAGGCTATTTTGGGTTGGAAGCAGCCCAAGAATGTTCATGAGATTCGAAGCTTCTTGGGTTTAGCTGGCTACTATCGGAGGTTTGTAAAAGGTTTCTCGATTATTGCAGCTCCTTTGACTAAACTTCTGAGGAAGGATATTCCTTTTGTCTGGACTGAGGCTCAGCAGACCAGTTTGAGAAGCTTAAGACCGTGTTGACTGAAGCACCGGTTCTGATTCAGCCTGAGCCTGGGAAGGCTTATACGGTATACAGTGATGCCTCCCACACGGGGTTGGGATGTGTTCTGATACAGGAGGGGAAGGTAGTGGCATATGCATCTCGTCAGTTGAAAGTACATGAGTGCAACTACCCCACCCATGATTTGGAGCTTGTTGTTGTGATCTTTGCTATGAAAATCTGGAGACACTATCTTTACGGGGAGAAGTGATATATCTTCACCGATTACAAAAGTCTAAAGTACCTCCTTACGCAGAAAGAGTTGAATCTGAGACATCGTCGCTGGTTGGAACTTCTCAAGGATTATGACTGTGAGATAGAGTATCACCCGGGGAAAGCGAACGTGGTTGCCGACGCCTTGAGTCATAATGCCATTTTAGAATTGAGGACTTTGTTTTCTCGTATGAGTTTGTTTGAGGATGGTAGTTTGATGGCAGAACTTCGGGTTATTCCTACGCTGATATTGATATTAGAGCTGAGCAGCCCACTGATCCTTTTCTTATGCATCGTATCGGAGAGGTTTTTGAGGGTACATCTGTGGATTTTACTATTGATCAGGATGGTGTTTTGTGTTTCCGAGGTCGATATTGCATTCCGAGGAATTCTGGGTTGAAACAGGTTATTCTTCGTGAGGCACATGACAGCCATATTCTATGCATCCTGGTGGTGATAAGATGTATAAGAACCTCCGTCAGAGGTACTGGTGGAAAGGTCTTAAGCGGGATGTTGTCGGATTTGTGTCTAAGTGTATGACTTGTCAGAGAGTCAAGGCAGAGCATCAGCGTCCATCTAGGTTGCTTCAGCACATAGAGATTCCTCAGTGGAAGTGGGAGCTTGTGATTATGGATTTTGTTAGTGGTCTACCGATGACTCCGTCCAAGAAGGACTTCGTCTGGGTTATAGTGGACCGTTTGACTAAGTCTTCGCATTTCATTCCAGTTCGAGTCAACTATCCTTTGAGTAATTTGGCTCGGCTCTATATTTCTGAGATTGTTCAACTTCATGGGGTACCGATATCGATTATTCCTGATCGTGATCCGAGATTTACAGCGAAGTTCTGGAAGGTACTTCACTCTGCTTTGGGTACCCGATTGAACTTCAGTACATCTTATCATCCGCAGACTGACGAGCAGTCCGAGTGTGTGATTCAGATTCTTGAGGACATGTTGAGAGGTTGTGTTCTCGATTACAGTGGTAGTTGGGAGGACTTATTGCCGCTCGCAGAGTTTGCTTATAATAACAGCTACCAGGCCAGTATCAAGATGGCACCGTATGAGGCTTTGTATGGACGTAGGTGTAGGTCACCGATTGGATGGACTGAGCTTAATGAGCATAGACTGTTGGGACCAAACATAGTCTGTGAGACCGAGCAGACAGTCAGATTGATTCGAGATCGGCTTAAGGTTGCTTTTGACAGACAGAAGTCTTATGCTGACTTGAGACGTCGAGATCTTGAGTTTGAGGTTGGTGATGAAGTTTTCCCGAAAGTATCTCCTTGGAGGAAGGTACTTCGGTTTGGTTGGAAGGGCAAGTTGAGTCCTCGTTATATTGGTCCTTACCGGATTCTTCGTCGGGTTGGACCTGTTGCCTATCAGCTCGAGTTACCACCAGAGCTTCAGCGTATTCATGATGTTTCCCATGTTTCGGTGTTGAGACGCTACCATGCTGATTCGTCTCATGTTTTGCCTGTGGAGGAGATTGAGATCCGTCCTGATTTGCGCTTTGAGGAGGAGCCTATCGAGATTCTGGCTCAGGATAAGAAAGTTCTCAGAAGGAAGACCATTAAGATGGTCAAAGTCTTGTGGCGTGGTCGCATTCATGATGAGGCTACCTGGGAGCCCAAAGCTGTCATCAAAGCTTAGTATCTGCATTTGTTTGCTCCAGGTAAATTTCGAGGCCGAAATTTCTTTTTACGTGGGGAGAGTTGTAACACCCCATTTTAGCCCTAATTTGAAAACCCTAATTATGAGAATTCTCAATTGGAAACCCTAGAATTTGGGGGAAAATTCGGAATTTAACCTAAATTAATTTGGGACCTATTTGAATAAAATTTAAAGTTTGGGGGTTAAATTGTTAGGCGGGCAAAAATAGGGACCCTTCTTCTGTAAATTACCCATTTGTCTAGGGTAAACACCCTTTGGTCCAATCTATGTTATATGCGCCGCTCTTTCTCATTCTCTAATAAAATAATAATAATAAAATACAAATCATATCAGCCTTTCCCCATTCTTTCCGTTGAAGCTCCGGCCAAGGAGTTCGCGTTGGCCGTTCGTTGTTTCGCGGCCACCTGTGGGATCCTCGTGGCCGTCCGATCAAAACTCGCCGTTGGGTGTTTCATTCGCCGCCTTCTATCGCCAGAACGGAGAGGCCAGGAAGCTTCAACCTCTCATTTTCCGTCGCGCCGTCGTCCTCTGTGTGCGTCGCTGCCGTCTCGAGATTGGGTGAGTGGCGTGGTTGGGACTGTTGGGCTTCGGGTTTACCGTCGCCGTCGTGTTGGCCGTGTCCGATGTCGGGCGTTGGTTGCGCCGCGTTGGTCGTGGTCGGTAAAGTCGTGGCCGCCGTTGGGTTCGCTAGTAGTGCTGGGGTGGTCGGGCGCCGCCGGGATCTAATTTTAGGGTTTTGTTTTCTTTGGGCGGCTGTTGGTTGAACTGGGTTGGGAAGAGCTGAACCGAACCGATATGGTTAACTGAGTTGGATGATGTCAGTGATGATGTCATCTGCTGTTGCAATGCTGATGCAGGCTGACGTCATCACAGTCAATGATGACACCAGCGATGACGTCAACGTTGACTTTTGGGTTGACTTTTTCGGTCGAGTCCACCTTTATGTTTTTCGACGTTCTGGTTCCGTTTTCGCTGTCTGTTTCGTCAAATTCGAACCCGAAATACCTTTTTGGATTAAATTTATATGTTGAACTCGGAATTTTTGTTAAGTGTTGCATCAGAGTTTAACTCAGATATTTTTGTGTTCAGGTGACGTGGACTCTGACCCCGAGACTTTACCTCCTCCTCCGCCAGGCAGACCTCCGGTGGTACATTCTTCGAGATCTGCTAGTAAGATTTCTGTTAAGCGTAGTTTATTCGAATGTGGCATAGTAGGAAAATCTTATATAGTGTTCTTTATTTTTAGGAGCTGATTCTGCCCGACCTTCCGCTAGGGCTGAGCGTGGGAGACGTCACTATCGACGTTGACTGTTTAGCTGCCTAAGGTGTGTTCTCTGTCTGTGCTACATGTCTCTGATGTCTGATTGCATGCTTTTTATGATATATATATTTGTGTGCTATTCTGCTCTGTTATCTGATAAATATTATATGACTCGACTATGTGCTATTCTACTCTGTTATCTGATAAATATTATATGACTTGAATGTTGTGACCATGTTATGTAGCATATATCGGAATCAGATTATTATGTACATGTATCTTAGTGATTTAACAAGATTGCATTCAGACTTTGAAATCAGATTACATGTCAAATCATTGGGTTGGGATATTGTATGGAGGAAGCTCAGCGACTTCATCCTTCGGTTTGAACTTCGCTTCGGATTAGTAGTTCCATCTTTCGGGATGAGTTCTGCTTCAGACATGGTGTTGAGGTGTAGAGTGGTTCAGAGGAACCTCACTCTTCGGACGGTGATGTAGTTGGGTGCATGTCATGTTATGATATTTGTATGCTTTGCTTGTAATACTTCAGAATATCTGTTAATTCTTGATTCGTTGTTTCACTGTTGGATTGACTTCTGTTATGCACTTTAGAGACACACTGAGCTTTATAGCTGACTCCCCCTTAACATCTGTTTCAGATTTCCAGACTTAGGTTTCGGTACTTGGAGGACCTCGTACGAACAGGATTTATTACGATTTATCAGTATGTTTTGTTTTGGACTTATATTTATTTATTTAAGTATTTTTCGGATTTGGTTGTAAACATGGACTTTGGACATTTATTATTTTTGGGATTTGATAAACTATTTTTAACATGCTTGTTTTAAGATAAAACATTAAAGGTTATCATTTATATTGAATAATAATTTTGGCACAATTTTTCATAAATAATCTTACTTGAGGGGAAAGTTTCCAAATCGTCAATTTTAATTTGTTATAAACCCTTAGGTCAAAATAGGGGGTTACAATAACGAACAACAGAGGCGACAAGGGACATCCCTGCCTTAAACCACGGCCTAAAGAAAATTCTCTCGTAGCGCAACCATTGAGCAACACTGACATACGAACAGTGGATACACATTCCATCATCCATTGACGCCAAACCTCACAGAAGCCCATGCACGCGAGCATATAATCCAAGAAATCCCACCGTACGCAATCATATGCTTTAGCAAAGTCCAGTTTAAGAACAAAACCACCTGTCATGCTCTTACGCAAGGAGTGAATTACCTCGTTGGCCAATAAAATGCCATCAACAATTTGTCGCCCACGAACAAATGCCGACTGATGCTCACTTATCAACGTACCCAGCACCGTTTGCAACCTCCTTGCTAGTACCTTCGCTAGGATTTTGTATACGGAATTCACAAGACTAATCGGTCGATAGTCACTGAGAGCCTTTGGTGAATCAATCTTCGGAATCAAAACTAGAAAAGTGCAATTCACTCACGGAGCCAACTTACCCGAAGAGTGGAAATCTCCCAAAAAATGTACCACATCCCCTTGGACTACATCCCAACATGACTTAAAGAAAGCCATACTATAGCCATCCGGTCCCGGCGACTTCAAGCCATCACAACCGCGAATTACCTCCCAAACTTCCTCTATACCAAACGGAGCCACCAACGCCTCATTTGTCGTTCTACCAACCTGATGAAACTCACCCTCAATACTTCATACACACCTTCGTTCTATGGCCGTGAAATGTGAAGAGAATGCATCCACAATGTAGTTACGTAACCGACGTACGTCCGTTTCCCAACGGCCATTAATCAGCAACCCGGAGATTGAATTCCGCACGGCTCGAAGCTTTGCCGCACGATGGAAAACAATGTGTTATGATCCCCTAATCGCAACCAATTAGCCCTTGATTTTTTTCTCCAAAGGGACTCCTTACGCCTTATAGCCTGCCACAACAGCTGCATCCAGTCTCGTCTCCGTTCTATCAGCTCCGATTCAGACTCGCTCGGATCCCCCTCAACTCCCGTAGCATCTAGACCATCTAATTGAACCTGTAGCGAGTTAATTTCCTGCTCAACATCTCTAAAAACAGTTTGATTCCAACTACGCAAAAACTTCTTCAGAAGCCTAAGTTTTACCATTATATTTTCGGTTCCAACTCCCAGTTTCGACACCACTCTACAGCCATATCCTGAACATGTTTCTTGCCATCCAGCCAACAGTTAATAAAACGAAATGGGCGAGGTCCCCAATCCTGATCATCACATAACAACAACAACGGCGTATGATCCGAGATCCCTCTAGGCAAATAAAGCTGATCAATACTGGAAAAAGCATCTACCCAAGCTGACGATATCAAAAACTTATCTATACGACTCCGACGAAAACTCCTTCCAAACCAAGTATATTGTTTCCCTTTCAATGGCAAATCCACAAGTCCGACGGAATCAATAAATTCAGAAAAAGCTTCTATACCTGACGCAACCGAGCTGCACCCAGCACGTTCCGATAATCATCTCACCGAATTAAAATCGCCCGCGAGGCACCAAGGACCTGGGAGATGCAGAATTAAATCTCCAAGACGCTGCCACAACAGATTTTGTGCCGACACATCGCACGGGGCATAAATATTCAATATGCAACAGTTCAAATCCTCGACGCAACATTTCTCCTGTAAAAGAATAAAATAACGATCCACCTCCACCGCAGATAGACGAAAACGGGAGCCTTCCCATACTGTAATCAGCCCCCTCGAGGCACCTATCGAGGGTGAAAAAATAAACTCATATCCGTCGGACACCCATAGACTCGCAACCAATAACGAGGACACTTCCTCTAACTTTGATTCTTGAAGCATCACCATATCCGCTCTTTGTTTTTTAATTACATCACTCACCACCATGCGTTTCAAAGATGAATCTAACCCCCTGACGTTCCACGACACTACACGCATCCTCACAGTTATAAAATTTAAAATTTAAATCTTTAGCTATAACACCCTACAACCTAAATCTTAAATCTTAAACTCTAAATTTTAATCATAAACATTAAATTCTACACCATAATACCTAAACTCCTAAACTCTAAACCATAAATCAAATCTCTAAACCCTAAAATTGGAAAGTTTATATAAACTTGTGTATCAAAATATTTTTCTAAAATAACATCTTTATAAATAATTACTTCTTCTTAAATGTCGTTCAAAAAATAATACCTTTTAAATAAAATTATAATATTTTGTCTCTTCATTTCAAAACTTGGTTATTGGAAATGATCAAAGGCCAGGGTGACTGTTTACCTATAAGCGATGCATAATTATTTGGCTACTGGGTTGTGATTGTTTAACTATAATCATCGGGATAAAGCTTAAAATAGCACCATTATATTTTATATTTATCAAAATAATACTCGAAGTGTTATGTTTTTTAAGATAACACTTTTACAGTAACTCGACATGCATGCACAATAAATTTTAATAAAAAATTATTTACCATACATGCATGCATGCACCTTTATAAATTAGGTCTTTCAATAAGATTTCGGATTGTTGTCTTGAATTCAAGTTGATTATGTTTTACCTCTTACTCGGAAAAAAAAATCAAATAATGTGTCAAAAAACATCATTATAGGCAAGATGTCTGATCTGATTGGTACAACATTTATTTTTTTAAAAATTTACAATTTTTTTTGTTGTTCTTTTAAATATCTTAAAAACTATTAAATTATGTTATGATTTTAATTTGTATATCAATTTTTATTGTCTAATTAATGTGTCAAAAAACATCATTATAGGCAATATGTCTGATCTGATTGGTGCAACGTTTATTTTTTAAAAAATTTACAATTTTAATTTTGTTGTTCTTTTAAATATCTTAAAAACTATTAAATTATGTTTTGATTTTAATTTGTATATCAATTTTTGTTGTTCTTTATCTCCCGAAAGCGTTTGACGTATACCTCATGCAGTCATGCTGAGGTACTTGATTCTCAAATCAAAGACCTTTATAAAATGTCCAAGTAAATGTATCATTTTTAGAGACTTTTTAGTGTCCATCATTCGTAATCTTTTTATTATTGGGTAAATTATAATCGATCACTAAATTATGAGTTTATTAACAAATATAAAATATTATATATGGAAATATATATATATATATTGTATTACGTTTAAAAAATTAATTTAAATACAAACAAGATAAAAAAGTTACAGACAAATCAGAACAAATACACACTCAAAATTCAACCTTACATTCCAACATATAGTAAAGTTTAATTGTATCACAGAAACAGATAAAGGGTGACATATCACAAAACATACAGTCACAAATATATGTGAGTGTCGTAATGCAAGTTCAGACATTACTTTGTTGGATTAAAATCTGGAATTGTGGGCACATATGTAAAATGTTGAATTATTACTATATACTATGATGCTCCCTAGACTGATTAGCAGGGGTACTTGGGTTGTGATATGAAGTATCGTAAGGTTCAGCCCTGATCCGACTGGTAATTCCGTCCGTATAAGGTTCTTAGCTTCGGCTAGGATAATTAATCTGCCCGTATTAGGTTCCTAGCTTCAGCTAGGGTAATTGCGCCCGGGACCTGAGGTAACCCCTTAGGTCGGTACCTACGCCAATTAGGCTTAGGTTAACGCTCGTATAAGGTTCCTATGCTTCGGCTAGAGTAATTTCGCCCGGACATAAGGTATTCCCTTAGGATGATACCCATGCCCAATGAGCTCGGGTTAATGCCGTCATATGATACCGTTCAAGGGAACCGTATCGTGGAGTATGGTTGGAGGTAGATAGAATACATGAAAACCTTGGTTGCACTTATGATATGTTTTTTAGATACTTTTATTATTAAATATATAACTAATTTTACTTGCACTTTTGGAATACACTGGGCTCCCTAGCTCATATCCCCTTTTTCTCCCTTTCAGATATTTTGAATAGGCTTCCGGACCTGACACTTAGAAGATCGACACATTTTGGACGTACCATTTTTGTTATAATGTTTCCATCTTCCAGACTGTTTTATTTCCGGTGACATGAGCCTATATTTTGATGCTACACACTTTATCTACAACCTCGCATGGCTTTATTTTGTGATCATATTTAGAACTATGTGCACTTGCTTACTTAAATTTACTTACGTATGTATTATGGTTATTACTCTATTTTGAACTTTGTATTTCTTTAAACATCATATAAAAGGTTTCGGTAGAGAATGTGACCTTCCGGATTCGGCCTAAACGCATAGACCGGTGTAGAGGGTTACAGAATTCACCGTAAGAATGCTATCTTGAGTAATATAGAAATTCAGGTGTTATTTTAGTAGATATAAAACCTAAATGTGCTATTTTTGGGTTAAAGCCATAATCATCTCCTCTCTTCTCATTAATTGGTGCAGTAACCTAAAAAAATTTGGATGAGATGATAATTGTTTTTTCATTTTAATTAATAGTTAGATATTTGGTTCTCTTTTTTGTATATGAAACAACTTTAAACTATATGATCAGCATTTACCTTTTTACAAATTAATAAAATGTGAATGGTTAGTCACTGAATTTTTACTAATAAATATCTTAAAAAACTAAAAGTTTATGCTCTAATATATTTTGAGAATTTCTAAATTATTATATTTTGATCATTCAACCGTTAAAATTCAAATCTTGTTATTAAATTTTAAGAAATTTTAATTATTATATTTTGATCAATCAACCGCTAAAACTCAAATCTTGTTACAAACTTTAAGAATTTTTAAATTATTATATTTTGATAATTGAACCGTTAAAACTCAAATCTTCTAATATATTCTTATCGTTGGTTCCAAACAACTTTAAAAGGAGGTTAATATTTTAAGAACCTTAAAGCCCAACTTCAATGATTTATATGGTGGATCTAAATTTTATAATCTCATTCTTGAATAAGAACAACAAATGGACTAAAGGAATATTCTAGTGAGAAAGGAGTATTTTGTGAAACGTTTTCTCTATTTTAATGGTACGTCTTTATCTTATACATTTTTTATAGTTATTTTTGTAGGTTTATAGTGTTTTTACGGTGACTCTCACACTCCTTGTTTTTTATTCGTATTTGTCAATGGCCACGCAAAGTTCGATCACCTTTTAAGTTGTTTATCGATGTAATATATAGCGAATCGTCGTTTTTGATAATAGACGTGAAAGATTGTTGCTGGTTTTGGGATTTCATCTAGTTCGTGTTTTGACAACTCTTGAAGGACCCTTCTTACAATAAACCTCGTAGTTTTTTTTGGTACAAAGAGAAAATGTCTGATCTGACTGGTGCATCGTTTTTTTTTAATTTATAATTTTTTGTTGCTCTTTTAAATATATTAAAAACTCTACTAAATTATTTTTTTGAGTTTAATTTGAATATTAATAAAATTGTCTAATTAATATGTAAAAAAAAACATCTTTATAGGCAAGATGTCCGTGATTCTTATCTCCCGAAAGTGTTTGACGGATACCTCATGCTGAGGTACTTGATCCTCAAATCAAAGACCTTTATAAAATGTCCAAGTAAATGTATCATTTTTAGAGACTTTTTAGTGCCCTTCCTTCGTAATCTCTTTATTATTGGGTAATTTATAACTGATCACTAAATTATGAGTTTAATAACAAATATAAAATATTATATATATAATGTTACGTTTAAAATATTAATTTAAATACAGATAAGATAAAACAATTACAGACAAATCAGTACAAATGCAAACTCAAAATTCAACCCTACACTCCAACATATAATAAAGTTTAATTGTATCACAAAAACAGATAAAGGGTGACATATCACAAAACAGACAGTCCACAAATATATGTGAGTGTCGTAATGCAAGTTCAGACATTACTTTGTTGGATTAAAATCTGCAATTATAGGCACATATGTAAAATGTATGTTGCTATTATAAAGTATGACACAAAATTAAGTGACCAATTATGTTAGGCATATCATAAGTATTAAAGTGTCATGGAAATAAAAGTGTAGATATCATAAGATATATTTATAATTCAATGAGGGGCAGAATTATAAATATTTAATAGTTGATTATTAAATCAACTATATAAAGAGGTAGTCCGTCAGAGAGTTTTACTTTAAGAAATAGGTTAACGTGTCACCACCTGATTGGAGGTGGAAAATTAATTAAATAAATTAAATAAAAATAATTAAAGACTTCCAATAAGGTGGTGACACATGTCACCATCTTATTGAATAATTAATTTATTTTATTAGATTAAAATTAGGACTAAATTGATATATTGTATAAATATAGAGGACCAAATGTATAATTATATCAATTTTTTAACAGTTCCGTCAACTTTTTCATTTTTTGTAACGGCGTGTGGCTAAAATGGAACCATTTAAATAGTTGTGTGGTGCATTTGTCGAAAAAAATAATATAGTGGTCATTTTGACACCAATCCCATAGTTCATTGGTCATCTGTGTAGTTTACCCAAAATTTTATATATTTTCTTGAAAATTCTATATACCAACAAATCAAGTATGATCAATTGCACCCTAATATCTATCCTACATCCGCCCATGAATGTAAAGAACAAACTTGTAAATTGAACAAAAGTACACCACGTGGCTTCGTTTGCCGTTGCTGAGGACAAACGCACGTTGACTGCAACGCCTGTTTAGACAGAAGTTAAAATTTTCAGTTATAGGTAAATTTCTATTTAAGCGTTGAATTAAGTGAGCAAACGCCCGTTCAACGTTAAATTATGAGTTGTTTAACCAAAATATCAAGCAATTTTAGATTAAAAACTCCTCTTTAATTATTATTTGGTAAAATAGCTCCCAAAAAATAATATTTGGCAAAATGACCCCAAACTTGCCACGTCGGTGGACCTCGCGTTGTGTAGGATGCGAGGTCGAATATCGCGTTCTATACAACGCGATTTCAGTCGACGTGACATTGTTGTTTGTGTTAACGGTTTTACAGGACTTCGCGTTCTGCAGAACGCGAGGTCCACGAGAATTTGAAAAGGCCGCTGAATATATCGCACAGACCTCGCGTTCTGCAGGACGCGAGTTCTGTGCAATTTTGGGCTAAAGAACAAGGGAAAACAAGTGTGGGTAGGCCTGTTCGAGCCTAATTTCGAGCGTGTAAATCGTATATTTTTAGCGATCATCGAGTTTGGGGTCGTAGTACTGGAAACTGTCTATCGTATGATACCAACATTGTTAATTTCTGTCCATTGTACAATAAATTAAAATGGCTTCGAAAACCCTATGCTATCAAGCCTTTTTTGAATGAAGTTGCATTTCAACTAATGTCGATTTTCGGTTTAGTAATCCCATTAAATTTATTAAAAACTGAAATTAAATAAACATTATAAAGTTTAATTATAATATGTAAACAAAATTATAATACGACATTATAAAATTCAAATGTGTTTTACATAAATATTAAAAACATAAGTACAAAACAGTAAAAGAAAAGACTAAAAATGCCTATGTCCACCCGTTCCGCAGTTGGGTGGGTGACGCTCACGATCCGGATACCTTCTCCGTCCATCGTGTGGTGGTCCCTGGTCCCCATCATCCTGACCATCGTGCGCGATATGCGGATCTGTGCTGGGCCCAGGCGGGGAGTAAAACAAGCTACCGATCGGCGTACTCTCCACAATGGGAAACTCATACTGAGAGTGCAGCTGTGGATAATCGATAAGCTGAAGGTCAGCCGTGGGCGTATAGGGACGATAGGCATCAGAGGAGCCGAACTGGGGTGAAGGCATCGTCTGGTGGAAACTCGATGGACCGCTATAAGCATGAAATGGTGCGGCAGAAGATGATACCCTGTAGTGTCATATCGTGGTCTCGGACCGTGCTGCGTCGACTGCCTCTGGCTCTGCCTCTGACTATGGCTCTGGGTCGCTCGACGGCTGCCGCGTGGGCGGTTTTGGGGTTGATGGGGAAGCCCTGCATCGCGCTCGGCCCGAGTAAGGATATGCAGCATCCCATTGTTCCTATACCACTGGTCATAATTGAAAGCGACCGAATTACCCTCTTCCATAATTTGTTGGAGAAACTGTGGGCGTCTGTCAAATCGGTGACCCCAAAGCGCTATCCAGGTAGCATGGTGCTCGGCCCAGTCAACCTCCGTCTTCCCCTGGCGCGTAAGATTGTGGAAGCGGTCCATATCTTGCGGAGGGGGTGGAACATTTTGGATGTACCCAAACTGTCGGAGAACCCTATCCGTAGAATGCCACACGCAAATTTCGTAGTTCAGCAGCGGCACGACGGAAATTCAGAGGTCTCGGTCTCGCAGAATATCTGGTGGAATCTGCCAAATCTCTTCTGAATCGTAGGGCCTCCACACGAACTAAAAAGAATGAAAGCGTTTGTAACGGTTATATGAAATATTAATGGAAAATAGTATAAAAAAATTCAAATTAATATTCGAATTACCTGGTCCTCCGTCAAGCCATCGAAAGCATGCCTGAATTCTTTTTGGGAGTTCGGCAGGCCGGTGTGGGTCAGTGTGCTGGTCCACCTATAAATAATGAAAAACATCGTTAAATAAAATAATTTAAAAATAAAAAATATAGTAGATTACGTAGTACCTCCGTAGAAGCGGAAATAACATAGCGGTGGGCTGTCTAAACTGTGGTCTCAAAGTAGCCATCCGAAACCAAACCCAAGCCTGTAGGAGTAAACAACATCCTCCCATCGATGCTCTGGAGGCGTCAACGTTTCTGCAAAGGTCTCTGATAAGAAACGCCAATACAGTTGACCCCCAAGATTTTCTTCCAGAATCATCTAAATCTGTAAGATGACGAAGCCACATCACGTGCACCTTTGTGCGGGATTTGTCTGGCATTAATATCCCGCCAATAATGCGCAAGATGTGGGCTCGCGCACACCGCTGTGAAAATAAAGATTTAATAAAGACATCCTAATTAAAAAAATTGTAAGTTCATCCTAAATTTAATAAAGGCATCCAAAGAAATTAGTAACTTAATCCTAATTTGCAAATAAATATTTGTAACTTCATCCTAAATATTTAATGTAGGCAACCTAAATATTTAATAAAGTCATCATAAATATTTAATAAAACCACCCTAATTTTCAAGTAATTATTGTAATTGCATCCTAAATTTATTAATAAGATCCTAAATATTTAATGAAGTCATCCTAAAAATTTCATAAACCATCCTAATGTTCAAATAAATATTTTTAATTTCATCATAAATCTAATAAAAGCATACTAAATATATAATAATGGCATCCTAATTTTTAAATAGAAAAAATACCTGAAGTGCAACTACATCCGCATTGGGGGGAGGGGTTCCAAACTGGGCCTCCAAATATGATAGATCGATTTTCCCTCCGTCCCACACGTCCTCAGGGGGCATCACGCCCATTTCGTCAGCAAATAGAGTTGGCCAATGTGCCAACGCTACACTCGTGATTACGCTGTCGTTTATAGGCAACCCCAGAATGTAGGCAACATCCTCCAACGTGATTGTTGCCTCGCCAAATGGAAGATGAAACGTGTGCGTCTCGGGTCTCCACTGTTCTATCAGCGCGCTGATCAACGACGGTTTTACCTTCACCCCCTATATACCGAGCTATGTGCCCAAAACCAGCGCGGTCAATCCACTCCATAACAGCATCAACGGGTGCGGTGTTGATACGGTTAAGGTAACATTGTAAGTTACGTTCGTATCCCTGCAAAAAAATAAAATAAAATAATTAGTAAAATAAAAAAAATATAATTAAATTAAAAAAATAGTTAGTAAAATAATACCTCTAGAGTGTTTCGCCAATATTGACTGCAGTGAGTCGCGTGGTTGCGTAGTAAGGGCTCTATTATATCGAACGAAATATAAAAATTGCTGATAATATTTTGTAAAAAAGCTATAGAACTCGCGTTCTGTGGTTGATTTTGAGAAAAAACCTTCCAATTTATAGAAGAACTCGCGGCTTTTGGGATGCGATGTTAATGAACCTCGCATTCTACAGAACGCGATATTCATATACCTCGCGTCCTATAGAACGCGAGGTTCATTGAAAAGGCGCGTCACGGAACAGACGCGTGAACTGAACGGTCAGAAGGTGACCTCGCGTCCTATAGAACGCGAGGTATATGAATATCGCGTTCTACAGGACGCGAGGTCGTGGGGTTTTTTAAAGGAAGACTTCCCACGCGGGAAAGTCATTTAATATTAATAATAATTATTATAAATAGAATAATAATTATTATAAAAAATAATAATATTAATATTAATAATAATAAAAGTAATAATCATATTAATAATTTTAATAATAATAATTATTAGTATGATAGTAATAATAATAATAATAATAATAACAACAATAATAATCGAAAAAAACTTTCTAAATACGCGCTATGTTTTCATTCATTAGTAACTACAAATAACGACATAGCGCAATATTTTGGAAGTTAGTTTGAACAAAACTTTCAAAATACGCGCTATGTTGCCATTAGTAGCTGCAAGCGAAAACTGCTTACGTGAATATGTTTACGTGAATACAGAAAAAAAATTTGTGGGTGCTCCTTGCCTCTCCAAGAGTTTGCTATTTATAGAGGGAGGTGAATATGCTGACGTGGCAACCTCGCGTTCTGTAGGACGCGAGGTCATTCAAACCTCACGTTGTACAGAACGCGAGGTCCTTGAGATGTTGGTATATATATATATATATGAACGGCGATGAATTTTTGTAACCAGTTAAGTTTAGGTCAGTTGAATATGAGTTCGTGTCATGCTGCGTTTTTTACAGTTGAAATTTTTTATGTCCGAAATTTTGTTCCTTTATGATAGTTGGAGTTCACTTAAAGATTTGTGTTCCGCGGGGTACATACCCCCGCATGATACGTTCATTGAATAATATTCACCGACATATCGCAATATTTTGGAGGTTGTGTGCTGTAGTAGTGGCTTCAATGACAGCTTCTGTAGCCGTCGTCGAGAGGATCCGCGGCTACAGTTTTGAAACGAAACGACTTTTAGGAAGCGAGGGCGGATTCAGATCGACATTCTGCCGTGGCAGCCAACATTTTCAGATGCGGCCGGTGCCGATTACATTTGCTAATGTGGATCAAAGCTGCTACCATTTCAGAAGAAATCTGATTATTGCGCTCTGCTTCTTTCAGTCGGGACCTCCGATCACATTTGCCCACCAGACTTTTTACATATATTGTTTCGAATTTTGTAGATAATTTATCTAGTTGTCTCAATTTACTTATTAAAGAATACATGTTGAAAGTTTTGTTAAATGAAATGCGAATTAAAGTTTTCATTCGAGTTAAATTTACATGTGTTGCGTTTTTTATTTACTATAAATAAAGTTTTGATTCGACTTAAATTTACTTATGTGGTGTTTTTCCTTTCCTATAAATACTCACGAATTCCACCATCATTTACTCTTTCCAAATTCTCTCTAAACACCCAATCTTTGCTCACCTTATGGCAAAATTTCAGGCAACATTTTATTTTCTCGATACTTATTTTGAGTCAACAATCACCGGCAAAATGTCACTGAAAGATTTAATACAGTTGACAACAATCGAGGTTAGCAAACACACCGACAAACAAATTTCTTCCATGGAATGTCGAATCCCAACACCGTCAGCAAACGAAACGCACTACGTTATGAAGCTTACGAACGAAATAGACGTTCATAGCATGTATGACCGGCTCAATTCCGTCGGACTAGAGACGTCGATTTCAATGTTAAGTTTGACGACGTCAATGCCGGCAAAGGTAGTACGTCTGCACCCGTACAACCTGCTCCGAACACTGAACACGCACCGTCTTCACCGAATGTTGATGCGGCTGCGGAGGAGCTGCAACTTTTTATGTACAGGCGTAGCAAAGAAAACAACAGCTGATCGAAGAACTAAACCTAAGTTCAGACGTGTCCACTGACTACGATGATTCGGATTAACCATAAACTTATGAAATTATCTTCCAATTATGTTATATGACGTCTTATTTCATCATTTATTAATGTTCAACGGACCTCAAGTTATGTAAAACTACTACTACTCAATTACATTGATAAACTACAATTGTCTAAGTTATTCAAACATGTTATGCACCACTAGTAGTATTCAATTACATTACAAGACTACAATTGTCTCAAATTCTCGAACATGTTCTCAATTACACAAACAAACAAAGAGTAAACAGTACGGTTATTATAACTTCTGACGGAATATCTGAGACAAAGCAATTAAAGTGACCTCGCGTTCTACATAACGCGATATTTATGGACCTCGCGTTGTATAGAACGCGATGTACTAATATCGCGTTCTACAGAACGCGAGGTACTGGTAAACTCTGCCTCCCATCAACTATATCCCTTACTTGTCCAAAGTTAGGGGACTGCCTCCCGGGCACACGCCATTTCTGACTTGTTCATCATTTACCTGCTTATCGGTTTTAGGTAATGGACAAGCAAAGTTACCTCTCGGAACCATTATTTGCCTTACACAACCAGATTCTCCGGGATTTCAAGGGCCAATAATTTTGCCTATATATGAAGCAGAACCATAAAACGAAAATATAAGTTTCAATTGGCAAACAATTCCTAGAATTTTCCAAGTATCAAAAATTCAAAAGTCTTTCAGAAAATATTCAAATGGCCAGACGAGGCGTTACTACGCTAGTTTATTACGATGGGCAGATATTCGAGGGTACCGAACTCGGCGTCCTTTTTCACTGCGAAGATCCGGTAACGCTAAAGCTTCTAAGGAGATTATCGTTCAAGAAGTTGGTCAATGAACTGGAGGCAAAAGTCCCTCATTCGATAATCACCGTTTGTCCGACGTGAAGTATCGGGTGCCAACATCTATAGACCCTTTACAGTACTCTGTATGCCAAATTGCGGAAAATGCTGATGTGGACATGATGATGGAAACCCACTTCGACTATTAAATTGGAACGCCCCTCGAGCTGTATGCATCGTTCTCCGAGTCTAATCCAGTTGTCGAAATACCAAGCTGGGGCCGGGCGAATTTCGACTTCGATCCGAATGCCAACGTTGCTAGCCCGACCGCAGGTCTACGACGTGATTTTAGCCTACTGTGCCAAGACAACGAGTTTGGTGCATCGTCATCTGCTCCTCCAAGGCAGTCGTGCGTAGCTAGTATCGGGTTCGACCTGAACCAACCCCCAAACGATAAATTCGATGCACCAACAAATGCATCGTACAATCCATACAATCCTTATAGTTTTGGGGGGAGGGAACGTCGGCTACTTACGTTGCGCACGACCATGAAGCATCATATGGTCGGCACTCAATGTATGTCCCTGGCACCAACTACGGTCAACCATCTATGGGGAGACATTCTTCTTTTGGAGGTGAGGGAGCATCGTCTTCTTACGGTATGCACGACCATGATTCCTCATATGGACGACACTCAACGTATGTCCCTAGCACGGAGTACGTTCAACCATCTATGGGAATACATTCTTCTTATGGTGATCTTGATTTTGGTCTTGGAAATGTGGTTCGTGAGCGATCTCGTGAGAGGTCTCCCGCTCATCGACCCCAATCCTCTCCTCCAAGGGTAGTGATCGACGAAGATCTACTATTCCAGGTCCCGGAGGATGCTTCTGATGAAGAACCGATTAGAGAACCCGGGCCCGACGGGGACGAGCTGGGGCCATTCTATCCCGAACTAGAAGACTTGACAGTTCTACCGGAAGACACTACCGTTCCACCACCAGATTTGGACGAAGAACCGACTGCCACCAACTTTCCTGTAGACGTAACACCAATTTCTATGTTCCAGCCACCATCCCACTTCACAACGGTTGCTATGGATGCAATGGACGTCCCTGATTTTCCGCATGCCGACACAATAGATGGCCGAGTCAACCGTTCTGATGGTGAACTGAGAATTGGTATGGCGTTCTTGAACAAGGAAATTGCGGTGGCGGTAGTTAAGCAGTACAACCTTCGTCATAATGTTGAGACGGCAGTGGATAAAACCCAATCCACATACTACAAGGCTTATTGCGTCCAAAAAAATCAAGGCTGTAAATGGAAAATCCGTATATCAGAGTTGAAGACGGCAGACAACCGTTGGAAAATAACAAAACTTGAGGGGCCCCATACATGCACCGTTGCTAGCCTCAACCAGGATCACAAGAACCTGGATGCAAAGTACCTCGAGGACATCTTTTCGACACTGGTGAAAACAAATCCCACTGTGTCGGTCCCCACATGTCAGGCTGTAGCTCTAGCTGTCACTGGCTTCCGTCCAGGTTATTCGAAAGCATGGTATGCAAGGAAAAAGGCCAAAGAGGAAATGTATGGCCGATGGGAGGAATCTTACAAAGAGTTACACCCGTGGCTTAATATTCTGCAGAAACACATTCCCAGAATGGTTGTCAAACTTGATACGGTTCTGGCATACAAAAATGATCGTGTCGTCCGAGGTGTTTCTCAATTCCACCGGTTATTTTGGACTTTCCCCCAGTGCATCAACGCATTCAAGCACTGCAAACCGATGGTCCAAATCGACGGCACATGGTTGTACGGAAGATATACACAGACCCTACTTCTAGCTATAGCACAGGACGGCAATCGCAAATGTGTTCCTGTTGCATTCGCAATCGTCCCGAAGGAGGATTTGGAGTCTTGGAAGTTCTTCCTTCAGAACCTACGAAAATATGTCCTTGATCCTGTAATACGAAGAAGGGATGAAGGGGTGTGTGTTATTTCTGACAGAGGCACAGCGCTGTTGTGGGCGATAGAAAATTTGGGTAACTATTGGAAGCCTCCATACATTCACCACCGTTTTTTCTTGCGACACATAGCCGCAAACTACCTGCTGCAATACAAGAATCGTGATGAACGTCAAATGGTGCTCGATATGGGTACGTACTTATGTCATTTTCATTTACTATATTATTTCTTACTCCCTTTTATTATTTCTTACTCCCATAACTATTCAACTGTCATCCCGTAGGCAACTCACACTACAAACAAGAGGTGTCTGACCTGCTGGAGGAACTGAGAGCGAGAAACAAAAAAGGCGCTGAATACCTTGAAAAAATCCCAAAGGAAAAATGGCTTCGATCGTATGACGAGGGTAAACGTTATGGTCACATGACAACAAACTTGGCTGAGGCAGTGAACTCATCACTGAAGGGAGTGCGGCAGTTGCCTATCACTTCCATTGTCAAAGCGACCTATTATCGTTTGGCTACCCTTTTGCAACCTTGGGAAAGCAAGCAACTGAGTACATGGTAGGTGGACACAAAGTCCATCCAGATTTCCGCACAAAACTGCATACTCAATTGGGCCAATCAAGACAGATGCAAGCAACTCTCTTCTCGCGAGAATGACACTTGTTTCGTGTTGCAGAATTTTCCAGGCAGTTGGAAGGCATTCAGCACAACGCTTACGTGGTAGATCTGAGGGCAAGAACTTGCGAGTGCGGAATTTTCCAAACTTTCAAATACTCGTGCGCACACGCCATTGCTGCTTGCACTAACCAACGAATACAATACATGCATATGGTTAATCTGGTATACTTACTCGAAATGGTGTTTAAGGTTTACGAAAAAGAGTTTCCTCCAATCGGAAATGAGGTTGATCCGAATGTTGTGGACACTAAACCGATCATACGCCCAGATCCAGCACTAATAAGAGGCAAAGGACGTCCACGTTCTACAAGAATATACTGTGCCGAGGATATGGTCGAACATCGAGAGAAAACCGGACAAAAGAAGCATTGTACTGTATGTCGAAATCCTGGACACACAGCTCATAAGTGTCCTAATCGCTCAGCCCCTCGTCTTAATTAATTATTTATAATTTGTATATGTGAGTTTCCCATGACAATCGAATCAATAAAGTCAGTCTACTTCGATTTATACAGTACGTCATCTTATATTTTCAATCATTCAAAAAAATATGTTATGATAGTATTTTCGAAGCAACTTTAAATCAGCGTACAATGGACGGAAATTGACCGTGTCAGTGACATACGATAGAGAATTTCCAGTACTACAACCCCAAACTCAATGTTACCTAGAAATTTGAAATTTCTACGTATGAAATTCTGCTCGAACATGCCTATCGACATTTGTTGAAATGCAACTTCATTAAAAAAATGCATGATAGCATAGGGTTTTCGAAGCCATTTTAAACCATTGTAGAATGGATGGAAATTAACCATGTTAGTATCATACAATAGACAATTTTCAGTACTACGATCCCAAACTCGATGATCGCTAAAAATATACGATTTACACGCTCGAAATTGAGCTCGAACAGGCCTACCCACACTTGTTTTCCCTTCCTCTTCAGGTCAGATTTGTACAGAACTCGCGTCCTGCAGAACGCGAGGTTTGTGCGATATATTCAGCCGCCTTTTCAAATTCTCGGGGACCTCGCGTCCTGCAGAACGCGAGGTACTGTAAAACCGTTAACACGAACAACAAGGCCGCGTAGACTGAAATCGCGTTGTGTAGAACGCGATATCCGACCTCGCATCCTACACAACGCGAGGTCCACCGACGTGGCAAGTTTAGAGGTCATTTTGCCAAATAATATTTTTTGGGAGCCATTTTCCCAAATAATAATTAAAAAAGATTTTTCTTCTAAAATTGCCTATAAAAATGTTATTCTAAGAAATATAAAATATCGGATGCTATTTTGAGGAATATATGATAAAATGATGCTGCTTTTGAGATTGAACCACGAAGCTGAGCCATGTTCCATCTGATATGACAAGAAGAAAGAAGAGTCGTCTGTATGGAGTTCCCGAGTGTGAATTATGATCTTTTGTCTCCGCCACCGCCACCATTTAAATCTTGGAGCTAAGCTAAGCAAGAAACACGTAATCGAATTGCTTCTGCAGCTTGTCCCAATGTTAATCATGTCTTGAAATAAATGACGTATAATTATTTGGCTAGTGACTGATGCTTGTAATAAGCTACCGTCTAGGGTGAGTAAAACTTTTCATCGAGACTACTCGAAAAAACTCATTCTAACTTTGATAAATTCAACTCTAATTTCAAATAAAAGTTTAAGTTATATGAAATTAATAGATTAATTTTTAAGTTTTAATTATGTTTAATATGTGTGTGAAGAAATAAATGTTTATATTATATAAATAAATTTCAAATGAAACTCGTATTACTAACTCGTTTTAATTCGACTCAACTTGTCATAAACTCAACTTAAAAACTTTCAAATACATTTTGAGTTATATAAAATAAAGAGCTCCAAGCTCAACTTAGTACAATAATATTAGGAAATGAGAGTGCAGTGAGAAAGTGTTTTTGAAAAGTACTCTATGATATTAGAAATTATGTATATAAGTATTTGTTATATTATGCTCACTTTTTTTTTCTATCCTTTTACTCTTTTATTGTTCACGTTATTCAACTATGTATATAAGTACGTGTGATGTTATGCTCACGTGATTTTTTTTTATAATTTTTATATTTT
Source organism: Hibiscus tridactylites (assembly GCA_958450335.1). Taxonomy (NCBI): domain Eukaryota; kingdom Viridiplantae; phylum Streptophyta; class Magnoliopsida; order Malvales; family Malvaceae; genus Hibiscus; species Hibiscus tridactylites. Next base: position 85,627,814 of record OY288283.1, on the reverse strand, counting down.
TAAAATTTATTTTATATTTTTATACATATATTATACTCGTATTCTATAATTTAAAAAACCCGATAGTTTTTCGTGCTTATACTCGTATCCATATTAGTGTAACATAGAGCTTAAACACAAATAGGGGTATGCATTCGATTGGTTCGAATAATCGACCGAATTGCCCAAAAATTTATTAACCGAATTTTTTTAACCGTTTACTGAACCGAATTTTTTTGAAGATTTTAACCAAACCAAAAAAATTCGATTAATTCGGTTGGTTGATTTAAGCGAAATTTGTTATAAAATTTTGGGAAGATTACACAAATGGTGATTAAACTATCAAAATAATCTTTTTAGTCATTGAACTTTCAAAAATTACAAAACAATTATTAAACTTATCGAGCTATTACAAAATATCATTGACTCGTTACACGTTATAAATTATTGATAAATTTAGAAAAATTTAATGACCATTTTGTAATAAATCAATAAATTTAATGATTGTTTTGTCTTAATTTCATAAAGTTTAATGACCATTTTATAATATATCAAAAAATTTAATGATCTTTATATAACTTCTAAAAGCTCAGTGACCAATTTTTTTTTTTTTTGAAAGGTGATTTTATTGCTGAAACCACACCATTACCTAGGACCTCGTTAAAAAAAACCCCTAATCCTATTGGGGGAAAAGAGTGCCCAAGGCGACGGAAAACACACGAGTTTGAGCTTAAGATAACACGCAGATATTACATTCCGAAAATACTGAACAAGGAAAGCTTAGGAACGCAGCAAGAAGAAGAGGGGTTAGGAAGCAAAGCACCAAAGAAGATCCGACTTCCTGCCAATACCAGTCTTGGCTAATCTGTCGGCTGAAGCGTTGGCCTCCATAGGGATGGTATTGATGGAGACGGAGAGGGAGGAACAAGTAGCCACACATTCTTCAACCAGCCTTCTAAAGATTGGGGGAGCTGAGCTAGGCGAAGAGAACCAATTAACTGCTAGGACACAATCACTTTCCAGCAGAAGCTTGTGAGATTTTGCCCAAATCGATTTAGAAAATAAAGTGCAGGCCTCCTTTAATGCTAGAAGTTCTGCCGACATAGCATCAACGACGCCCACATATTTGGAGAATAAGATCAGGGAGACATTGTCGGAGTTGCGCAGGATTCCACCTATCCCTGCTTTACCAAACCCGTTCATCGAAGCCCCATCAAAATTAAATTTAAGTGTGTCCCTATGAGGTTTAACCCACTTACAGTGAACTTTAGAAGACCCCAAGGTGGTGTTCGAGTTGAGGATAGCAGGATTACTAGCAATATCAGAAGCGGAAAGGAACACCCTAGGCCATTTTGCAACGCACCACCACCCTAATCTCAGAAGTGCGATATCAAAAATGCAGTTCGAATCTGGTTTTGACCCTTTAAAGAGAACCTCGTTTCTGTAGGTCTAGATAGACCAAGCCAAGCAATAGAACCAGAGTTTCCATATTTCAAGCAAGCGCAAATTAGATCTCAACGAACACCAATAGAGAAAGAAAATTTTAGGGTTACCTGGCATAACTATTTGAACACCCCATAGGTGGCACCAGACTCCAAAGGGACCAGCTAACGGGACAGTGACAGAAAAGGTGCACCACAGACTCGCCAGCCTTGCCGCACAGAGGGCACTTGAGGGAGATTTGTGAACGCAAACCTCTCTTGAAAAGTTCCACTTTAGTTGGAAGTCTGCCGTGCATTAGTTTCCATAGAAAGGCCTCCACTTTAGGAGGAGCAAGATTGGACAATAATAGATTCCAAAGGATATTTGAGGGGCAACGGCCGGCAAGGATCATTTTGCAGTAGGAATTTGAGGAATATAACCCAGTGTCGGAGGGAGTCCAGCGGAGGCAGTCTTGAAGGAGCTGACCAGGCGAACAATTCTGAATTAACGAGAGAAAGTCAGCCCACGAATCCTTTTCCCAGTCGAACAACTCTCAGCGAGGTTCAATAGACCACTTCCAACAACCCTCAACAAATGAACCAAAATCAGCGAGCACACCCTTCTTAAGTCTTGCTAAAGCGTAAGCTCTAGGAAATGTCGTCTTGAGAGGCATGTTACAAGCCTAGATATCATCCCAGAACCTAATCATAGAACTGTTACCAATAACCCTGCTGATGTGTTTGCAAAAGGGATCTTCGGGATTCGACAGGGGTTTGATGATAGCATTCCAAGTCCATGATTTATTAGAGGCAATAACGTTCAAAGGTAGGAGAGATTTGTTATTACTTTCATATTTGGCAGCGAGAACCTTCCTCCAAAGGGCGTCTGGCTCAGTTCCGTAGCGCCAAATCCATTTATTAAGGAGTGCTCGATTTTTTAGCTGGAAATCAACTAGGCCCAAACCACCTGACTCTCTAGGTAAGCAAAGCAATTCCCAACTAAACCAATGGATTTTCCTCTTGTCTAGAGATCCTCACAGGAAACTAGCCACAAGCCTGTTAAAAGTCGATCTGATGGAGGCGGGCATTTGGAAAATGGAGAGGAAATAGATAGGAAGGCTGGCAATCACCGATTTTAGTAGAGCGATTCTGCCACCAAAAGAAAGCAACTTCGATTTCCATCTAGCGAGCTTTAGTCTGAGTCTCTCGATAATAGGGTCCCATAAACTTGGTGAATTTTTTATAGCTCCCAACAGTAAACCCAGGTATTGACAAGGCAGGTTCTCTCTTTGGCAATTAAGAATCGATGCCCAACTATCAATAATGACATTATCCACATTAACACCAATTAGTTTGGATTTCTGCAAATTTAACTCTAGACCCGCTGCGATCTGAAAACCCTTTAAAATTTGGACAATGTTCCTAATTTCCCTCTCTGAAGCCCCACAGAAGACTATTAGATCGTCAGCGTACTGAATGTGTGAAATCTCCAACGAGTTACACCATAGCAAAGAAACTGAAAACAGGCCACTTTTGCAAGCTTTCGATAACAAGGCACTAAGTGCTTCTCCGATAATATTAAAGAGTAGCGGAGATAAAGAGCATCCCTGTCTAAGGCCTCTGCCAATCCGAAATGGGGACGTGGGGGAACCGTTAATCAAGATTGAGATGCTGGCCGTCGAGATGCATTGCAAAATCCAGCTGCTCCACCGATCCCTGAAACCCGTCTTTTTCATGATAAAAATTAAGAAGCCCCAGTCAACTGAATCGAACGCTTTCCGAAAGTCGGCTTTAAAAATTAGACCTTGGAGGCCCTTTCTCTTGTAGTAATCGATAAGCTCGTTTGCTATCAGACTGCAATCAAGGATTTGCTTACCGGGTCGAAAGGCAAATCGAGACTCTCCTAGGACTTCATCAATAACGGATCCAAGGCGACGAGCAAGGACTTTAGCCAACAGTTTATACACACAACTCACCAAGCTGATTGGCCGGTAATCTTCTATGAGACAGGGGTTCTTCTTTTTTGGAATCAAGACGATGAAGGACTGATTTAAGGAAGACATGACCTCCTTAACCGAGAAGAAGTTGCCGAAGAAAACCATAATCTCATCTTTAAGAGAGGGCCGGAAGGACTTTACAAATTTCATATTGAACCTATCGGGCCCAGGGGCCTTAGACGCATCAAGGGAGTTTAAGGCTGCCGAGACTTCCTCCACTGAGAAAAGGGATTTCCAGCCAAGACGCCGACGTCTCCTTAAGTCTATTAAGTTCACAGTCAAAATTTTTGACTCGCAGGGTGTTGGACACATTATATATTTTTCTGAAATGTTCTCTGATCGAAGATTTAATAGTACGAGGCTCCTCAAGAGATCTATTTCCGCAAGAGATAGTCGGGATAAAATTAAGATTTCTTCTAGCCGAGGCCACGAGATGAAAAAATCTCGTATTCCTATTCCCTGCGACAGCCCATTTCAAACGAGACTTCTGAATCCATTCGCGTTCTTCCCTTCTGATTGAATCCCACAACTGCTTCTTGCAAACTTTAATTTCGTTGACTAGGGTGGTGTCCCTCTTACCCTTAGTAACCAGTTTTTCTAACTTGGTGAGCCTAGTAGCAGCTTCCTTACTGGAGTTTCTCGGGCGTCTCAATTTGGAGGCAACCCAATCCTTAGACAAGGTTTTACATTTTTTTAGTAAAGCTCCTATACCCACGCCCCGTTCATTCGAACACAGTGAGATAATCTTCTCGGAGTACTCTTTATTGTCGGCAAGATGATCGAACCATTTGAAGGGACGAGGACCCCAATCCTTTGACGAGCCAAATAAACTGATCGAGTAATGGTCTGATATATTTTTCAGAAGTAGGCCTTGGTAAAGGTCAAGCTGCCAACTTAAGAATTCAGTTGCGAGTAAAAATCTATCCAGCCGACTAAACACCGGCTCCTCCATTCCGTTATACCACGTGAACTTACCTCCAACCAACGGGAGGTCAATCAGATTTAAATCATCAATGAATTTGGAAAACGTATTTACTGCCCTTCTGCCACTCTTAATCCCCGACTTCTCCTCTAAGGAGGCCACAACGTTGAAATCGCCCCCCAAAAGCACTGGTCGGTTCGAACACAAGACAATCTTTTTCAACTCCTCAAAGACCTCCAACCTCTCCAATTCGTCATTAGGGGCATAGATGTTAATCAATACACATTTGAAATTGTTAACTAGAAAAAACCCCGAAACGATAATGTAGTTCGGTGTTACCTTGCAATATTCACAAGAAAACGCTTCTGAGTCCTAGATTGTAATAAGACCTCCAGCCGCCCCTGTAGAAGGGGAGAAGCAACATTGAAATTTGGGAGATCTTGCACCTAAATGCGCGGCGATCTTCACATCTAACAATTGCAATTTAGATTCTTGAATGAAAATGACTTTAGTTTTCGACTCCAGGAGAAGCCTCTTTACTGCAGATTTTTTCTCGAATCTACCTAAGTCGCGGATGTTCTAAGAGATGATGAGTGGATTCTTCATAGAAAACAAGCAGAAAAACACACCAAGACAGGCCCAACTTTAGCTTGGCTTATAGTCCTGAAAACTTCTTCAAAACCTCTTCCTCTGAAGCATCGAAGGAAAGACCAATTCGACCACAAACCTCAATCGCTGCCCTCGCTTCCGACAAGGCCTCATCGTAGATTTTTTGGGACTAGGGAGGTTCCCCCGAGATGAATTTGAGCCCCTCGTACTCCGAAGGGTTAAAGATGGGATTTACTTTGGCCAGAGCACTGCCAGAACCTCGCAGAGAAAAGTTGTTTTCCGATCTTGTAAACTTGGATATTGCGTCGCTGTAATGTCTCAAAAGCTTAGGCTTGATAATGAACAGGCCCGTAGCCTGATCTAAAATGGGCCCAGAGGAAAGGTTACGACCCGGGGCCAAATTGGACTCAGACGCTGCGGTGATGGGAACCTCCACTAGGTTTTGGGCCAGAGAAACGATGGGCTGAGAAGATGGCCCGGTAGAGGAATAATTTGTTGGTAAATTGTTAGACGGGAATGATGTAGCCACCTTAACCAAGCACTCGTGATTTTCCTTAGGAATATTGAGGGAAGCAGAGCCGTCACCATCATTATGAGGCTTTAAGTATTCGATGTGCTCAGTGACATTGGGATTCTCTTCATTAAAAGAACCAATGTGGTCGGTAATCTGAATACCGTTACGACTTCCCGCCGGAGCAGCTGAGTCAGGCTGAGGGAAATCCTGATCAATCCAGCACCGTTCATCATCAAAGTCCACGACCGAGATTCTAATCCGATATTTTACTTCGTGAAGAATTACACAAGCCCAGGCAGGAATATCCGATAAACAACTAATTCCTAGAAGGATTCTGGCGACGTCCAGACATCTTCTCTGTGCAGTCTCTGGATCGATTCGAATAACACGACCCCAACGATTCCCAATGGAAGTTAGGACGGACTCATGCCAAGCAATTAACGGTAGACCCTCCAGACAGACCCAAACTTGGAGTTGTTTCCCATTCATAAACTGGTCCACTGAGTCAATATCAACAAACCAAGACTTTAGAAGAGTCTCCTTCAAATCCCAGAAGATTTGCATATGTTCTTCCTCTTCGAAACGAATAATCGCATGAAACCCTGACCAACAGCTGACTGAAACCCTAAAACCTTCCGATTGTAGTATCTGCTGCACAAACTCAGTGTCATACATTGACTTTATTTTTCCAACGAAGCACATCTTTAGCCAATATAAATCTGATTCAGGGATCGAAATGGGGATGAAAGTGTCGTCTGACGAAGATTCTACACTTGCAGCTTTGGAACTTCTGTGCATTTTCGCACCTCTGACCTCCTGCGAGCCCAGGCCGTTTTCCATAAACCTATGCTCGCTTAGCAGCGCCTCCTTGTAAGACCGACCTTCCTTTCGGACCGAAAATCGACTCCAACCCACCTTCTTCCTATTATCAATATCCTGGCTCCTAACTGAAGAAGGCAACTTAGTTGTATTATTCCTATCAAGGAAAACTTTAATTCTGAAGCCGTCCATCAGGCGATTATTTTCAAGTTTCACGGCTTCCATAGCATCCGCCCCACGTTCAAAACGGACAAAGGCAAAGGTGTACTTCAGTTTAGCCCTTTTAGGGTTATTGTACGCTATGTAGACGTCTATAACCCTCCCGTAACCTTCAAATGCCTCTTTGAGTGTAGACTTGGCAATTCTTTTTCTTACAAAGTTGATGAAGACTGAGACGCCATTGTGATAGACCCGTCTTCTGTCCACGTGGTTGTTCACCTTCGCTGTTCTGTATCTTGAGTTGTCTCTGAAGAAACGACGGTTCCCCCTCTCCATGTTGAAAGTAGTTCTCTCATCTCTCCAGCGAAAAGCATCGTTGTGGTGATCGCCGCCATGTTGAGGCCTGCGAAAGGCAGCCCTTGAACTCTCCCTTTCTCTCTCTCTCTCTCTCTCTCATCTCTCTGTAAATAAATATATAATAATTTTGATTAATTCGGTTAATTATTCGATTTCGAACCGAATTAACCAATAACAGAAATTAAAATAATAATAAAGTTTAATGGTCATTTTATAATATATCAAAAAAGTTTAATAATTATTTTATAACTTTTAAAAGTTCAATGACCAAAAATAAATATATGCAATGTATATAATACTTAATATATAACAATTTCGATTAATTTAATTAATTATTTAATTTCAAAACGAATTAACCGATAATAAAAATTTTAAAAAAATTAACCATTAACCAATCTATCTAAAATAAACCGATCAATTAATTGGAATAAAATAGATTAGATTAGTTATTTCAGTTAAAACCAAATAACGCACAACCCTAGGCACATAATCTGACACCATTGTTTTCTTTGACGTGAATTGTTTAAGCTTGGGGAATTTGGTTGAGTATTTTCCTGAAATTATTTTGACAAATACTTCTTTTAAAATTTATTTGGAAAATTATTCTTATTTGGTACATGTAAAGTTAACTCACGCTTTGGCCAAATGTAAATTTTAAATTTGTATTTCGTCAAACGCGAATTTTGTGTAAAACATTTTAAACTTTACTTTTTATTTACTTATTTAATATAGAATTCACGTTTTGTCGAACGCAAATTCACATTACATATATTAAATTAGAATATTTTTTTCAAATGATTTCTAAAGGAGTATATGTATATTTGTTCAAATAATTTTTTAAAGCGGAATATTCAACCAATTTGACCTTATCGTTTGTATGGAGTTCCCGAGGGTGAATTATGATCTTCTGTGATCTGCCGCCGTTTAATGGTTGTTGGAACTAAGCAAAATCTGCAAATGCTAATCACATCTTTGAAAGAAACCGATGCATAACTATTTCGCTAGTGGCTAGTGGCTAGTGACTGCTGCCTACAATCATATCCTCACATTTGACAGAATTTAAAGTAAAAATTTGAGAGTCAAACTTAAACTTTTAAAAAAATTCAGAGACTTAAATCAATTATGTTTTAAAACTCGACAAAAAAAAATCATGCTATTGAAGTTAAATAAAAAATCAATTTAACTCTTTTTACCATGTTTTCATCACATGTATACCGTTACGTCAACACAGTGAGTTGTCATCTCAACACTGTTAACTATCATATTAACATTATAACTGTCAACGTTAACCAATGAGCAAACGGATAAATTTTTTTTACTCCTTTTCGGTGCCTCTACTATGCTCCAATACTAAACTCACTACAAAATTAAATTTCAAGTCTTAACCTTAAATTTAAAATCCTAAACCTTATACCCTAAAAAATACACCATACCATAATTTTTCTAACCTTTAACCTTAAATCTAATTTTAAGCATAAAATCATAAATAAAGGTACTGAAAAAGAGACAAATAATTTCTATCTGGGGCAAACTTGAGGCAATTAAAAAATAGATGCAACACTGCTATTTTAGTTTATTTTAGGGACAAAATAACTTTTTAAGTCATATATTAATAGAGTGACATACTTATAACTTAAAAAATAATGTGTTTATTATTAAACTCTTATTTAAGTGACATTGATTATAGTTTACCGAATAATCTATTACTCGAAATTCGTTTGACCCGGTTCGAAGAGTTTGCGGTACAACTCATGGCATGGTATAGTTTTATTCACCAAAGGTTAATTACTTTGTCCGTACAACTATGTTCACCATGAAGTTCATCTTCTATAATTGGTTGGGATGGCAATTGGTACACACCTATTGTGAAGAACAAACTTACAAATTGAACAAAAGTACACAATTAAGTTCGGTGGTTTTCATGGCATATATGGCAAGAACCGAATCCAATTCTAAGTTTTAATCCTAAATTTTAAATCTCATGCCCTAAAAATACATCATATATTAAATGGAAAATACTTTGATGCACAAGCTGTGTAAACTTTAGTTTACACAAGCCCTTTAATTTTAGGGTTTAGGGTTTAGGATTTTATGTTAGGGTTTAGGGGTTTAGTATGTAGGGTATATAATTTAAGGTTTATGGTTAGAATTTAGAGTTTAGGGCTTAGGGTTTAGGGTTTAGGTTGCTAGGGTTTGTGATTTAGATTTTAAATTTTATAAAAGGATTGTGTAAAAAAAAATTACACAGCTTGTGCATCAAAATAAAACTCATATTAAATTATCTTAATCTTAACTTTAATTCTTAACCATAATCTTAAGTTTTTTAGTTTGGGGCATATTGACAAGACGTTCATTGACAAATTGAAGAATTAAGAGGTATGTCATGTTTGGTAAACAACTTTTTTGAGCCAAAATTAGAGATTTGACTACTTAAATATGTTAATTTAGATGTTTAATAGATAGAATTTTGTAATAATAGATTGAGGTATACACAACTAAATTAATGTATACGTTAATTGAAGAATTTTGTAATAACAAATCAGGGTTTGACAAGTCAAATATGTTAATTTTGTAATAAATAAATTGAAATTTGACTAGTCAAATACGTTAATTTTGCAATAACATATTATGAAAATTTTAAAGACTCTTTTTCAAAAGGATAAATAGAATTTTATTATTAATTTTGTAATAATAAATTGAGGTATATGTTAAATTGAGGTATACGTTAATTTAGAGATTTGGATAAAAAAATTATAGCGACTCTTTTGTCCTTAAAAATTATAAAATATTTCTCTAAAAACATAAATTTAAATAATTAATAAAATTAAAAGATAATTTAATAAATAAAGAACTAATATATAAAAATTAATATACATAACTAAATTTAATAATTATTAAAATTATAATAAAAACATAATTTTCAAAATAAAAAATTAATGTATACATCTTTCATACATGCTTAATAATTATATTAAAATTTAATTTTTACAATCTAATTAATATTAATAGATACAAAATATTAGTAACTAACAAATTATTCAAAACAAATATTAATATATAATCATATTCTTATATGCCATTTTGTTTGTTCAAATAATTAAAAAACTATCAATTAATTTTATGAGTAAAAATCTTTTGCCTCCTAACTAGGGGTGTTCATTGTCGGATATCGGATCGGATCCGATCCGATTTTTTCGGATATCGGGGTTTTCGGATCGGCAATATAGTGATCCGTATCCGATCCGGAAAAAATCGGATATCCGGTTTTTCGGATACCGGATAACCGGATCGGATATTCGGATATCCGATTATCCGAACATATAATTTGATTCAACTATTTTTTCGAATTTGAATGTCGTATTTATGAAAATTTCGAAATTTCGAATATAACAAACTACAAATTGCTAAATATAACAAGATTCACATCTATGAAATATTCGATTTTTTAAATTTTCGGACATAACAAGCATCAAATTGTTAAATATAACAAGATTAATATTTAAAAAATATTAGATATTCGGATTTTCGGGTTTTCGGATAATCCGAAACTTGTAATATTGCGATCCGTATCCGATCCGGAAAATCTATAATCGGATCGGATATCCGATCCAAAAATAAAAATCGGATCGGATATCCGAATTTTCGGATCGGATCAACGGATAATCGGATCGGATCGGTCGGATCGGATATTTTTGAACACCCCTACTCCTAACCATCCCTCAATTTATGCTTACTGTTAAAAAATACTTAAAAATTAAATTAGAAATCCTAACCCTAAATTTCAAATCCTAAACCCTACACCCTAAAAAATACACCATACCTTAAATTCTCTATACCCTAAGCTTTAACCTTAAACTCTAAACCCTAAATCTTAAATCTTAAACTCCTAATTTTATTGTGGAGGCATAAATGAAAGCATAATTAGGAGGTAGACGATTTTCACCTTAATTTTATAAACATTTTCATACAATCGGTTAATACAATCTACTAATTAAATTAACTATCATGTAATATAATCCGTTACTGGTTATATGCTGATTGCTAAACTGAGGCATTGTCCGTTATGGCAGAGCTTAATTGATTATGGTAGGCATTGACAATCTGTCTTGAACAATTGCAGTAGCCAGTAGCCAAGGACCTCAGAGAAGTGGAATGGTGAATGCAATTTGGTGATCATTTTCAAGGGTGCTGCTTCCCGATGATTATAGGTATCAGTCACTCCTTACTAGCCAAATAATTATGCATTTGTCATTTCAATATTATGATGAACCCTTGGACATGCTGCAAAACCAGTTCCATAACCTGTAGACTCTATATAAACCGTGCAAAACAAATCTGAAGCATCACCTCAAGTTCTTAGTAATTGCTATTTGCCATGGCTTCCCCAACCATTAGTTTTAGCCTGAAGCTTGTGATCGACTCCATGTCCCAGAAAGTACTGTATGCTCAAGCTGGTGAAGATTTTGTTGATTTTCTCTTCAACATTCTGTCCTTGCCTGTTGGCACTGTGATGAAGCTCGTTACCACAAAACAAATGGTGGGATGCGTTGCGAACCTTTTTGGCAGCATCGGAATTTTGGGTTCTCCATTCAAGCACTCCGCGGCATACAATGATACTGATGCTCTACAACTCCTGTTTCCCAACATGCAATCCTCAACCTCTATTTATAGGTGCAGCAAGTTTCACCCTGTAGTTTATCGCACAAATGATCCAGAAGAACTTTGTTCATTCTGCAATAATGTTTTTTTTTTATCAGCAAAGCGAAGTATATTTTATTAAAGGTAAATATACAACGCAAGTCGGACAAGTGCCTCATTAAAAACCTCCCTAAGCCTAATGGACGAAAAGAATACGACATGTCGACTTTAAAACAAAGCGATAGACCCCCTTTACAAAAACATCATATCGAAGCCTGAAACAAAGAGACTCGAGACATCCCTTCCTTCGCTAGCGCATCAGCTAGCCCATCGCCTCTTGGAAAATATGAGAAAAGCACACAGAACCTAACCTCAGACAAGCACGGTCAATCACACAAAAGGACTCCCACAGACGCCAAGGGCGACGTTCCACCTGCATCACCCACCCAATTGCAACTTTGGAATCCGACTCAACGATTAGAGGACGATCCGCCCATTTAGACTCTACAAAATACTCCAGGGCAAAAGCTATTGCCCGAATCTCAGCCACATTTGAATCAAGAGTACCAAGTGGACTTGAAAACAATGCGAGGATATGACTCTGAGCATCACGCAACACCCCTCCGAAGCTCGCTGGCCCTGGCTTCCCACGCGCGGAACCATCCACCGAGAACTTCATTGTATTTCCGATAGGGGGCTCCCAACTCACTCCCAATCGCTCCAAATGCTTATCAATCCTTTCCCGATACAAACTCGGACAGTCCCACCAAAGGGACTCACTAACCGACAACCCCTCTTTGAGGGTCTTCACCCAATAGAATGAACGTAGCTTGACCAAGAAGCCTATTTCCGCTGCTGAAACAAATTTTTCATTAAAAACCAAGTCATTGCGCGCAAGCCACAACGACCATAATAAAGCAGCAATACTCGACACCCACAACCTCCTCAAGATGCCTTTGAAGGAACAGTGCATATCCGGGAGAAGAAAATCCGCCAAAGATTTCGGCAACGGCAAAGAAATCGCCCACCACCCTCGAAACCAATCCCACATTCCTTGGGCAAACGGGCAAGAATACAACAGATGATCAATATCTTCCTCCCTCTCGCGGCACCACCGACACACACCTTGGTTGTCACCCAAATCTATCCCACGAGTCCGCAAAAAAGCAAACGTCGGCAAACGGCGCAACCAAGCAAACCATAGAAACGCCTGGACCTTAGGAGGAACCAAGACCTTCCACGCAAAGCAGTCCCCAAAATCACTCTCGCCCACTTTGTCCATCATAAGCAACCGAGTCAGCCCCTTAACTGAAAAAATCCCAAGGTTATCCGGTGTCCACACGAGCATATCGAGCTCACCTAGTCGCAACTTTACCGGGCACACCAACGCTCTTAAATCCAGCAATTGTCGAGCCTCAAATGACCGTAGACTACGGCGAAACAAAGCTTCCCACTGAACTTGCTGGAAGCTCCCACCAACCGTGATATCCTTCATCATTGCTAGCCGATCAACCACAATAGAAAACAGACGAGGGAAAACATCTTTTAGTGGCTGTTCAATACACCAAGCATCAAACCAAAACAACACTCGTTCCCCCGAGCCAATCTTCCAAACGAATTGAGCCTCGCCCATATGTTTTTGCACACCCTCTGAACTAACAGTTTGCACTATTTGTTTCCAAATCACAGACATCTGTCCCCTTACCGATGTATTAAACCGCCACCACTGTGCCGCTTCACCATACTTGGATACAATAATAGCCCGCCATAAAGATGTCACATCCCGAGCATATCGCCACGACCACTTCGCCAAGAGTGCCTTATTTCGAACCTCTAAATCAGCCACTCCCAAGCCTCCAAGATGGCGAGGCCGGCATACCAAGCTCCAGCTCACTCTGCTCATTTTACGCTGAAGATTCACCCCACCCTATAGGAAAGCTCGCCTCAACCTATCTATAGCAGCAATCACCCCTTTCGGCACTCTAAACAGTCCCATATAATAAACTAGAAGAGAGGATAAGACTGAATTTACCAATGTGACTCGTGCCGCAAACGATAAGGATGTCTTCTTCCAACCTGCTAGCTTACGCCGAACGGATGCAATTACTGGCTCCCATATAGCAATGTTTCGCGGATTTACCCCCAGCGGCAAACCCAAGTACACAAACGGTAAATCCCCCTGACGGCAACACAATACCTCGGCCATGGAAGCAGCCATATCCCCATCAATACCAATCGAATACAGGGAAGATTTGGAGAAGTTTATTCGCAAACCTGGAAGCAGCATAATAACCTGCGGATATTCAGCGCCGCTTCTACTGATGCTTCAAAGAAAAGTACGGTGTCGTCGGCAAACTGGATGTGTGTTAACGTCACCCCCGGAGCCACTACCACCCCCTAATCAGCCCCACTACCTCCGCTTGTACTAATAACCGATGCAACGCTTCAGCCACGATGACAAACAATAATGACGACAATGGACAGCCTTGTCGCAACCCCCGCCTCATATCAAATTCCTTCGTTGCACTCCCATTTAGCAAGACGGATAAGCGAACAGAACCAATACATTCCATCACCCACCCCCTCCAAGTGTCGCTAAAGCCCATAGAACTCATAATTTGATCCAAGAATTCCCAACGGACACAATCGTATGCCTTCGCAAAGTCTAGTTTCAGCACACATCCCCCAACTTGGCTGTTGCGCATAGAGTGTATCGTCTCATTCGCTAACAAAATTCCATCCACTATCTGACGTCCATGGACAAAAGCAGACTGATGGTCACTGATAAAACCACCCAACACCACCTGTAAACGCCTAGCTAAAATTTTAGCTAAAATCTTATAAATGGAATTTAGCAAACTGATTGGTCTATACTCATGCAATGACACTGGCGATTCCACTTTTGGTAACAACATAAGAAATGTATTATTGACGCCCAAAGGTAATTTTCCAGTGATGAAGAAATCGGCCAAGAACCTTTCCACATCGATACTAACAACCTCCCAGCACCTCTTATAAAACTCCATGCTATAACCATCCGGACCCGGAGACTTTGAACCCTCACACCCTCGCACCACATCCCATGCCTCGCCCATAGAAAACGGCGCAATCAGAGTCGAATTCTCACTGTCATTCACCTCGTTAAAAGCCCCCTCAAACTGCCAGTTACAAGCCCTCGCTTCCGCAGCAAAATGCTTAGAGAAGAAACTCACCACATGCTTCTGTAACCTGTTCGGATCAGTTATCCAAGTACCACCTATATTTAAACCAACAATTGCATTCCGTATCGCTCGCAACTTTGCTGCCTTGTGAAAGAACGCAGTGTTCCTATCACCCAATTTAAGCCAAGTCGCTCGTGACTTCTGTCGCCATAGCGATTCTTTTCTACGAATCGCTCGCCATAAAGCTTGCATCCATGCCTTCTTGCGATCGCTCAGCTCACCACCCTCCCCCACGGCTTGCTCCTCCTCACCATTATCTAAGCAATCAAGGCGGCCTTGTATATATGTAATTTCTTTCTCTACATCCCCAAAATCTGTTTTGTTCCATTTTCTAAGGAACAACTTCAAGTATCTCAATTTCACCGAAATGTTTGAATTGCCTATTCCCATGCCCGTCAACCTGCACCACTCCTCAGCCATACGATTCACATTGCGTTTCTCTTCCAACCACACATTAATGAAACGGAAAGGCCTCGGACCCCAGTCAATATCATCGCACAATAAAATAATAGGGGCATGGTCCGAGATACCTCTCGACATAGACAACTGTTCAATTCTAGCAAAACTATCCAACCACCCAGTTGATACAAGGAACCTATCGATACGGCTTTTTCGATTATCCCTCCCAAACCATGTATACTGCTTTCCTCTCAACGGTAAATCAATCAAACATGCCAAATTCACAAACGAAGCGAATGAGTTCATACCTCTAGACTGCGAGTGACAGCCTGCTCTCTCCGACGGGCACAACACCGAATTAAAGTCACCCGCGACACACCATGGTCCCACGAAACCGTTAATCACTGTCTCTAATCGTTGCCATAGTCCTTCCTGTTCCGACACATCACAAGGGGCATATACCGCCATAATACAACATACTATATCCTCATGCTTCCACTGCCCTTGAATCACCACAAAATGTCTATCAATCTCTACAGATTCCATTACAAATCTGTCACCTTCCCATACTACTATTATACCACCCGAAGCACCCACGGATGGCGAAAACAAAAACTCAAATCCATCACTGTACCACATTCCAGCAATTACCGACGGACTCAGCTCTTCTAATTTCGACTCCTGCAAAAATACCATATCAAACCGCTGTCGTCTAAATACTTCTCCTACCCGTCTTCTCTTCAACAAATATCCCAACCCCCTGACATTCCAGCTCAGTAGTCGCATTATTGCAAATTGCGAATGCCGTCTTGCAGCACTCGCGATAAATCTTGCAGAATTTCTTCCTCGCGGCCTAACGATGTCACTCCCACCAAATTCCCTAGTGCCGCTGTTGCTGTTGCTTCACGGTGGAGTATTTGCTGTCGACGGAGGAGATCCGAATCTGTTATCGATGCATCGGCAACAATTTGATGAGAATCACGACCTCCACTCTTCCTCGGTCTTCCTCTCCCCTGTTTCAAGTTTTTCGCCACCCCCGAAAGCGCGTTCACTGATTTTGTCTTTTTTAATACACCATTAACCCAAATCGGAATTACAGCATCTTCTGCTTCAGATTGCCGTTGTTCCTGTTCTTCGCCTAAATGTTCAACCGAAATTGTGAGCACTCCAGTCGGCTCGTCAGTGTGCGTTGTAATCGAAACAGGGATCAAAATTGTCGACGCCTGTTGTCCACTCACCGTCTCCCCCCGTTGATCTGGACTACTAGTTTGAATAATCAGATTGTCCCCGTGGTTTGGATCAACTGCTATAGGTATTAGAGTTGGATTGTCTGTAGCAGTTTCATTGTTTTGGAATTCTAATGTTGTGGGACTCTTTTGTGTAGTGCACACTCCTAACGCTGGTGGAACTCTCTCCAGCCCAGTTTCACCGCCGCCCAGTGGCGGCTTACCCTGCATCGGCGTCGACAACTGGCCCCCAGGCTCATCAACCCTTGGAGCATCGACCATATCCTGTTCCCCACGATATGAATCATTCCATAATTGATTAATTTTCCAGTCCTTTAGACCCTGTCCTGCCTCCGCTGATATCTCCCGTTGACAATCATCCCCCATACACGACTCCGGCACATACTCCGACGAGCTACACTCAGATGATTCATCCCTACCGTTGTCGTTGATCGCTGTGCATTCATAATCGGTAGGAAGCCCAAATATGGTCACCTCCTTAACAAAAATATGGTGCAGCTTACCCTCGACTTCCAGCACCAATCGTGTATCAATTTGCTCCATCATGTCCGTTTCGATCAACAACCAACCCCGTTCGAATGATGTCGGCGATGCTGTGTTATCCGCAACTTAGACGAGCGAACCCCAATTCTTCGCAATATTGTCAAATGTCTCATAGGACCAAACATGGATTGGAATACCCCGGACTGAAATCCACGCTCGTCGAGTTTGTAGTGTCATCCCCGGCTCCCAATTCTCTAACTTTGAGAAACAATCACTAAACCTAGTCTTCGCCAATACCTCTTCCTTTATTTTCGCGTCCTGGAACATCAACAATATAGCCGGTCCAGCAATTCGCACTATAGATAAACCTTTGAAATTAGGGATGTTCATCCTCGATGCTAACTCCTTCAAACTCCATTGGCGACTGCACCAGCCCACCATACAATGTTGGAGAATAGCCATTTTCTCATCATCGACGCACCCTCGAATCACCTTTGCCGAAACATGTAATCGCTTTGAATTCACACTGTTTGATTGTCCCTTGTCCTCCACGCTTTTCTTTTGATCTAACGCACCCAAAATCCGATTTCTCTGATACGATCCACGGTCGGCAAATCGAGCCATGCTTACCATCAATCGAGACCCATAGATTCATTTGTTGTTGAGGCGTTCAATCGCTCGATCCGCGTCGATTTTACTGGCCATCCTGACAAAACCAAAACGCCCTCCATCTTTTGCCCTTTTCCGAGGGATGAAAGCATCGAGTACCTCACCATGTCTATCGAACACTTGCCATAGCCCTTTCCAGTGTAGTGATTCCGATATCCTTCCCACAAACACAGTCCATTGCTGCCGGCGGCCATTCTCCCTTGCGTTCATTCTCTCTTCTGCAATAATGTTATGAACCAAAATGTAGCTTGGGATTCTTGTCTTACTTATATGATCATGGATGATTTGAAGGTTAGGCCAATGATCAATTATTCCCGAACCACTTTGCTCAACAAATTCAATGTTCAGGTTCCTGAAGAGAAAGCAATTGAAATGGGAGTGAATCAGGTAAAGGATCCTTTGTAAGCACACACTCACACATAAATGTTGTTTTG
Organism: Hibiscus tridactylites; assembly: GCA_958450335.1. NCBI lineage: Eukaryota > Viridiplantae > Streptophyta > Magnoliopsida > Malvales > Malvaceae > Hibiscus > Hibiscus tridactylites. The sequence goes on along the minus strand of OY288283.1, from coordinate 85,609,946 downwards.
AAACTCTTTTTTTTTCCATAGCAGTGGCTTAAAATTTTTGTTTTGTTCAAATAGGGAATCAATCTGCTGAGTGCATCGTTGCAGTCCAAGACAGTGCTCACTGATGTTTTCCTTAACCAATGGCCATGAAGAAGGGTTCTGAGTGATAGAAATATTATATTTTATTTTGAGAAGTGGCTCTTTTGTTCACGTAATGGTGTTATTTTGGAGACCATTGTCACACCCCGCCAAAGTGCACCCGGACCGACCGAAGAATGCCTTCTAGGTGCACTCGGGCCAACCAAGGCAAAATGAAGTGCCTTGGGCGTTTTAAGGCAAATGATGATCCAAGGAAGGATCTAGAACAGCCTAGAGATGCCCAAAACCATCATAAAACGTCCCCACATGAATCTAGAAGGTTCTAGTAGATCCTACACAAGTCTAGAACGACCCGAGAGGCTCTCCAAAGGTCCAGAGACACCTAGAACGCCTTGGAAGATTCTAGAAGATTCTTGAAGGTTCCGGAACATTCTAGAAGAACCTGGAACATGCTAGAAGCATCTAGAACATTCTAGAAGGATCTAGAATGTTATAGAAGATCCTGGAAGACTCTGGAATGTTTGGGACTACTCTGGACACCTATGGAACATTCTAGAAGCCTATAGAAAAGTGTAGATCTATAGGAGTAATCTAGAATATTATGGATGTATGTAGATAAGTATGAACTTATCTAGAAATATCTAGGCTTAGTAGATATTTTAAGAGGCGAAACCGTAGCCATTGGATCAAATAGATCCTAACCGTCCATTGAGGAGGTGAATGCCTATAAATAGGGCCACCTCTCTCATTTGTAAATAACCTAAGTAGTCATTCACTCAAACACTTGTAAAGCTTTCGTTGTGTAATACAAGGCTCTTTCCTTGTAAACTCGTTTGCTCCTTTGTTTTGCCATAGCGTTGCGCGAGAAAGGCTGACTAGCATCGTGCCGAGAGTGCTAGTGCCGCACGGATTTGAGCTTGAAAGATTAAGTCCGTGACAGTTGGTATCAGAGCAAGTTCCGATCGCTCGGGAGCATGGCCAAGACCGCCAAGAACCAAGTTGTTAGCCCGTCCGAGACCGAGGACACACATGACCAAGGTGGGCAAGAAGTAAAGGCTGACCTTGCCGAGACAAGGCCTCGTGCCAAATCCAAAGGTGTACTCTCTAACTTGGAGTCGCGCTTGACTCGCGTGGAGGAAAACGTTTCGGGCATGGGTGCCCAAGTGGACGACCTTCAAGAGCGGACCGAAGGCCTAGAGGCGGAGGATGCCAAGATCCACACGGCCGTGAGGGCCATGAAGATCAAGCTAGAGGAGTCCCTGCGCGCGGAAATGGGTGAAGTACGCGACGCACTCTTGGGAGAGCTCACAAAGGTACGTGAGTCTTTCCAACGTGAACTTATCAACGTGTATGCTCAACTAGAAGCATTGCAAGGCGACCTAGCCTTGTGCAAACGTGCTATGGCAGCCGGGCCAAGCACCGCCGTGGAGGCTAGAAGGGTCGAGGTGCCCAAGCCTCAAACTTTTTCAGGGACACGCAACGCCAAAGAAGTAGACAACTTCTTGTATGGCCTGGAGCAATACCTAGAAGTCGTTGGCATCAGGGAGGATGCCTCTAGGATCCAAACCGCAACCTTGTACCTCACCGACACCGCCATGCTTTGGTGGAGGAGAAGGCGTCTTGATGTCGAGAGAGGTACGTGCACCATCTCTACCTTCAATGATTTCAAAAGAGAGCTCAAAAGGCAATTCTATCCGGAGAATGCCGAGGATGAGGCAAGAGCTCGCCTACGAAGGTTGAAGCAGTCGAGGAGCATCCAAGACTACGTGAGGGAGTTCACTAGTTTGGTGCTCGAGATCCCCGATCTGTCCGAGAAAGACTCGCTCTTCTACTTCTTAGATGGTCTCCAAAGTTGGGCCAAAACCGAGCTAAGGCGTAGGGGAGTCCAAACCCTTGCCGACGCAATAGCCGTGGCCGAGAGCCTTATCGACTACTCGAGCCACAAAGAGACCACCCCTAAGCCGAGGGATGAGAAGGGCAGTCATGCCAAAGGTTGGGGAGACAAGGGCTATACCAAGGAGGGCCATCAGGAAGGCTACTCATCAAGGCACCGAGACTCGTCCCCTTGGAAGAGCAAGGACAAGGGTAAGTCCAAGGAGTTCCAAGGTGCGAGGAAGTCACCACCAAACAGTTGCTTCATTTGTGATGGTGAACATTGGACACGTGAATGCCCACAACGTCAAGCCCTTAATTCACTCCTAGACAAGCACCGAGAAGGTAGTGACACCGACAGTGGCGACGAGGGTGCACAAATGGGATCCATACAACTCATTTCAGCACTTCAATCAGTAGGGGACACTAAGAGGAACGAGGGAAGTTCCATCCCCAAGGGTCAAGACACCAAGGGACTTAAGCCAGAGTCAAGGCTCGACGTGGAGCACAAGGATGACCCATCATCTCTGAAGGCCGAGGGTAAGGCCAAGTCACCGACCAAGCTTGCACGAGGTAAGCAAGGTGGCGTCACCAAAGACAAGCTCACGAGAGGGAATCATGGCAACACACAGGCTAAGTCCGCACCAAAAGCCAGCACGAGGGTAAAGTGCTACCTATGTGAAGGACCTCATGTGATGAGATCATGTCCGATACGTAAGCGTCTTGTTGCCTTCATCAAAGGGGTTGATGGTAAGGCACAACCAGATACAATTGCCCAAGATCAAGCTGCCAAGCCGAGGGTGAAGACAAAGAAAGCTAGGAGCCAAGGGAGGCACACCAGCAACACCCCAGCAGCTCGACCGAGACGCAACGAGGGCGTCGCGAGATCGGGTGGGGGAGGATGTCACACCCCGCCAAAGTGCACCCGGACCGACCGAGGAATGCCTTCTAGGTGCACTCGGGCCAACCAAGGCAAAATGAAGTGCCTTGGGCGTTTTAAGGCAAATGATGATCCAAGGAAAGATCTAGAACAGCCTAGAGATGCCCAAAACCATCATAAAACGTCCCCACATGAATCTAGAAGGTTCTAGGAGATCCTACACAAGTCTAGAACGACCCGGGAGGCTCTCCAAAGGTCCAGAGACACCTAGAACGCCTTGGAAGATTCTAGAAGACTCTAGAAGATTCTTGAAGGTTCCGGAACATTCTAGAAGAACCTGGAACATGCTAGAAGCATCTAGAACATTCTAGAAGGATCTAGAATGTTATAGAAGATCCTGGAAGACTCTGGAATGTTTGGGACTACTCTGGACACCTATGGAACATTCTAGAAGCCTATAGAAAAGTGTAGATCTATAGGAGTAATCTAGAATATTATGGATGTATGTAGATAAGTATGAACTTATCTAGAAATATCTAGGCTTAGTAGATATTTTAGGAGGCGAAACCGTAGCCATTGGATCAAATAGATCCTAACCGTCCATTGAGGAGGTGAATGCCTATAAATAGGGCCACCTCTCTCATTTGTAAATAACCTAAGTAGTCATTCACTCAAACACTTGTAAAGCTTCCGTTGTGTAATACAAGGCTCTTTCCTTGTAAACTCGTTTGCTCCTTTGTTTTGCCATAGCGTTGCGCGAGAAAGGCTGACTAGCATCGTGCCGAGAGTGCTAGTGCCGCACGGATTTGAGCTTGAAAGATTAAGTCCGTGACACCATGCTATGATGGCTCTTTTGTTCACGCAATAGTGTTGTTTTGGAGATCATGCTATGATCTTAAATTGATAATTTGATATATAAGTGATTGGTTATGCTGTCACCTTATTTTGGATTTCAGTTTGTTAACTTATTTTAGGTTTATTTTGGCTTGTTTACTTGTTTTTTTGCTCGGTAAAATAAGTTTTATTCAATATAGCTTAAAAGCTTGTGTTCATGTTGCGTGCCTCATTAAATTTTTTTAAAACTTATATAGAGGAAAAGAGTACACACAACGTAGAGCAAACATTGTATCGAAAACAAAATTCACCACCCATGCCACCCTAAAATCAAAATCTACAAAACCCAAAAGAATCAGCATCTCCCTGAAAAGTGCCTGAATGTAAACAAACCTTACTACCCCCAACCTAATCTACAAGAGCAAAAAAACTAAAGCAATACGGATTAAGATTGTGAACCTAACACATTTGGATCACTTTAACCTAAAACCACGTTAGGTATTGCATCACCAAATCTTCACGCTCAAATTCTAATAGAGAATTGACTACCTGCAATTTGAAAAATTACAAAATCCTCAAGCTCCTGCTATCCAAATATGTTCGAAAGAGACCCCACTCCAATGCTTTTGATGGTTGCACCGATTACACAAGACTCCAACCTTGTTTATCTAACCCGTCTCTACCAACAGCAACATTCCCGGATCACCAATCCTACCACCATGCTTTAAAAAGGTTTGAACGATACATTCCATCCTTTTCCAAGTAATCCGCCATAATGTTACAACTCCTACGCACATGCTTAAACTGCACCCTTCCAATTATGCGCACCAAGTTGTCAATTTCCAGCAAGAATGGCCACCATCGTCATGGACGTTTGGATTTTTCACTTAACCATTTTAGGACCAGCATTGAGTCGAATTCGATAACTAGGGTCTCATTTCCTTTCCAATTAGTCTTTAGAAACACTTTAAGAGCCACTTTTATAGCTGAGATTTCAGCAAATTCCATTCTAATCGGCCAATTTCGCAGCAGCAGCAAGGTTCTTGTCGAATTTACTAGCAATGTCACGAACTGAGAGTCATTTGTGCTGCTCGGATAATTGTGTTGTTTCATTTTCGAAAACCTCCTTCAGCGACGGACCATTCTTATCCCTTCTTGGCTCCTCCAAAAACTGATTGTCTGGTCCTAATTTATACTTTGGAAAGTGATCAGAAGCAAAGCTTATATCAGCCGAAACAACCATAATTGATTCTTTCAGCTTTGTTTCATCGATATCGAGACTTATCTTCGTCATCTTTAGGTCTAATCTCTGCACCATACCTTGAATAAATCTTGTCTTCGGAGTCCCGCTTTTGCCAAGTGATCTGCCATTGCATTAGCTTCCCTCTAACAAAGTCAAAATGCACTCGCCCATTCTGGTCGTAGAGTAATTGTAGTAATTGTATGTTATTATAGAATTATATAGAGACGTGAGGATAGTGGATAGACACATAATTTTAAACAAGTTTGCTAACAAGTTTAATTATATGTTCACGATCATTTACACAAACACGTTCATGTAACTTAGACAAACGAACATGAAGACACATAATTTTAAACAAATAAGCACCTACATCAGCTAACCAGATAGCCAAAAACAACAATACTTACAGTTCCAGGTTTTAAATGTTGAGTTTTATGAAGGAATATGTATCTTGGGATACTTGTGCCTACTTGTATGATCATGGATGATCTGGAGGTGAGGCTAATGTCCAGTATATCTAGTACCATTTTGCTCAACAGTTTCAATGTTCAGGATTCTGGTTTTCTTGTAGAGAAAGTCTTTGATATGTGAGTGAATCAGGTAAAGTATCCAAACATTGATTAGATTTCATGATAAAGGAATTTTCCATATATCTCTTGAAGTAAAGAATTTGTAAAACTTGTCTGTAAATTATACCGTTTGTATGTTATTATAGAATTATATAGAGACGTGAGGATAGTGGATAGAATAATACTTTCCCAACTAAAGCTACTCTAACTGCACCCATGAAGCACCTTAGCTGGAACAAAATGCAAAAACGGTGAGCTCAAGGCCTTTTCTTCAACTGCAATGAAAAAATCTCTTCGGGCCATAAATGTCGCAGACCAAACTCTTGCTATTGACAGCGGGACGACCCGTAATTTTATTAGTGAAAAAATGGCTGCATTGTTACAACTTCTGGTAATACCTACTAAACCATCCATTGTGAAGGTGGCTAATGGATCTCTTCTCAAATGCCAAGGAAGGTTTGAGAATGTCCACGTATTGCTCCAAGATATTCCCTTCTTCCTTACTGTTGACTTCTTAAAAGTATTAATTTTATGCTTGTTTTACAATGTCTTTACTTGTCTTTTGAGTACATTTGGATGTTAAAATCATGTATTTGCGTAAGGAGTCAAGGAGATAGAGAATTTTTGTACTTTGCCAGTGTAGGGGTGTTTGCGGACATTGATGCAGGTTTGACAGAGCAGGGTTAGTTTGGCAACGCAAAGCAGCACATGAGTAGAAAGCAAGAGGACCAGAAGAGAAATGCTAAGCACCCTTCGCAATAGGTCTCCAGAAGAGTTTTGCCAAGAACCCTTAGTAACATCAGCCCGAGAAAATAGGACCAAATCAAATTACGAGAAAATAGTATTTGATCAAACTCTGAAAAAATAGTATCAGATAAGATGGCGGTAAAAGAATGCCAAGCTTGTTTGGCACAGATTGACCAAACAATGTCAAGCGTGGCGGGAAATGAACGATGGTCGATGACGCCAGCTCTATTCAAAACCTGATCAGCTCAAATTTAAATCTAGATAAGATGATTACGCAACTTATCTCTTGCACTTTCAAATTTTAAAGTCAAAGGCTTATCCTAGGATTCCATGCAAGCCTATTTAAAAAACTTAAGTAAGCACTTGGAGAATAAATCAATAATGATCAGATTGGAAGGAAGGTTGCACCAAGGAGTGGCGTGGTTCGACCAACTTGACCGAGAGCTTGGAGACATTGAAGGGCTGCATCGACCGATCCCTTCTGGCCCATTCTCTTGATTTAGTTTTTATTTTATTTTTAAATGATGATGTTGTTGAAAAACGATGAAGGTTTTTGGTCGGATACCCCACCATGAACTAATTTTACAATTGGTGGGGGATGTTTGCATTTGAACGTTGTTTTTTTGCTTAGTTTTTAATAATTGAAATGCCTTGGCATTGTTTTCCCTATCTAGCATGTTCTTCAGTTTTCTAAATTCTTTGCCAAGCGACCACTGGCATTGTTTGCTTATTGAACCTTAATATCTTAACAGACCTAAGGGGCAACGATTTGTTGTTAGATACTAAGACGAGATGATTTGACAAAAAATGTTCAAACAGATGAACTTATTTCGGGAGTGAGTCTACCCCTTAAGAGTATAGATTGGAACTTAATCAAATTGATTTATTAAAAACTTCACTATAGATATATATGGATTTTTACATGGTTAATTTCGGGCATTGCCATCGATAGAGACAATGCCAACCTTGAATCTGCTCAGTAATAATACCAAGGCAGAACATTATTAAAAGCTGGCATGATAAGCGTGAAGACCAGACATCCCTTGCCAACGCTCATCACTCATTTGAAAACTCTCATTCACAACGCTATTTTATTTTTCCTTTTAATTCTTTAAATAACATTCAAAACCAACTTCAATTCAAACAACATTTTCTCTTGACAAGTAAACAATCAAATTCTAGTCAATCCTTGTGAGCTCGATACTCAGCTTACTGTTGTATTACTTGGAGGCCGTGTATACTTGTACGCAAAAGACTCAATCTTGGCACTGTTTTCATACATTTCCAACACATTTTTCTACCCTTTTCCAAGCGCTCAAACAGTCGAACAAGTTTTTGGCGTCATTTTTGGGGATTGTAACAGAGTTTATTGTTTTGATTTTTACTTGTTTTTATTTTTAGTTATTATTCTTAATTTTATTTAATTTAGGAATATGAGCAACACTGCAAGGGAAGAGCTTGAAGCACGACCCTAAAATCGAGAAAACCCTACGCAAACTAAGGAGAGAACGTCAAGAGATGACGCAACATGGGATTGTGGAGTTAGAAGATAACCAACCCATCAAAGAACACCTAGCACCCACCATAGATGATTTGATGTCAAGACGGATCAGTCCAGAGGTAAATATGGCTAACTTTGAGCTTAAACTGATAATGATTCAATTGCTATTGAATGTAGAACAATTTTTTGGATCACGTACAGAAGACCCAAGGCATCATTTGAAACATTTCATGGAAGTTTGTCAACTATTTCAACAGCCTGACGTGAATGAAGAGACAATAAAGCTGAGGCAATTCTCATTTTCTCTAAGAGATAAAGCTAAATTATGGTTAAATTCATTGCCACCTAATTCAGTCACTACATGGGCATATTTATGCCAGAAGTTTCTTTTACGATTCCAGCCACCTAAACTTAATATCAAGCTTAGAAATGAGATCACGACATTTAGGCATGCTAATGACGAGACTCTGTATGATGTCTGAGAGCGTTTCAAGGACATGATGAGAAGATGCCCCATGCACGGATATCCTACTTAGACCTAGGTAGAGATCTTTTATATTGGATTCAATGCTCATGCTAGGACCATTGTAGATGCTTCATCAAATGGTTCGTTGCTGGACAAGAAATACACGGAGGCATATGAAATCCTTGAAAGGATTGCCACCAATGATCTCTAATATCCTACCACCAGATTGGGAGTCACAACAAGAGCAGTTGGAAAGTTGGAACTTGATGCACTTTCATCAATCAATGCTCAAATTGCCAACCTCACTAATATAGTGAAGACAATGCAATAGCCTACTGAAGTCCGAGAGGTACAGGCATTTGAACCTTTTTGCACTATTTGCGGTGATGACCATATCATAGAGGAATACCCGGCAAACATAGAGTCGACGTATTTTGTTGGCAACTTCAATAGCAGTAACAACCCGTACTCTAATGCATATAATGTGGGGTGGCAACAACACCCAAACTTTTCATGGTTAAACTAGGAAGGTAACCAATTTAATGCCCAATGTTAGAACGATAATGCACTGCCAGGGTTCAACTAGAATGTGATGCCATAGAGAACATAGAATCATCTACCTCTAGTGCAAATATCTTTTGATGAGAACACCCTGAAGGATTATATGGAGCATAACGATGCAACTGTCCAGAGTCTATTCGCATCTATGAGAAACTTGGAAATTCAAATAGGACATATTGCCAACACACTTAATGTTAAACCTTCAGGGACTCTTCCAAGTGATACAGAGGATGCTCGTCAAGTAGGGAGAGAACAAAGCCAAGATGTCACTCTTCAAAGTGGAAAACCAATCGAGAATGAAACGTCTGTCAAGCAGCCAATTGTTTGCCAAGAAGAGAAATTACTGCCAGTAGATGAACCCAAGGAAGCTGAGAAAGGGGAAGCAAGCACCAGCAATGCCAGATCTCAATATGATGCAAGCACCAGCTCGACAAAACTAGTGGAACCAGCATTTGCCAACCCTACCTTGGTAAAACAAGCAACATTACTATTGACATTTTTAAAGCTCTTAAATGTATAGATGGAATTGAATAATGCCATGCAATTGAGATAATAGAATTCATTTCGGATGAGAACCTGGCATTGAATTGTCATGGAACAAAAAATGATGTTATGGAACAAGATTTTAACATTATGATGGGTGAAGAATTTGAAGAACCAACCATGCCGAATGAAGTCATGAGTTATTATGGGAGATCTTAGCCACTTGAGTTGGCTGGCAAAGAAATTAGAGAACCAAATTCATTTAGTGAGGAGCCGCCGAAGTTGGAACTGAAACAATTGCCAATTCATCTCAAACATGTCTCGACATCATAGGAGAAAGGAGAAGCAAAGCCTAAGCACTATTGGGGTGCTGAGTTCAATCAAAGGTTCTTGAGACCTACAACAAAGAGATACTTTAGTTTTCTAAGGTGGTTGTTCAAAGCATCCATGATAGAATATTCTCTTTTATTGTGCAATCGAGAGTTCGACATACTTAAAGGAAATCAATTCTTTAGCTTTCTATGTTGGTTATTCAAACGAAAGATTGTCACATCCTACCATCCACCAATCAAGGGCAAAAAACTAAAGCACTATTGGGAAGGAAGTCGGAATAATGCCAAGGAGACCATTCTCCTTGAGGACTTTCTGTAAATTTTTGCCAACCCAGTTTGACCATTGTAAATAGGTTTAGGAGAGTTATTTTCTTTTCAGTATTTAGGATATCTCAATTTTAAATTTTTATTTTTTCATTTTATTTATTTTTCTATTTTGAAAGGTTTTTCTTTGAGTAAGTACATGATTTGTGTGCCAGGAAGAATGCCAAGGCAAGGGCTTGGCATGGGGCGATTAAAATAATATGGAGAGAAGAATTTACCCTAACCGTTCAAGGCTTCTATAGAGCTCGGCCCAAGAGAAGATTGAGAATTTTTGCTAAGAATTGAAATTACCCTAGCCGCTTAAAAGTGATAAGTTGAAATTCAAAAATCTCAACCTAATCATCTTATCACTTAACCCTTATCACATCATACTTTTTCCCCAAACACGTAAAAGCCAATCATTATTCCTTTTTGACCGGTCAAATTAAACACTTCATTTAAAACACTCAACTGCTTTACCCCTTCATCTATTTAAACCCTAACCGATTCCTAGCTAAATATTTTCCGCTCTTCATTTATTTTCTCTATCGAGCCAGAAAGCAAGAATCACTTATTCTTCTAAAAACCACTCAAGTCCCCAATATATTCTCATGGCTTTCTCGTCGACACCTTTCAAAATATTTTCAATGAGGAAATTCGCAAGAAACATGAGGAGAACTTTGCCTTAAGAACCTTCTGCTACGAGAAGGGTTTTGAGTTCAAAAACGAAGAAAACTTGGGCTATTCCCCAGAATTTGTCTTGATGGTGAAGATGTATAAATGGGAAAATTTCTGCCAACCACTAGGGGATGTCCATGCCAACATCGTTCGAGAATTATATGACCACTTGATAACCAAATACTTATTTTTTATGGTGCGAGGTAAGTGTGTTCGTTTCGATGAAGGTTATATAAATGATATGTTTTCTTTGGATAGTGCAGAGGAAGAACACACCAAGTTTGCAGAATCCTTGGACGATGCCAAGAGGAAGACAATGTTGAAGGAACTTTGTGAGGCCGACACCACATGGAACGTGTCATCAAAAGGCCACAAGACGGTGAAAAGATTGGCATTAAAGTCTCAACATTGGGGGTGGAATCTCTTCTTGAAGGAAAATCTTATGCCTACCACCCACAACGAGACATTTTCGGAGGAGATGCCAAAGGCCAAGGCAGAACCTGTGAATCCTATGCCAGCTGGATCAGTGGCAAAGCTTTCCCAGATGTATCAATGCCAGAAGACCATCCTTTAAAAGTTGGAGAAAGCTGAGGAGCAGAACTCGATGCTTTGGAAGTATGCCCATGCCATGAAGAAAACATTTGAAGGCATACCCACACATATATTGCCAGCATTCCCTGAGTTCCATGTCGACCTCCTTGCCAAGCATGACATGCCAGCCAATCCTTACTCTGTCCACACTCCGACCCAATTTGATGCTATCGTTCCAGTCTCGCCAGTCCAAGATGAATCTACCATAACCGACATGCCACATGATTCCAAAGATGAAGGAATCCAAAGCCAAGCTAAGGCTGTTGCCAAACATGCAACACTTGCCTCATATGTTGTCGCGTCGGAGTCGGTGCAGATTGTGAAGGAAGTCCTCCGTGATATTGGAGCTTCCATTGTCACCTCAAAGCCAAGCATGGAAGGAAGGAAACAAATGGCCCTCAATCGTGGGACCTTTGTGAATAGAAAAACCCGCATCACACGAGAAGAAATCTTCGAAGAGGGGTCCTCCTCCTCTTAAAACTCCTTGCATTTCATTTGTCTTTTATGTTTTCATGCATTTCATTTAATGTTGTTTGTATATATCTACATGCATTGAGGACAATGCACATCTTGGGTTTGGGGGGGGGGGTGTTGCCTCACATTATTTCTATGCCATGCAATCATGTTTATATTTTGCGCCATGCCAGGTAGATTAGGTTAATGCCATGCATACCAAACCACTAGAAAATTTTCATCATTTTGACTCGGCTTAAAATTTTGGGAGTATGCTAACTTGTTGCTAGTACAGTTTAATTTGAATCTAGAATAGGCTATCTGATGATGAAATTTAAAATCCTTAGTTTGCATATGCCAGCAAACTAGAGTAATGTCAGGACTGCTTGTCAATTGATCTCTAGTTTAGGTAATTGAACTTTCACTTAACACGTAGTATGTATCTAGTTCCTAAATAAACTTAGAATTTTTGAAACTAAGATCATACTGAAAAAAAAAAGAATTTTTTTTATGCCAGGATAAAAAGAAAAGAATAAGGCAACAATGTTTTGCCAAGGCAAGAAAAAATTGAACTCTCCTCTACCTAGAGATGGTAAGTTACTTGGGGGTTCGTGGTTTGCTCCCTCTTAGTTCTCAAGTTAAGAACTTTAGGATATGAGTTGAAGAGAAAGCCTAGTAATGTCTGGATTAATGTGGGGGTTCATGGTATGCTCCTTATTATTTCTCACGCCAAACAGTGTTACAAAGCAAGCTTAATTTAATGCCAGCATAAACCATTGGCATGAATAAAAGAAAAATAATTCCTAGTTTAGGTAGTAAATTTAACTAAGGGAGTAAAAGGATACTTAATACATATTGCCTACACATCATGCACTATTCATGACCTTAGACTAGAGTTATATTGTTTCACTTGAATTTATTTATCTGCTTGGCATTACTGCACTGACATATCTAAGGACACAAATAGGGCCAGATTCTACTTGCCAGTACTTGTTGGCATTCCAACCAAATTTTTGTGGAGGTACTATTTTCAAATTTTTGTTTTTCAGTTTACTTGCATTACTCGAGGACAAGCAATGAGCTAGGTTTGGGGGAGTGTTGACTCCTCAAAAGTACTAATTTTATGCTTGTTTTACAATGCCTTTACTTGTCTTTTGAGTACATTTAGTTGCATTTAGATGTTAAAGTCATGCATTTGCATAAGGAGTTAGGGGATAGGGAATTTTTGTACTTTGCTAGTGTGAAGGGGTGTTTTGTTGGTATTGATGCAGGTTTGACAGAGTAGGGTCGGTTTGGCAGAGCAGTGCAGCGCATGAGCAAAAAGCAAGAAGACCAGAAGAGAAATGCCAAGCACCCTTGGCAATAGGTCGCCAGAAGAGTTTTTCTAAGAACCCTTGGTAATATCAACCCGAGAAAATAGGACCAGATCAGACTGCGAGAAAATAGAATTTGATCAAACTCCAAAAAAATAGTATCAAATAAGATGGTGGTAAAAGAATACCAAGCTTGTTTGGCACAGATGGACCAAACGATGCCAAGCTCGGCTGGCAAAGGATCAAAGGTCGATGACGTCAGCCTTAGTCAAAACTTGATTATCTCAAATTCAAATCTGGATAAGATGATCACGTAGCTTATCCCTTGCACTTTCAAATTTTAAACTCAAAGGCTTATCCTAGGATTCTCACGCAAGCCTATTTAAAGAACTCAAGCAAGCACTTGGAGAATGAATCGTTGACGATCGAATTGGAACGAAGGCTGCACCAAGGAGCGACGTGGTTCAACCAGCTTGACCGAGAGCTTGGAGCCATTGAAGGGTTGCATTGACCGACCCCCTTTGTAACACCCCTAAAATATATGCATATAATTTCAAAAAAATGAAAAAAGAATGAAAACAATGAAATGGAAATGAAAGGGGTGAAAGAAGGAAAAAATGGAATAATGGGAGAGGGTGCTACCATGGGGTGTTAAACCCATGTCCTATGCTTGGTAAGCCTAAGCCTTAACCATTCAAGCTAAAGCATTCATTAGTGTTATTCTGCACTCTTTTAATTTTAAACCATATTTTATGTTATGTATCAATAATAATTATAGCCAACTAACCCATCTACCCCAATTAATGCTCCCTATTGGATCTAGAAATATCCAAATATCTCCCAGTTTTCTCCTCTCACCTAGACGTTTCACCTCCCCCACCGGTTGCCGCCTGATTACCTTCACCGTCGCACTGCGGCTAGCATCACCACCTTCTTCGGAAGCGTCTTGACGTCCCAAAGCTAACCCCGATGGTCACTCGCGCCAAGGAGCCGACGTTCGTCGTCTAAGCTACTTGAAAGGCTCGGCGAGAACCCAACCCCGATCTCCACCGCCCATCGGTGATTGTCACCGCCTCTTCTACCTTGTTCACCGTCGCACGCCGATCCTGGACATTACCGTCACTCGCAGCGTTGCCTTGGCAATCGGCATGGAGAACGGCTCAAAGCCTCGACAGAGATCAAGGGTTCCGCCTCTGTTATTCAACGATTCTGGCCGCCTCGATCACCCATCCGCACCACATCCACCATCTTCGAGTTCCTTACATCGAGCCACGCAAAACCCAGCCATCGGAGAGCCCATCCACCATCGTTTAAATCGTCGCTGGAGCTTCGTCGTTCCTAAGCGTCCTTGCTCCGTTTTGGTAAAAATAGGGTAAGGTTCCTTAATGTCAAATGATTAAATGCTAAAAATATTTGGATACGAAATTACAAAAATGCCCTTAAGGTATGAGAATGACTAAAGTACCCTTGGAATTGGAAGCGATCTAGAAATCTACACTGGATATGGTAAAACAACCTGATTCATCTGAAAACCTCAAACTACTTGGAAAGTTATGGTAACAAGATTTAAACCTTTGAGATTGTAAGGTGTTATGTTTCCTTGAATTTGAATGAATCTCTGAATATAGATTTACGGGAAACTAACCATACCTCTGAATTAATCACGTGGCTCAAATTTCTGAATTGATTGAAATGACTAAAAGTATTGGAAATACTGTTATGGTTAAATTAATCGGAATGATCGTATTGACAAAAAGGCTGAAGTATCCTCGGACATCGAGGTTTGAAAATTAATTGGAACGATGGATAAACCCTTGAGTTCTGAAATGAATGAAGTGGTTGGAGGTAACGGAATTTCTTGAATGGCTGAAACACCCATAGGTACTTAAATGATTGAAATACTATAAATGGTTCAATTGACAGGAATGATGGATATCTCGAGCTTCAGAACGACTAAAATACCTCCTTGAATAGAATAAGTAAATTGCCTTTAATAAAATCCTATAAATGTCAATAAAGCTGAAAATGACTGAAATGCCCCTAAGGGTTGGAGCATGACTCATTTATGTCAATCACTCATGATATTAATATGAGGGTGGAAGTTTTTCCGCATAGAATATAAGTTCGTCTACTCCGTGGCAAGTCCTATGGTGAATTATGAAGGCAACCATTCAGATATATGATACAATCAGTATCTGGAAATGATACCCGTGAAGTGCATACATCAGAAGGTTTGGTTAGTACTGCAAGGTTATGACATGTTAGTTCGATTTGTTTTAGAGGCTCAATAAACTTATGGAAATCTTAAATATTGTAAATCGTCATTTCATCATTATTGGGCTAAATTACAAAATCACCCATGATAGTTACATGACCAAAATGCCCTCGTTGGCCAAAGTAATCAAAATAGCCTTGAATGTATCTGATATCGTGAAAGATCTTGACATGGAAATCTCTGAATGCCTGGTTGGAAACCTGTTGAGCAAATAGAATTTTCGAGCCACTATTTATGCCTTGTTGGTATAAATTACCAAAATGCCCAGGTGTGATAAAATGACCATAATGCCCTTGTAGGCTTAAATGAGTAAATCGCTCATGATATATCTAAACTCTCAAAGATCTTGATGTATCATCTCATGAATATCTGGTTTGAACCGTTAGTATGAACCCCCATTTTATAGGGATTTTGTTTCTAAAATCCGTTCAAATTGTCAAAAGTTTAATGTGTTCCCTTCCGTAAATGCCAAGTATCTCCAAGGAATAAACTGTTCCACCTAGTGTGTTCCATGTGTGCTACACGACTGTTTTTGCATACTGACTTACATGTTATAATATCGATCACGTGCACATGACTGGCATACTTGAATTCACAAGAACATGACATGTTTTATAAATTAAACATGATCGTATTGTATTTTCGATATATGCCTATGCACTCGATATGACAAGCATGCCATATGAACAATGTATTACTGATAGTACTGTTATTAATTAATGAACTATTGATGATCTGATTCACTAGGGTACTTGGGAAATGATATGAAGTTGTTGACGACTCAACCCTGATCTAGCTGGTAAGTCCGCTCATTTTCGGTTCCTATGCTTCGGCTAGGTCCGCCCGTATTCGTTTCTTATGCTTCGGCTAGGTCCGCCCGTATTCGGTTCTTATGCTTCGACTAGGTCCGCCCGTATTCGTTTCCTATGCTTCAGCTAGGGCCGCCCGTATTCTAAGGTATTCCCTTAGGATGGTACACATGCCCAATGGGCTCGGGTTAATGCATGTACATGATACTACACTGGGGAAACAATATACTGGAGTATGGTTGGAGGGTAAATAAAGAATTAAAGTGAACTTTACTGCTACTTAAAACAAATGTATTTGAAATAAAAGGTTTACTGCATTATTACATTTCATGCATTAACGTTGCACTGTTGGAACACACTAGGCACTAAACTCTCTGATTCCACCTCCGTATGTTACCTACCTATATAATTCTCGTCTAATTTTCGATGCTTGAATAAAGAAAAAATATCGTTATTCTCGAGTATGATGCTACCTCGAAATAGTAGAACAGAAATGGAGACTGTTACTACGTGGTACATCATGAAAATGTTATGCCTACCATATATCTGCATGAGCTTATAGCATCTTTTAGTAGTTCTGTATTACTGAGCTTTTTCAAGCTCACGTTGTTTTTACCATCGTAGGTTAAAAGAATATATCATGGTATAATGGTTGACAGCAGTGTTCAGAGTTGTCTCGGCGTTGCCTTTGGAGTACGGTACAATATAGTTAGTGGGCATGTATGTCATATATTGTTTTATGACAGTGTCTGTGAAACACTTTCTGAAATTTTTGTTATGTGTTTAAATGACTTCTCGAAATGGTATTTTAAACAGAAGTTGATTTTACAGTTTAATAAGTGTTTGAGCAAAATAAAATGTTTTTTATGGATATTTTTACTGTGGGTCGCTCTTGTGACCCTAATGTAACTTCCTAAGATCCGTTGTAACGCATAGGCGGGTCTAGGGGGTTACACCCTTCTTGCCCATTCTATTGGTTTAATTATTTTTATTTTTAAATGATGATGTTGTTAAAAACGATGAAGGTTTTTGGTTGGATACCCCCACCATGAACTAAATTTATGTTGGTGGGGGATGTTTGCGTTTGAACACTATTTTTATGCTTAGTTTTTAATAATCGAAATGCATTGGCATTGTTTTCCCTATCTAGCATGTTCTTCAGTTTTCTAAATTCTTTGCCAAGCGACCGCTGGCATTGTTTGCTTATTGAACTTTAATATCTTAACAGACTTAAAGGGGCAACGGTCTGTTGCCATATACTAAGGCGAGATGCTTCGACATGAGATGTTCAAGTAGATGAACTTACTTTAGGAGTGAGTCTACCCCTTAGAGAGAGTTTGGTTCAGGGAAAAGATTATTACCAAGGGGAATAATCTTTTCCGGAATTACATACCCACGTTTGGTTCGAGAACATTCCCTAAGGTAGGTAATAGCGCATTCCGTACAGTAGTGCTTTTTGATGGTTATTCCCGGAATGATATTCTCTTATATTTCTTAAGTATTAGACAATTCCCGTCATTATGGACAAAAATACCCTCAAAGTAAAGATGTATTTTCAAATGGATCATTCCTTCTATGTCTTCCATCGTTCGTTAAATCCCTGTGGAAAAATCAACAAGGCTCTGGTAAGTTTTCTCTTCCCGTCACTTGTGTGTGTTTTAGCTTGGGATTTTGGTTTCTAAATGAAAATTTTCTATTGAAATTTCATGAGTTTCATTACCTATTTCTTACCTATTTCCCAATAATTAACGACACATTCAAAAACAAAATACTACAAATTCTTTAAGGTAGTTGAAACGAGAAGCTTTTTCTCTTTCGTTTTTTCACAATGCATAATGAAATCTATGTTTTTTCGAGGTCAAATTTGAATTCTTTTTTGTTTTTTATTAGCTTTAAAGTTTGAATAGATCATGTTTCTCAAAAGTGACCTCATTTTTGTCTTTGTATTGATTTTTAGGACTTTTGAGCTATTTTTGAAGATTGATGATTGTTGGTTTCATGTGGAACTGTAAATTTGAGGAAGTTTTTGGGGGTGAAAATGGTGAAAAGTTGAGATCTGTTTTGGGAGCTTTTAAGGGAGTGGTTGATGATTGTGTGTATTGTACATTCAAAATACGTTTGTAGTTGTTTTTAAAGTGGTTTAAGCTTTGTGTTTATGAGGAATATGATGATTATAAATTTTGTGTTTTCAAAATGTTGCAGTCTGCAAGGGGAGTGTTGGGAGGCTGCAGATTTGTGTAAATTTTGTTACGTTTTTAGTATAAATGATTTTCGTTATGTATTTATCATTTTCATTAATTTAATTTAGATTATTGGTAAAATATATTACAAGAATGAGAAGCATAACTCATTATAAAAGCAAATATATCACAATGACAAGTTGGTAAAATATACATTCAAATAATCTTATATTCCTTCAACCAAATACTATCATTTTACATTCCTGCCAAATAAACTAAACAAGATAATATATCATTCCTAGTAATATTACAAGTAATGTTACATTCCAGGAATTTTATTCCCGAGAGTAATTTTATATTTCGTGAATCAAACGCACCCTTAAGAGTATAGATTGAAACTTAATCAAATTGATTTATGAAAAACTTCACGATAGACATATAGAGGTTTTTACATGGTTAATTTCGGGCATTGCGATCGACAGAGGCAATGTCAACCTTGAATCTGCTTGACAATAATACCAAAGCAGAACATTATTAAAGGCTGGCATGATAGAGTGAAAATCAGGCATCCCTTACCAACGCTCATTACTCATTTGAAAACTCTCCTTTCCAACACTATTTTATTTTTCCTTTTATTTCTTTAAATCACTTTCAAAACCAACTTCAAATCAAACAACATTTTCCCCTTGACAAGTAAACAATCAAAGTAGACAAATTCTTAGTCAATCCTTGTGAGATCGATACTCAATTTACTGGTGTATTACTTGCAAATCGTGTATACTTGCACGCAAAAAACTCAATCTTAGCATTGTTTTCAAACATTTCCAACACATTTTTCTACCCTTTTGCCAAGTGCTCACACAATCGAACACTTACACTATATTCTTTACCACTAATCGGGTTAGACTTGGTGTTAGGAGCCCAATGGTTGGAGAAATTCGGCACAATAGTTTGTAATTGGAAACAAATGACCATGAAATTTTGCTGGAATAACCAAATTCAACAATTACAAGGAGCTGATATGTAGCCCATACAACTTGCCTCCTTGAAGTTTTTTTCGAAGGAATTGTACCATGGAACTTCGATGTTTGCCATGTGTTTCCAAACTAAAGCAAAGAAGTTACACGATGAGGTTCATCCTAATATGAAGAAGTTGATTCAAGATTTTAGCGACATTTTTCAAGAACCGACTCAAATCCCTCCGACCAGAGATATTCCCTCATCACATTCCACTCAAAGAAGGAACTGAACCTGTCAATGTCCGACCCTACAGGTATGCCTATTTTCAAAAGGCTGAAATTGAAAAACAAGTTAATGACATGCTCAAATTGGGGCTCATTAAATCGAGTACTAGCCCTTTCTCATCTCCTGTTTTGTTGGTAAAAAAGAAAGACGACACTTGACTTTTTGCACTGACTACAGAGCTCTCAATGTTGTCACTATTAAAGATCGATTCCCAATCCCTACAGTTGATGGCATGCTAGATGAACTCCATGGAGCTGCATTCTTCACCAAGTTAGATTTACGAGCAGGCTATCATCAGGTATGGGTTTATCCACTTGATATTCATAAAACTGCATTTCGCACGCATAATAGGCATTATGAATATTTGGTTATGCCGTTTGGTCTTTGTAATGCTCATACTTTTCAAGCTGTTATGAACTATATTTTCGTCTTTACCTACGCAAATTTGTGTTGTTTTTTTTTACGATATTTTGATCTATAGCCAGATAAAAATCTTCTACCCCTTTTCGGTGTCCTACTTATGCCCTAACACTAAAAAATATTATAAAATTAAATTTCAAGCCCTAACTCTAAATTCTAAATCCTAAACCCTACAACATATACCTGAAAAATACACTCTATCATAAATTCCCTAAATTCTAACCTAAACCCTTAAATCTTAAACCTAAATTTAAGGATAGGGCATAAGTAGAGGCACCGAAAAGGGACAAAAAAAAATTCCATCCATCAATAGCCCCAATTGGACCATGCATCTTGAACATGTACGTACAGCTTTTGATGTATTGCGGCAACATCAATTTTTGTCAAACTTAGTCGGCACAAGTTGGAATATTTGGGGCATATTGTTACCCCTCAAAAGAAAATTCAAGATGTGTTAAATTGGCCAAAGGCCTAGTAAATTAGTAATATTTCTGAATCACGTGGCTTCTTAGGCCTTACAGTTACTACCGAAAGTTTATTCATAATTATGGCATTCTCGCTCTACCGCTCACCACCTTGTTAAAAAAGGGACAATCTCATTGGAATCCGCTGATGCAGCAGCTTGCTAATTCTAAAAGACGAGATGTGGAATTCAAAGAAGGTGATTGGGTTTTCCTTAAACTTCATCCTTATCGCCAACAAACTGTTTTTGCTCCACCATATCATAAGTTGGCAAGCCGCTTCTATGGTTGCCTATAGGCACCATCACAAGGCTTCTCACAAAACAAGATATGGTGGGTTCACTTGGAAACCTGTATGACAGCCTTGAGAATATGAGTGATACTTACATTCGGCCATCAGCAAACAAAGACACCCTCTTAAACCCTGTAGTTCCCAACAATACTGCAAATGTACCTCCTTTGTTGCCAACAATTGAATCGTTGAAACCCTTCGAAATTTATAGGTGCCGTAATAGTTACCGCAGTAGCACCTGCAGTCTCTATGTTGCAACTGATTCTAAATCCATTTGTCCTTCCTGCAATAAGCCAAAGTGCAACCGTTGTTGATCCGAAAGAGAAGGATTCATCAACTGATTAGGGAGGTTAGTGAAAGGGGTAATTACATACATCATACATGATCTCGGATGATCTTGTTGTAAGGCCTTTGTCAGCCATCTCTTGTATTACTTTGCTCAACAAGTTCAATGTCAAGGATGTAGGTGTTCTTGAGGAGAAAACCATTGATGTAGGAACGGATGAGGTAAGAAACAATCCCTTTTCTTCTGCTGTCTTAACTCTTAATTTTAAGCTATGGAAAAACTTAGAAAATTTTGATAATATGGCATTGGTTTTAATAAGCTTGCTTTGCTGCAAATAGGGTGTGAAGTTGCTCAAGACATCGTTGCAGTCCAAGACTGTGCTCACTGCTCACCGATGTGTAACACGAAAAGAAAGCGATCATGTTAGCGATTCTGCCGGTTTACATTCAATCGTGATATAGTAGGCAGTTTGAATTTTAGATTGCAAGATTGTTCCGAGACTCTCAGTATAGTATAAAATGTCTGTTTCTATGATCTGTTATTTCATAATGGTGCGGTTTGATAAACATTTTTAAGTCTTACCTATTTTAAGTATATGTTGTTGTTGTACTTGTATATTTTATAATCTCAACCTTAAATCTTAACTATAAGCATAAATCGAGCACTTAAAAGTGTTTTTCTAGTTATTTCTTCCTAGAATACCGCCTTAGGCAACAGTTATTTCTATGATCTTTTGTTATTGGAACTAAGCAAAAGCTGCATGCGCGGAGAAACACGTAATCGAGCTGGTTTCTCAAGGCATCGATGCAGTCCAAGGCTGTGCTCACTGATGTGTTCCTACTTCCTCGAGAAGAAAGCAGGCGAAAGCAATCATGATAGCGATTCTGCCGGTATACATTCGATCGATAATATAGGAAAGACTGGCTGCATTTCAGTTGGCAAGATAGTTTCAAGACTCTCTCAGTCTAGTATGAATGTTTATATGATCTGTTATCTCATAATGGTGTGGTTTGAAAAACAGGAATCTGAAGTATAAGCGTGAAATAGAGAGCATTTTGTTGTGTTTGTTCTGTTTCTATGACACAATTTTTGTTTTGTTTGTCATTTCAATACTTGAATTTTATGGATAAAATGACACTTTGCAAAAATAGGAATATCCCTGAGCATTAAGTTCCATAAATTTTAAGATGGTTACATAAAGTAGAGGACACATCATCATTACATAAAAAACAGGAATAGCCCCAGATGTTAAGGACACATTGCCTTTCAAAATCCAAACAAATCCTACACATCTACCAGTACTGAGGCAATTCCCAGCTGCTTGCAGAAGATGAGTTTAGGTCCTCATTTTGCCCAGAAAGACACTTGTCAGCACTTCCTTGGACTGCAAGGAACACTTGAGCAGCTTCAAACCCTACCAGGAAAACAAAATAAGCATCATGCCATAATATATACACACATATATATACAGAGAGAAAGAGAGTTCTTAGGAAGTTAAATACCTCATCCATTCCGAAATGAACAGTCTTCTCCTTGAGTGCTCCAACTTCCTTAACATTGAACTTGTTGAGCATAGCAATGCTTGAAATTGTAGACATTGGTTTAACAGCCAAATCATCCATCACCATGTATGTCACCACTCCCTTCACAAACCCTCCGTCACTCGCTTCTTTTTTCCTGACATCCGGAGCCACAACAGGCACCTCAGTCGACATCATTTCCTTGCACTGAGGGCAAACCGTGCGGGGATCATCAGCCACATTGCGATGGTAGTGGCGACACATGTACACTTTGCCACCCACATCGTAAGCAAGCAAAGGTGGGACACCAGAAGCTGGAGCCGAAGCCCTGGGGTTGAGCAGCGAGTCTTTCTTTTGGTTGGGTTGCATATAGATTTCGCTGAGGTTCTCGACACTCTCGTAGAGGTTCCCGAGGGAACCCACCATGCAGCTGGTTTTGAGAAGCTTAATGACAGTGCCGACGGGAAGAGAAAGAAGGTTGAATAGGAAATCAACGAAATCTTTCCCTGATTCGGCAAAAAGGACCTTGTTGTTCTTAGTGTCAATAAGGAGCTTCAAGGTCACCTGAAACATAGAATCTTCTGCAGCCATGGTTTCTTTTTTTTTTTTTTTTTGAAATGAACTGTTGAAGATATTGCAGATTTACAGTAGTATATAATATATAGATGAAGATGAGCCGTGTTCCATATGTTATTTATGGGAAGAAGAATTCGTTTGTATGGAGTTCCCTAGTGTGAATTATGATCTTTTTTCTCTGCCCACCTTGGTTATTGGAACTAAGCAAAAGCTGCATACGGGGAGAAACACGCAATCCAACTGGTTTTGCAGCTTGTCCAAATCTTAATCATATCTTTGAAATAAGCGGTGCGTAATTATTTGGCTAGTGGGCAGTGACTATTACCTGTAAATCATCTCCTCACTTCTCATTAAATTTATGTGGTAACGGTATGGGTGAGCGTTCGATCGAGTCGAGTCAAGTTAAAAAAATTTGAGTTATTTGAGTTTATGCGTTATATTTTACAATTCAAACTTTATTTGAATTTTTCGGTTTGAGTCAAATTTATAAAATTCGAGTCGAGTTTCTAAGTTCTATACAAAAAAATACAATTTGATTTCAATTTAAATAATTTTCTCTAATCTTATAAGATATGCATGCATATTTCTTCGTGTGTTATATATATATATTTTTTCTTTTTAGATAAATGTTGTTTTATTCATCCAAGGACCAACCAATAAAACCATCCTTTACAACCAAACCATTCAAATAGGGAAACCTAATTACTTGCATATATTTTTTCATATTATATATATAGGATAAATATTCTATACACAGGCGGTGGAAATTGAAAGTTTCCACAAGCGCCTTAGTTTTAGGGTATAAGGAGTTAGTTTATGGTATATGGTTTAGGAGTTTAGGTGTATGGAGTTAGAATTTAGGGATATTTGTTTCAATTTAAGGTTTAGGGTTATAATTTAGGGTTTATAGGTTAAAACTCGAATCCTCACCATATTACCCTAAAAACTAAACCCTAAATTATAACCCTAAACCTTAAATTGAAACAAATATCCCTAAATTCTAAACCCCTACACCTAACCCCTATACCCTAAACTCACTCCATATACTCTAAAACTAAGGCGCTTGTGGAAACTAAAAGTTTCCACCGCCTGTGTATAGGATATTAATCCATATATATAATGAAAAATTGAGATACTCGACTCGAACTTAAAATTCAATTCACTAATTACTAAAATTTTCGAGTTATTCAAATTTCAATTTTACAACTCAAACTTTATTTGAAATTTTTTCGAGACGAGTTTTACTCACCCCTAAATATAAGTGGCGGATTGGTACGACTGTTTGGGAGTTTAATTAAATTTTTTTATAATTCTTAGTGATTCAGTTAAAATTTTGAAAGTTTTGAAGATTTAATGAGAATTTTTTAAAAATTAAGAATTTAATTAAAATTTTAAAACATTTGAGGGTGTAGTTTCCTAGAAGTTTGTGAGTGTGATACTTGACTTATGCTCCGCCTCTCGTAATGTAACTAAGAGATTAAGTAAGGTGATAAAACTCTCATTTATTTTAGGTCTATGTTGCACTTGTACATAGAAATTAGAAGTGGATTGTGTTATAGTCCATAATAATATGATAATTGTTATTGCGATCAACTGTTGTACATTGGGGATTAGCTCTATGATAATTTTGTGTTACATTTATATTACGTTGAGTCGTAATTGGATGGTTAACGTTCAATGTGTCTATTAAGAAGAAAATAAGATTGCAGATGGTATGGTCAAATTAGCGTGACATTATCCTCTTCACCTTCATGAATTTCATAGTCCATCTGATACGGTTTTAAGGGGCTGTTTGGATGATGGAAAAGAGAATTATCGGAAGAAAAAAATTTCAGAATTTAAAATCTATGTTTGGATTGAAAATATTTTCAATAACGAGTAATATAAGATTACCAACATTAGCGTGTTTTTAGCTTTTGGATGGGAATATTATTCCCTTTAATTTCTTAGATATTATGTTATCCCCATTGTTTTAGACCTTAATGCCCATGGAAAGAAAAGCTTTCTCGTTGTCCATCATTCTCATTTTGTCGCCTTTGATTCCTTTTAGCATTCAACTTGAATTGAAATTGAGATTTAAAATTTTTGATGTCAATTCTTTCTTAGGTTATAATGTATAATACTGGAGAATAGGATTTGTGATGAAATTGAAGATAAAATATGGATTTTCTTTTGTTTCTACTCCAACTGATTATTAGGTAAGAAATTAATAGTTTTTTTTTGTGTTTTTGCTTGGGAATTAAGTTTCTAAATGAATTTTTTCTATTGAAATTTTATGGGTTTCCCTACCCAATAACTAACACATGAACTGTAAGAAAAAAAATTTATGATTGAGCATTTTAGTTGAATGATTTACTTTTTTTGTGTTATGTAAAGAAGTTTGTTAATTATCTGTAATGTGAAATCTCAATTGTAGAGGTGGAGGCTTGCTAGGTTATGATGAGATTGATTTATGAATTTTGCTACAAATTTAAGTAATGAACTATATTTCAGCGGGTGAAATTATTTGTCTAATTTGTGATTTGGTGATCAGCTAGTGCTTTTGTTTTGGGTGAAGTTGGAACCATTTAGAGCGATTAGGGCTTAGTAGGGTAGAAGAATAAGGGAAAGTTGATCCCCAAATGCATAATCAAGTTGAGCTTTAGATGTAATTTTCAGTGTTGAGCACAACAACAAATATAGAGGAGCAAGTAATGATAGATAAATTGTTAATACTTAAGAATATTAGTGTTAGGTGTAAAGAGGTGTTTCTTGTTTCGATTGTGTTTAGCATGTTTTCATGTTTTTTTTTCAGTCGTTGTTATCATTAATTTTATTTTCTCTTTTCTAGGGTCCTTGTATCCATAAGTAGTTTTAATTATTAATAAAATATTTATCTTACGGAAAAAAGAGAATAGTTAATCTTTTGCTGGCGTTGGATGTTTGTAGCTCATAATATGGAGGGGGCACTACATGAATGAAATTTGTTTCATGCTAGTGCTATGTTCTGAGGGTAATTGGTGTCATTTTTTAGTGCGGGCAAAGGTGTTTGTAGATTGGCGTTGGGTCTTAATTGGGTTTTACTACATATTAAATTAGTATCAAAGATTTTTTATTAGTGTTTCTTTGAGCGAAGACAATAGTTTAGCAAATATTTGTTTTAATTTGTTATTACAAATCTTATAATAAAAAATTTCTAAACCTTAATATTATAAATAAATTTACATGTTATGTGTTTAAGTTTTATTATTTTTATGAATTAATTTTATTAATCTTAACTCACAAAAACTTCAATTGTAAAATTTATCATAAATAATTATCCATTTTTATAAAGATTTTTAGTATAAATAATTTTGTTATGTGTTTTAATTTTTTATCATTTTTATAATTTTAATTTAGAGTTTTGGTAAAATTTATTACAAGAATGAAAAATTAAACCCATTAGAAAGAAAATATATTACAGAGACAAGTTGGTAAAATATACATTTAAGTAATCCTATATTTTCAAATTACTGTGATTTTAATATCGTGATCTCGCCAGAGTCAGTATACATGCTGCCGGAATCTATATCGTGATCTCACACGTGATGCCAGTGAATCCCTATGATCTGCTTGATTGACCAAGAGGATATGGTTTGATTTCTGTTACCTTTGAATATGGATTTCTCCAATCATACCAGATTCTCTTGCTTTTTTTGTTCTCTTTGCTTAGTTTATCTCCAGTATATATCTCTGTCGACTGACACGTTTTGATGCATCTGTCTATTGACACGCCCTCCCAATCTCTCTCCTAACCATGGCGGACGTCTCTTCCTGCCTAGTAAATATGTCCATTGAGGAAAAAGAAGACGAAGCCATCCTGATTGAGGCTGACCATCAGCCCTCCATTACTAGCTTTCTCAAGTGTTTCGTGGGACTTTTCCTTACTTCAAGTGTGATTCATTTCGAATCCATGAAAAATACTATCGCTAATGTCTGAAGACCTCTAAGAGGTATCTCTATCACTGATTTAGGGGAGCGAAGATTCCTATTTCGATTATTTCATATCGTGGATGTTGAAAGAATTGATAATGGTAGCCCTTGGTTTTTAATGGCCATTTGCTGATTTTACATCGTCTTCAACCTGGAGAAGATCCAATGACTGCCCCTCTCCACCTTATAAAATTATGGGTCCTTATTCATGATCTACCTATTGGTTTTATGTCCTTACCGGTGGTCAAACAACTAGGTGATTTCATTGGTAAGTTTCTAGAATATGAGGCCAATCCTAATCCTTTTAATTTTCAAAGGGTCATGAGGATAAGGGTATGGTTTGATTCATCTCTTCTTTTGAGAAGAAGGAAAAAATTAGCTTTGAAGAATGGCTCTCAAGTTTATGCCAAGTTCCAGTACGAGAAGATCTGCACTTTCTGATTCCTCTGTGGTCGATTAGGCCATGCGAAGAACCTCTGCCCTGCTCGATTAATTCTAGCTCTTGAAAATATTGTTTTCAATTGGGACATCTCTCTCCGAGCTCCTCTGCGCAGGGCGGTGCAAAACAGTATCTGGCTACGCGATGACCCGGAAACAATTAGCAACAACTGGGGCAACATCACCGGCACTCCACAAGAGTCAATTAGAGTAATTTTCGGGACATATTGTTGGCTCAATTTGGGGGAGCTAATTATGGTCAGAAATTCTTTCCTCAAGTATCTGGTACGATTAATGTGGAAGGCTCTCAATCCCAGTGCAACACAACAATTATTCTGGACGTTTCTCCTTCACCTCTCCCACTCATGGATGTTCAAATGGGCCTAGAGAATGAAGACAACCCAATCGAGCAAACTGATGGCAATAAACGCCCAAGGAAAATCAACACTCAATATGCTGTTTCTACCTCAATGGATTCAGATTTTGAACATAAGAAATCCTATGTGGGGCCTTCCTCAAATTTATCGGCCGGCTTGATGGATCAGGCCCACCGAGAGAAATGAAAATTCTTAGCTGGAATGTCTGGGGACTGGGGACCCCGGACCATTCGTCGTCTCCGATATATGTTACGAGACATAAACCCAAATGTTATTTTCCTTGTTGAAACAAAATTAAATGATAATAAAATGGAGAATATACGCCGATATTTGGGCTACCCGAATGGCATTGAAGTTAGCTCTATCGGTCGAAGTGGTGGCTTAGCTCTTAGTTGGAAAAATAATTGTACTATCTCACTTCGGTCGTTTTCTCCGCGTCATATTGATTTCATCCTAGACAACGACTCGAACAGACAGACTTGGCACTGTACAGGATTTTATGGAGCACCCGAGGAATCAAACCGAATGGATTCATGGCATCTCTTAAGACAACTTAATTGCCCCGAACTACCTTGGTTAGCTATCGGAGATTTTAACGAAATCCTCTATACATCTGAAAAACAAGGTGGCAGGATTCGTAGCTCTAGGCAGATGAATAATTTTCGAGATGCTCTTGCGGATTGTTCTCTCTCTGATTTGGGTTAGTGTGGAACTTGGTATACTTGGCAAAAGGGGAAACTCTCTACAAACAACATTCGAGAATGTTTGAATCGTGGTGTGGCTACATCTGATTGGTTTGACCTTTTCCCTGATTATAAACTCTCCCACATCGTCCATTCTTTTTCCGATCACTGCCCTTTGTTACTTGATACCAATTCCGAGAGTCATGCTCATCGTCATTCGCCCTTTCGATTTGAAGCTTCTTGGCTCCTAAAAGATTCTTGTGAGAGCGAAGTTCGGAAATTATGGGAGAATTCTACAGATCATGTCCTAGTCAAGCTGAATTGCGTTAAAAATGGCCTAGACTCATGGTTCAAGAGACTCAAAAAGGAAAGGAAAGTAACGGTCAATGATCTCAAAAAAAGGTTATCTGATCTTGCTGAAATGGACCCTTCTGATGATACTCTTCAGGAAACTCTAGAAGCACAACTGTCCTTGAATATGTAGATGGAAAAAGAAGAGATTTATTGGGAACAGAGAGCTAGAGTAAATTGGCTGCAAAATGGAGATCGAAATACAATTTTTTTTTATAAATTTGCTTCTCAGAGACGGGAAAATAATAGAGTTTCAAAGCTCACAAACAGCCTTGGTTCAGTTGTTGAAGATGATCAGAAAATGTCCGCAGTGGCCACAAACTATTTCAGAGACCTTTTTCATTCTCAGGGCTCCACTTCGATTGAAACCATTCTCGAAGGAATTAATTGTTGTATCACACTGGAAATGAACTTTGACCTTGATAGGGATTTTGAGGAAGGGGAAATCCTTAGAGCAATTAAATCGATGAGTCCTTTGAAAGCATGCGGGGCTGATGGTCTTGGTGCTATCTTCTACCAGAGATTTTGGCATATCGTTGGCAAGGATATCACTCTTTTCTGCATTGACTTACTTAAAGGTAAGAAGGACTTCTCAAGCATAAACCATACCCACATTGCTTTAATTCCAAAAGTTAAGGAACCCTCCTCTATGAATCAATTCAGGCCTATAAGCTTATGCAACGTCCTTTACAAAATTGTTGCTAAAGTTTTAGCTAACAGATTGCAGGAAGTGTTGCACCTCTGTGTTGATGAAGCACAAAGTGCTTTTATCCCTGGAAGGCTAATTTCTGACAATATAGTTGCAGCGTACGAGACTCTCCATTCTATGAAAAATAAACGCACATGAAGGAAAGGTTTTTTTTCGCTAAAGCTCGATATGAGCAAAGCCTATGACTGAGTCGAATGAAGTTTTATTGAAGCAGTTATGCACCGAATGGGTTTCTCTCAAAATTGGATCCTTCGAATTCTCAATTGCTTATCATCAGTGTCCTACTCTGTAATTCTAAATGCGCTACTGGAGATCAATTTAGCCCCATCAGAGGTTTAAGGCAAGGAGA
Organism: Hibiscus tridactylites; assembly: GCA_958450335.1. Lineage (NCBI taxonomy): Eukaryota > Viridiplantae > Streptophyta > Magnoliopsida > Malvales > Malvaceae > Hibiscus > Hibiscus tridactylites. The sequence goes on along the minus strand of OY288283.1, from coordinate 85,580,120 downwards.
TCCTTTAAGTCCTTACCTTTTCCTTCTTTGCAGTGAAGGTCTCTCCTCTCTTTTACGTACAAGCTCTCTAAATGACAGTTTAATCAGAATCAAAATTGCAAGAGAAGCTCCCAGAGTCTCCCATATGCTTTTCGCAAATGATTGTCTCATCTTTGGAGATGCCAGTGCCACGGGAGCTACCACCATAAAAACATACTTCAAAACTATGCAGCAGCCTCGGGTCAACTAGTTAACTATGCAAAATTTGGTGTTTTCTTTAGCTCTAATGTAATTGATTCCAACAAACATGATGTGCAGAACATTCTGGGAGTCTCACTCACTACAAATTTAGAGAAATATTTGGGCCTTCCTGCCATCATTGGCCGCAAAAAAAAGGCCTCATTCTCTAATATTAGAGACAGATTTAATAACTACACAGATGGTTGGAGCACAAAATTCCTCTCTGCAGGAGGCAAAGAAGTATTTATCAAGTCAGTTCTTCAATCCTTACCTATGCATGTTATGTCATGTTTTCTTTTACCTAAATCTTTTTGTAAAGAGTTAGAGGTAATAGCTACAAGATTCTGGTGGCAGAAATCGAAAGAAAAGAGAGGCATACACTGGTGTGATTGGCCTGCACTTTGTCAGTTGAAAGAATCTGGTGGTATGGGCTTTCGTGATCTGAGTAAGTTCAATATCGCTCTCCTAGCAAAATAGGGTTGGCGTCTCTTAGTAAATCCCTCTTCTCTAGTAGGAAGAATCTTAAAGGCTAAGTACTACAGAGATACCACTTTTCTCGAGTCAAGACTTGGCACTCGTCCCTCACTGATCTGGAAGAGTATATAGAGTGCAAAAGGTCTCCTAATCTCAGGCCTCAAATGGAAAGTGAGTTCAGGTACAAAGATTTCTATTTGGGAGGACTCTTGGCTCCCAGACTCGTTTAATCCTAAAATTACCTCCCCTCGAAGAAGTGATGTCCATTTGGTTTCTGATATGATCCAGGCAGACCATAATGAGTGGGATTCATTAACTACTAGTATATTTAATTCGAGAGATGCAGGTATGATTTTAAAAATTGAACTTTCACAAAGAAAAGAAGAAAATTTTCAAGTCTGTTCAGGTGAATTATCAGGAGTTTATTCAGTCAGAAGTGGCTACAAGAAACTGATTACTAACTCCAGCAACACCTCACCAGAACTTATTTACAGGCAGATCTGACAAATTCAATGTCCATCCAAAATTAAGACATGTCTCTGGAAGTTTGTGAACAATTTTATACCTAGCAAACAGAATATGTGCATTAGAAGAGTTGCTCATGATTCATCGTGCATTAGATGTGATTCTACCCTAGAATCTAGAGAACATATTGTCAGAGACTGCCAGTTTGCTTATGAGATTTGGAGAGAACTAAACATCACTTGGTCACAACATGTTAACAATCTTAATCTCAAAGAGTGGCTAGCATGGTTGTTTGTTAATCTACCAAAACCAAAACACGGAATAGTTGCAATCACCATATGGTTTATCTGGTACGCTCGAAATAAACTCTGTCATGAAAGAAAAAAGCAAACTATTTATGAAGTTCTTACTTTCATTCAAAGTTACAACAGTGAGTTGGACTCAATCCCTGCTTTAAAACACTGCAATCTGAAATCCACCCATAGCACCAATGGTCAAGGTTAATTTTGATGTTAGCTACAAAAATGCAGAGAAAAGGTCATGTTCAGGCGTAATAATCAGAGATGATCGAGGACGGGTTTTAGGAGCTTGTTACCGTCGAAATTCTGGGATATCTAATTCCTTCCACGCTGAAGCTCTGGCTGCCACCCAAGGCCTCCAATTTGCATTCGATATGGGTTTTCCCCAAATCACTCTAGAAGGAGATGCTCGTTCTATCATCGAAAAACTTCGAAGCTCCGACCCTGACTATTCTGAGATAAGTGCACATATCAGTAACGAAAATTTTTTGAGAAATAATTTCTCTCGATGAAAGCTCAATTTTGTTCCTCGAAATGCAAATAAAGTTGCCCATACCTTGGCACAATTGGGTCTTGCCGCAACCCAGGACGCCGTCTAGAACGAAGAAGCTCCGGTAGAGATTTCCAGGCTCATCGAAGACGACAGACGAACCGTTGATCCCCTTTAGGTCCTAGCGGTCTTCGATCTTCAAGATCGGGGTTACACCATCATCTTTTCCCCGTTATTTCTGTCGACTCTCCATCTGCTCATCAATTTTCCTCTCCGTTTGCACGGAGTCGATTTGGCCAGTCTGATCCCTTTTGTTTTCTTTTGAGTTTTTTTGAGCTTTGTGTTTTTCTGTCGGTTCAGTTTACTTTATTGTAACTCCCTTTTTTCAATAAATTCAGCCGGTACTTCTCAAAGTAATCCTATATTTTCCCAACTAAACATTGTCATCTTATTTTGATAAAAAAAATATTGCCATCTTATTCCCAAAGATAATCTTATATTCCGTGAACCAAACGCACCATAAGTGTTTGGTATTCCAATTATATTGCTTTATGATAGATCGTTTTCTATAATGACCTAAAGGCACCCCTCTATTTGAATAGAGAAGTATCTTCTACCTTAATTAATGATCAAGTGTTTGATCTCTACCGTAAACATGGAGTAATTTTAAATTTATAATCAGCATTTATCATTTTATGAGTCGACAAAACGTAAAAGGAAATAGTAAGTTCGGTTTAAAATTTAAAATATTTGGACAAAAAATTTAATTTGGTTTATATGAAAATTTGGACAAATTAAAATTTTAATCACTCAAATTTCCTTACTCTCTTGCTTTGGTAACCATAACTTTTAAGAATTTTTAATTATATCACTGAACTTTCAAATTATTATGATTTAATCACTCAACTGTTAAAACTCAAATGTTGATCTATATTGTTATATTCGGTCCAAACAACCTCAAAAAGATATTAATATTTTATAAATCTTAAATCCAACTTGAATGATTTACGTAGTCGATCTAAATTTTATCATTTTAATCTTAATAAGAACAACAAATGAACCCAAGGATTGGAAGGAAGGATCCTAGTAAAAAATATATATTATTTTTTTAAAGACTCAAATTTAAACAGATTTATATGTAATATGTACTAGACAACATAACCTTCTTTAAACCTTAGAGGTAGACTCTGGATGGAACAACCCAAACATTGGGCTCACTATAAAGGTCCAGAACGAAGCTACTATATACTTACCTTTATTTATATTTTTTTAATAAATATATTAATTATGAATTTGTCTCTATTTTTCAAACCTTATATATTTTTTAATATAATTACATTCTTAAGATAAAGAATAAGATTAGAACTTATACAACACGATTATTATTGATCACTTAATTAATTAGTAGATCTTACCTTATATTTTATTTTTATAGTTATGAACCCTATGGACCATCCCATGGGGTGGTGAAGGGAGGGCCCCAATTGGTAGATTCTGCACTTGAAAGAAGTAAAAAAGAAAGAAAGAGTAAACTATATAAATAACTATCATACTATAGATTTGGTTTCAATTTGACTATCATACTTTTTTTGAAGTAATTAGACCACCATACTAATACTATTAAAATGGACTCAATGTGACCATCTACCGTTAGAACCTAACGAAGGGAATGATGTGGCAGTTAGTAAAAATTTGTATAGTTACACATTTGGTTCTCGTTACTTATACATTCTATCAATTTGGTCTTAACTTTAATTTAATAAAATAAAGTAAACATGTCACCACCTATTTAGATGAGAAAAAGAAAATCACCCACCCTTGCATTAGGTGGGACTTGAACACAAATAAGGTAAGGGTAAAGGGAGTAGCTTAATCACTACACCAAGTTATATTGTAAATCACTAACTTTAATATTTATTATGTTTTACAGCTGGGACATAGTTGCTGAGAGATTAGGCTTCATTAACAGTAATGTGGATAGAGCACAGACTGGGCGACTCGGAAGACATCTGCTGATGCTTTAAGACTTTGCTTGGTATGAATGATGAAAATGAAGAAGGATGGAAAATTTGTTAATCAAATGGTGAAGATTCATGACCACATTCTTTGTTGAATCTTAACCATTTAATTAACAATTTTTTTATCCTTCTATATTTCCATCTTTTATACCAAACAAAGCCTAAGTGTCTCAGCACTACATTCAAGTAACTTGGTTGCAGATAGAGCATCTTCAACAATAATATTACTGGAGGACTGCCGCTTTGATAGGGAAGTTTTTTTCAGCCATTTATCTTTCATATAATGTTTGTATGTTTACTCTCAATGTCATATACTCATATGCATAATCTGTGGTGATTAACTTTCAATACTTTGTGGTCATCACAGGTCCAAGACCATTTACTTCCCTTTTCATGTAAACATAGATTTAAGTTCTTTATGGGGATAAAATAATTAGAATTCAAAGGTTAATTGTGTTAATAATTGGTTAATCAGATGAAACCTGTGAGGGATGCCATGACAGAAGCATTGCAATTATGGAAGAAGATTGCAGGGAAAGGGGGTGATGGAGCTGCAGGTGACCAGAAAGGATCATCTCATGGTAAGCATGTTTGTTATGTGCTTAAGTTCTATCGGTTGTCTTTCAGATGTTTAATACTTTGTTGGATAATTTCATTTCAATTAATGTTGAAGATGGTGACAATCCTAAATCTGCCCCCATTGTTGTTAATAAAGCTTAATCTCTCAGCAATTATGTCCTAGCTCTAAAACAGAAGTAAATATTAAAGTTAATAATTTACAACACAAATTTGTGCTTGGTGCAGTGGCTAAGCCACTTCCTTTACCCTTATTATACTCGGTTTGAGTCCCACCCAATGCAAAGGTGGGTGATTTCTTTTTTCTCCTCTAGGTGGTGACACGTGACACTACCTGATTGGAGGAGAAAATAAATTTATTTAATTAATTATAAATAATTAAATTCCTCCAATAAGGTGTTGGCATGCGTCAACACCTAATTGAATATTTAATTTATTTTATTAACTTAAAATTAGGACCAAATTGATAGAGTGTATAAGTAACGAGGACCAAATGTATAATTATACAAATTTTTACTAACTGGCACGCCACTCTCTCCGTTAGGTTTTAACGGCAGGTGGTCATATTGAGTCCATTTTAATAGTATGGTAGTCTAATTGCTTCGAGAAAAAAGTATGATGGTCAAATCGAGACCAAACTAATAGTATAGTGGTCATTTATACAGTTTACCTAAAAAGAAATAAATATAGTAATAATTTAATTTTTCGTCGCCGTAGTAAATAGGAGAAAAATTCTTTCTTCGTCTTTAAAAAACAAAAAAAATAAATGTTATATATTAAATATTTAAAAATAGAAATAAAAATATTTAAAAAATAACGCGTTCACTAAAAAAATTATAGCCTTAATCCTAATTTCGTCCCTGCAAATAAATCTACCATCTTTTTATGTATTTTTTTTTACCATTCATCCTTCCTGGTATATGTATTATGTTACTCTCTTCTTTCAGAAATTTGACTTAAATATTGTATCAAAAAATTGTTTTTCTAACCTGTAGCAAAGTCGACTTTATTTTTCAATCTATAGTATTTTTTACAGTGCATGTAAAGTCGGATTCAGCTGAATCCGACTTTAAACAGTAAATTTTCAGAAATACCCCTAAAGAGGGGTACAACGGGATCCGACTTTAAGTCATTCTTGATGTTGTTGCAGGAGTATTTTGAAAAAAGAAATATTGTTCATATTTAGATTCAGCTGAATTCGACTTTACATTCACTATAAAAAAAATATCATAAATTAAGAATTAAAGTTGATTGTGCCATAAATTAAAAAAAAAATTGGTGCAATATTCAAGTCAAAACTCCCTATTCTTCCATTAATTGATTTAGACATCAAAGTATGTCCTGAAGTCAAAGTCCAAAATACCTCTAATTTACGTGTTTCTTAACCGCAGGACCTTTTCAGACAAATATTTTTTTTGTCTTTCATTGTGTTCTTATATATGTTCTGACATTAAAGAATTATATTTAAAATTTAAGTGTAAAGTTGTATTTAGGGTTAGATTATAAGGTTTAGTTTGTAGTTTTTAGTGTTTATAGTTTAGGATTTATAATTTAGGGTTAGAATATAGGCAAAGACTGATCCTTTAAAGGACAAGAGGGGGATGCCCCTTAAATTTTGGGAAATTCAAATTTTACCTTTAAAATTTTTGAAACTTTCAATTTAGCCCCCTCAAAATATTTACAAATTCATATTAAATTTCAAAATTTTGAATATTTTTAATTAAATTTCTTCTCACTATTATTAAAAATTTAGTTAAACCCTTAAGGATTTTAAAATTTTTCGTTTAAGCCTCTAAAATTTTTAAATATTTAAGTTAACCCCCTAAACGTAGAGTTTAGTTTTTAATGTTTAGAAGGTAGAATTTAATTTTTTTTGTGTCGAGACATACATGATGACACCAAAAAAGACGGACACCAACCATTTGTTCTACGTAAACTAACACCTTAAATCGGATCATAGACATAATTCTTCTTTTCTAATACTCCCTCTGCCCCCACTAAATTTGTCCAGTATTAATTTTTTAAAAGTCAAAATTTTAAAACTTTGACCGCAATTATTTTAAATATTTTAATTAATAAATTTTATAAAATATATATTATTAGACTACTTGGTTGAAGGTTTTTAAAATATATCTTTTCATATTTTTATCAATAATAATTTTAAAGCAATAAAAAATCAAAATTAAAAAATTGACATAAAAGTCAATACTAGATATATTCAATGAGACAGAGGGAGTATCAATTTAAGTTTTTATTTAAAACTATAAAAAATTAAAAAAAAAATCAAATCACATCAAACCCATGAAAAAATACACCATTAACACATAAGTAGATGAATTTGAAAAAGAAAAATAATAATGAAGGTAGTTGAAAATAATTGTTGATTGCAAGTTGCCAAAAAAGGGACTTAATTGTAAGGAAATTAGTGAGGTAGAAAGATGAGAACCATTAGCACATGGTGGAAACTTGATTAGAAAAGAGAAAAGAGACTTTTCAAATGGATCAAAAACCTTTTGGCAGTGGGGTTGGGATTATAATTTAATGGGGAGCCTGAAAGTTAGATGCAAATATGTGATGGACGAGTGTGTGGCGGCTTTGGTTTAATAATATCAAGGGTAAAATGCACATATCATCACTCAATAATTTTCTTTCTCTTATTTTGGTCACTCAATTTTTAATTTTTTTAATTTATTAATTCAACTTTATACATTCAACGTTTTGGTCACTCAAGAATATTTTATTATTATTTTTAAAAATTTTAGTATTATTAAATATAAAATAATTTAAAATAAATAATAAAATAATATGTTATTATTATTTAATTTTAAAAATATTTAAAATAATTGCCGCTGATTGTCATCACCGGCGGCCACCATCGACCACCACCGGCCTTCAAAATCGGTGGCTGTTTGACCCCAAATTATACTGAGTGACTCGTTTTGTCACGCTGAGTCCGAATTCAGTAATTGTTTCACCGAAAAATACCTTGAAACTCGTGAATCTCGATATAAATATTTCGGTTTCTTCACTTTCGATCTCCTTTTCGTGAATTTTGAAGCACTTTTCGGCAAAATGGAGGCCAGATTCGGACTCCAGGGAGTAAGGCGAACTCACCATTGAAATATGAGACCGAATGGCCACCATCTACAACTGTCGGCGGTGGCGGCCATGGTGGCCGCCGGGTACTTTAATTTTTCTAGTTTTTCTTTTTAAATTTAAATTATTTTTATATTAAATAATAATAATAATAAGGGTAAACTACACAGATGACCACTAAACTATATGTTTGGTGTCAAAATGACTACTATATTATTTTTTTTGCCGCAAATGCACCACACAACTATTTAAATGGTTCCATTTTAGCCACACGCCGTTAAAAAAACGAAAAAGTTGACGGAATTGTTAATTGGTATAGTTACACATTTGGTCCTCTATATTTATACAATATATCAATTTTGTCCTAATTTTAATCTAATAAAATAAATTAATTATTCAATAAGATGGTAACACGTGTAAGAATTGAACCTGGGACCTTGGGAGTGTAGCGCACAAGTTTGCCACTGAGCCAAGCATATATTTGTGATATACAATACTAATAATAATATATGTGTTATACATATGGAGAAAGAAAAAACAAACAATATACTCGCCCTTAGAAGGTACTCCACTTCGTAGTTGTAGTTCGACAACCACATAAATTTTTGGAACCCAGCAACAAAATATCGCAGAGACCAAATCGTTTCTGATATTTCTCTTAGACATCTAAGCAGCTATACCAAAACGACGATGTTTTGCATTTAACGAGTCCGTTACAATTTCAACGGTCGAGTAACATTTCGTGTAGTTTACGATAGTCCAATAGTATAATAGTAACAAAAAAATAAAGTTTAGTGATATAATAGTATAATTTTTAGTTCAGTAGTATATTTGATACAAAAATTAAAGTTTTAGTAGTATTTTGTATAATTTACCTTAAAATAAACATATATATATATATATATAAATGAAGCATTTAGAATGTATTAAGTTATTTCGGTGATAAAAAATGACATGTTTATCCTACATAATTCTGACTCAAACAACGTAGTATATGCATATATATTTTTTAAAAAATTAAAAAAAAATACTACCATCTAATTGAATTAGAAGAGACAAATAAAATCAAGTACATGAACCTCAGCATCATTGGGGCATTATCAAACTCATGGACCCTGCCATTTTGCAATTAATGGTTACTAAAGGTGGTCTGATTTAAGAATCGACCGTTCACAAACTGTGCCCTGAGCATAAAGTAACCTACATTTTCTTTCGTCTCTTATTTGATCATTGTTACGTATTTATATTCAATATATAAATGGTGAAATTAAAATGTTTTTGTAAGCGTTTTAATTTTAGGTTTTAGAGTTAAAATTTAAGGTTTAGAGGTTATGAGTTTAGATGCTAGTGTTTAGAGTTTAGAGTAACATGAATGAAGATTTATGTTTTAACTTATAAAACTTAAATTCTAACAACAAACCATCAATTATAAATCACTAAACTTAAACCCTTAATCTCTAAACCATAAACCCAAAATTAAAGTGCTTGTAAAAACTTTTTTGTTTTAGCCGTTTGTGTATGAATAATTACACTATTATTACTATTAAAATGAAACAAAATTTATTTTCCTTAAATAATAATAGCAAGTAGAATATTTTGAATATGTGTTCAGCTTCATTGATTTATATTGGATTGTTTGGTAAATAACGGTTTGAACCAAAATTAGATGTTTAAGTCAAAATTAAAGGTTTGACCGGTCAAATCTACGAATTTCAATGTTTGGTGAATAACGGATTAGAATAGCGGTTTGGGGGTGAAATCTGTCCTTTTGAAAAAGCTGCTAATAGGAGCTTTTACACTTACCAATTATCAAAAATCTCCAAATAACCTAAATTTAATATTTTTATATTAATTCTTCATCCTCACATATTTACATTGTGACATTTGTAAACTAATATTTTTTTCTTTTTATTCTTACATATTTATATTTATATTTAATAATTAATTAAATAGTATTAAAAATTATTATATAAATAATAAATTAATATATAAATCCTTCAAATATGTTTAGTAATGTTATATTAAAAAAATATTTTCATAATCTAATTAATATTAATAGATACAAAATATTGATAACTAATAAACTATTCAAACAAGTATCGAATATAATCATGTCCTTATATGTCATTTTGTTAGTTTGAATAATCAAACATCTATCAACTATCAGTTAATTTTACCAAATACTTTTATACAACCAGCTAATGCAATCTGCTAGTCAAATCAACTAATGTAATCCGCTACCAGCTATCAACTATATGCTAATTGCCAAACATGGTCATTATCTATTTTTTGTATAATCAATATTTAGTTCATTGGTTGACTAATTTAAATTAAATATTTCAAATATCTAATATGTAAATAACTCTTTCAGTCTGATTTGTTCCATTCATAATACTAACAATTAAATCCCTAACTTTAATTAAGAGATTTAATGCTTTATTATACTAGACTCACTACCCGTTGTTGTATTATGTTTTTTTTAATAGTCTTAAGTTACAAGCGAATAAACGAACCTTAAATATTTTTAATGAGTAATTATATATATAACCAAAAAATATATAAAAAAAGACAGAAATAAATATATTAGTAAGTATAATGATCAAATTGATATATATATATATATATATATATATATTAAGTGTAAAAAGAAAATATAAAAACTTAATTTATAATAAAAAAATAAATATCAAATTCGACTAAGCGATTTACCTATAACCGATATAACTTTTATTACATCCAAAATAACATTTTAGTCAAATAGTCTTTATTAACAATTTGACTAAAGAAAAGTCTCACAAGTCTAAAAGAAAGAACATTGCAGCGTCACGTGATTTAGTTGAGCAGTAGTAAATAGTAATAACAATTGGTTCAGGGTTTGTCTACGTAGATGGTACTACTAGCACTGATTTTTCGAGTTAACCGCACCGCATGTTTTTAAACTATAAAACTCATTTTAAATTAGTACTCAAATTTTTATGCGTTTTAATTTTATAATTAAATTTTGACTTTTATTTTAAATTGGACATTATACTTTTAAGCATTCTGATTTCAACTTCAAATTAAGACATTCATCCTAATTTCTAGTACATATGAACCGTGAAAAGTCAGAATTTGAAGCTAGATATGTCAGCAAAATTATCACATGAATAATTAACTCGTGACAACCAAGTGTTTATAGCTACCTTGCTTTTTGTCAGCTCCTCCTATCATTGTGAAGCAAAATTCACTCAAATTTTATTTGTGTTATAAGACGGTATGTCGATAGACTCTTAACTATCATATTTAATTGAAGGTGTGCAAGTAGTTATCTTAATTATCATGTTGGTGCAATTAATCGTTCATACTACCCCTTTTATGAAGATTTGAAAGCATTGTCTTTGGCATTTACACCCTTTTCCCTTGTGCCACATGAACCAAGTTATTACACACACAAAGGAAATAGGTCCACATTTAACCAATAACTAATTAGACATTTAAAGATGTCACTTTCATTGGATGGGGCTAATTATGGTAGCAATGTGTCATTAGGTGCAACTTAAGTTGAGTCGAGCAAGTTGAAAAAAAGGGTTCAAATTGATAAGATTTTTGTGGTTTCAAGCTTGAGTTTGACTCTCTTTAGAATTTATTATTATTTAAACTTATTATATATATAGAGATCCTTTAATCGGTTGCGTGATCAAGGATGTTCATGTTGTTCCATCTTGTATGATCTAAAACTCGATATTTGTCATGTGAATGTATATATATCTACTTAGTAAACTCATTACATATGTATCAACAATATTTTTTATACCATGTAAAACATTTAAGTTTTACGTGTTATTGGACCAACAGATAAAGATAAATGGATGATTGAGATTAATAATATGAAATGAAAAGATTTTATAGGAAAAAAGAGAAGGAGACAATATCAGTAATCCATTTACTCTCATCGAATAATTTAAAAAATATAAAACTAAATGAGTTTTACGTAGTATAAGTGGATCTTAACTTTATTTTAAATTATTCTGTTACACTTTATGATCATAGTATATTTAAATATGTATTATAGAAATTATATTTAGAGGATTTTTTTTTACAAATACCTTGTTCTAAGGTCATATCGGACCAAACATGTTTTTGGTTTTAATGGAAAAGGTATACTATCAATTTTATGAGTTTTATAGTATTTTTGGGTAAAGTAGTCATAAACTATAAAAACAATAGTTATTTTGTTTCAAAAAAATTAAGATAATCATTAAATTTATCATATTATGACCATTAAATTTATAAAATCGTTATAAAATAATTATTAAATTATCATTACTTTTTTTCGAATTGTTACAAAACGATCTCAATTTAATTTAACTGTTATACTATTTAAAAACATCCAATGACCATTTTGTATTAGTTTAATTAATTTAATACTTATTTTATATCTTTTTAAAGGTCCATAACCAAAATGATTTTTTTCTTAATTTTTTAATTGCACTTTACCCTTTTTTTTAAAAAAAATAAATTGTATTTTAGCTAACAAAAAACCCAAAATGGAAACTATAAATAGACATGTATCAATTCCCCATCCCCGTCACATTCTCTAAGCTTTTTCAATGGAGTTTTTGATGAGATTATGTCTCGTCTTCCTTTGTATCCTCGTTTCTTACCTTGTTAACTTGTTTTTTAAGAAGAGAAATCAACAGTGTTACATGTTGGGTTACGAGTGTTTCAAGGCTCCCGATGACCGGAAACTCGACACCGAGGCATGTGTCAAGGTGGTGATGAGGAACAAGAATCTCGGTCTGGAACAGTACAGGTTTCTGTTGAAGACGATCGTAAGTTCCGGTCTCGGTGAAGAAACCTACGGTCCGAGGAATGTTCTCGACGGTCGAGAAGAGATCCCTTCTGAGGCTGATGCGCTTTCGGAGATGGACGAGATCATGTTCGACACCCTCGACAGTCTCTTCGCGAAAACCGGGGTTTCTCCGTCTGAAATTGACATACTCGTCGTCGACGTATCATTGTTCTCGCCGTCACCGTCACTGACATCCCGAATTATAAACAGGTATAATGAGGAATCCAGCATATACTTAGAATAGACAAGTGTCCACTCTGAAATCTAAATTTTGTTACGTTTGTTATTCATTTTACCGATTGTGCTCACCTACCTATAAGTTATAATCAAAGATTACAAATTTGAATTTTGTGCTCAAAAATATTTTTGAATCTGTCATTGAACAGGTACAAAATGAGGGACAACATCAAGTCCTTCAACCTCTCCGGAATGGGATGTAGCGCGAGCATGGTGGCCGTAGACCTCGTGCAACGCTTGTTCAAGACATATGAGAACAAGTTCGCAATCGTCGTAAGCACCGAATCGATCTCCACGCACTGGTACTGCGGCAAGGAGAATTCGATGATGTTATCGAACTGCCTGTTCCGTTCCGGTGGAAGCTCCATTCTTCTAACAAACAAAAGGGAGTTGAAGGACCGTTGCTTGATGAAGCTGAAATGCGCCGTGAGGACCAACATCGGATACGACGACGAAGCATACGGATGTTGCATACAAGTCAGTGGCTGTCACACTCTCTGAAATTTCAAATTTCCATGTATTTTAAATTTTCTTTTTTTATAACTTAATCTCGAACCTCTGATTTTTCAAGTTCTCATCTAATTTTACAAATTATAAAAAATTGCACTCTCTAACGTAAAATCTTACGTCTGTCTCTAATTCAGGTCGAAGATCAGCAAGGCTACCAAGGCTTTCTCCTCACAAAAAGCTTAACAAAAGCAGCAGCCAAAGCCTTCACAGGGAACCTCAAAATCCTAGTCCCCAAAATACTACCTGTCTACGAACTTCTCCGGTACGTAATATCGACTATCATTCGGAAAACGATGACGAAAGGAATCAATCCAAGTGCACCAAGAACTGCTTTGAGCTTCAACATCAATCTGAAATCCGGGGTTGATCACTTCTGTCTCCATCCGGGTGGAAGGGCAGTGATAGATGGGCTAGGAAAGAGCTTGGGGCTAAGTGAATATGACTTGGAGCCGACAAGAATGGCACTTTACAGGTTTGGGAACACATCCGCAGGTGGTTTGTGGTATGTCTTAAGCTACATGGAAGCTAAGAAGAGGTTGAAGAAAGGTGACAAGATCTTCATGGTCAGCCTTGGGGCTGGTTTCATGTGTAATAATTGTGTGTGGGAGGTAATAAAAGATGGGTTGGAGGATACTAGGGTTTGGGGGGATTGTATTGATGAATACCCTAGGAAGAATTTGGTGAATCCTTATACTGAGAAGTATAGTTGGATTAATGATGAGTGTTTGAACTTTGTTAGGCTTGAGTTGCATAAATCTATGCTAGTTTGATTATTTGTTGTGCCCCATTGTTACTAGTTTGGTCCATGTATTCTCCAAAAGTAAAGATATTTGTTCTCCATGTTATGCTGGAAATAAAAAGTTTACACGATTTTGTGATAGTATTTGTTCTGTTTTTAGCTTTTTTAATAAAGTTTATATATATTTTATAAATAAAATTGTTTAAGCTCGTGTCTTTTCTACTAGGGTCACTGATCATATTATTATTTTTTTAAATAGAGAAGAAGCCATAAAGGACAAAATCTCTCTCTCAATGATATTATGGATGGTCCTAGGAGGTAAATCGTAAATCATTATGGAAATATCAGTTGAGGAGTTTTTCATGTTATGTTGAAAATAAAAGGTTTATACGATTTTGTAATAATATTTGTTTTGTTTTTAATTATTGATAAATATTACATACACTTTGCTAATAAAATTGCTCAAAAATATCATTTTTAAGTCTAGAACCATACACTAGAGGTCATTATTGTTTTGAATAGAAAAGGAGCCTTAGAGGACAAGAAATTTCTCTCAAGGATACTCTGCATGGCAGTGGCGGATGCAAAGGTTGGTTTGGGTGGGCACGATCTCACCCTGAACTTTTTAAAGTTTACACATTTATCTTTTAACTTTTTAAAATTTTATGATTTAGTCTTTAATTTTATGATTTGTGTCCACCCTAAAATTTTAAAATTTGTATTATTGTGTCCACACTCAAAATATTTTTAGCTTGTGCCCACTCTAAATTTTTTTTTCTGAATCTGCCATTGCTGGATGGTTGCATGAGGCAAATCGTGAATCATTATGAAAGAACTTGTGTTATGTTGGAAATAAAAAGTTTATATGGTCTAGTGAAAGTATTTGTTCTGCTTTTTAGTTATTGATAAAAGTTACATACATTTTAAAGATAAAATTGTTTAAACTCGTATCTTCTAAAAAAAATATTATTTTTTTATCATAAAACTACTCGTTAGTTTATTATTTTTTTAATAAAAAAATGAGTCATAAAGGACAAGAGAAATTACCTATATTGCACGAAGATATAATGGACCAGGAATCTCTCTGAAGAATACTCTGAATAGCCGTAAAAGATGAATTATGAATTATTATGAAAATATCAGACGAAATATTCAAATTTTATCAAACTATTTATCATGTTCGCCTCACATTTTATTAAAAAAAAACTTTTAGATTCACACGCTTAAACATTTATATATTTGTTTCATGTTAAAGTGAACTATGACGAATCTAATCTCTCAATTTATGAACCCCATGTGTCTATTAAGGTGTATTAATTCCATGCAATTATAGCCAGCTTCCCTTTTTGGTGCGTCAATTGTCACCATTCTAGCCATTTAACATAAATTTTCGGACCACCAGTACGATGAGACGTTTGATTTATTATACCAGATTAAATATTTAAATTTTGACATTGTAAATAGAATTTTTTTTAATAAAAATTGTTAGTTTTATTAAACGAGAAAATACTTAAAATTATAACAAAAGTTTATAACTATCATGGTACACTAAATATATAATTTGAATATTTTTTTAAAACTAGTCACTTTAGATCATACAAGGACCATACATAAAAAAGGTTAAAAATTCATCCAAAAGACTCGAACAAAAAATAGACACAGATAAATTTGACTGCATCGGCAAACGAACCACAAAAGGGAATTAAGCTATTGAAAGACCACCAAGAACCGCAAATCAAAGCCGAGTGTCGTGAGAAACTATCTACGAGCGCAAACTGCGTATCCAAATTCAATCTGAGGGTCCAAAGCAGGGAAGATCATCAGGATTACAAATAAGTGCCATCTTGATCAATCATGGTGTCGTCAAATCTAATCTTGAGAAAAACATAAAATAAAAGAACGGCCAAACAACCGAAGAAGAAGAAGAAACATGCCAAAAACATAGATAAACGTGCCACAAAGTCAGAGAAAAATGTATAACAAAGACATAGTTATTTTTATTAAAAAACTAGAAAAAATAGAGAAAAACAGATCTGACGGTCGGCAACCAACATCAAAATCGATGTTGTCGTCGACTAAATAAAATTAAAAAAATTAAAACTTACAGCGCTCGATAAATGAAGAAAATTACGTTAAAAGAAAAATGGATAGCCTTTTTGTTTCTTTTATTTCACTAGACTTTGTAAAGAGAGTTAATTGAATTAAAAGATTTATCCCTATATTAATTTTTTATAATATTTAATTCAAATTAACTGATAAATAGATTGAATATTTGATGATTAAAAAAGTAACATAAATATGAAACATTGGATCCATTCTAATGGTTTAAGTATTGAAAGAGTTTTTTCTGTTCCATGCTGTCGTACTCATTCATAGTAATAAATAATCATCAAGAACTCATTAGTTGTACTCAATTTATTTTCTATCCGACATGTTTAAAGATTTATGTTTTCGGTTAAACCCAAACACTCATTTTATATAAAAAAAGGTTTAGACGAAAACTTTAGATTTATTAAATAAAACTCGAAATTCGAATTATAACATTATAAATGATTTTAATCGAATTGAAAGAGTCATTTTTTTATTAAATTTCTATAATATTTAATCCAAATTAGTTGATCAATAGATAATGTATCGATATTTTAAAAAATAACATAAATATGAAGACGTTGGGTCCATTTTAATGTTTCGTATTTAAAGAGTGTTTCAATTCGATGCTGTCATGCACTGGTTGTACTCAAAAAAAAAAAATTGTCAGACATATTTAAAGGTTGTTTTTTCGATTAAATTCAAACCTTTATTTTATATTCAAGAGGATTTGAATAGAAATATTAGATTTAAAAATAAATTTTTGACAAAAAAGTAAGTCTATAAATTATGAGTATTTTTGTGTTCGGTAAATAAGGCTTGATCTAAATCTTTATTTTAATCTTTTAGATCATTAGATGGATGAAATAGATGACTAATATTAACTTTTTATTTTTTTTCTTTTAAAGTCATAATCTTCACATATCCTACTTTTAATCTCAGTCATTTGTTTCATCAATCCAACTATCTAAAAAACGTGTAAAACTTAAAAACTTTTACACTGTGTAAACATATAAGATGGAATTAAAATCTACTTTTTCACATATCCTACTTTCAATCTTTTAGATCATTAGATGGGCTACCTCTAACTCGACCCTTCAAAATTTTATTCAAATTAAAACCTCAAGTTTAGCTATAAATCAAAGTCAATTAAACCATATAAAACGTTTCCATAAATAAGTTCAAATCTCAAAATAAGGAGATACATACATGTTTAAATCATCGTTTTTTAAAAGATGAAATTAAGAGTTTACTGACCTAAAAGAGTTAAAGTTCTACGAATACATGACTCATTACAAGAATTTAGGTATTGTACTCAATCTATGAATCAGTGTTGGGAATCTCTGATGATGTGCTCTCTCGAACAAACAACCTGTCAACCTACACACAAAAACAACAAATTCACACACTAAGCTAACAAAGCTTAATGGTACATTTTTACTATACATTATTTCATGTATTTTATAAATATAAGCGAGCATAAATCAACATTTAAGCAATGATATAGAGTAAGCCAAAATGATTCACATTTATCATAGCCCGTGATCACATAGCATCGGGTCACGCACATAATACTCGGGATCACAAAGCATTAAGTACTCGATGTCGTATTCGGAATCACCTAGCATCGAATACTTATATGCACGATTATACTCGTGATCACGAAACATAGGGAACCAACTCATAAAAGTACACCCAAAATCACGAAGCATCGAGAGCCAACTCATAAAAGTACATCAGGAATAACAAAGCATCAGGTACACATTTCGGCCAAGTACTATAGTACATGCTTATTACAATTCATCCATATCATTGTGGGACTATTTGGGCCATATTAGGACCCTCAACGGGCCTCACATGCAAAAATAGCAAAAATTAAGCAGTAGCTCCAGTGTGTTTTGTCGTATCGACACACCTCATTGGATATCGATACACGTGTTTGAGTACTAGTACTGACTCGATCGTTTCGGTACTAAAGGTGACTACTGAAATTTGCATAGTTGGCTTAGTACTGGTACTAGATCGACCGCATCAATATTGCTTGAAGGCAGTACCGGTACGCTAGCACTAAATCTTTAGTTTTAAACTGAAAATCTCCTCTGTATCAGTACGAGTTCAACTCACACCAGTACACAAACCCAGAATTAATTTTTCCAGCTCAAGTTTATTTTTAACATTTCTTTTAGTGACCCATAATCAAATTCTAACTCACTTGGGTGTTATTATAGAGATTTGGCCACTCCAAGGCGACTCAAAACATGCACATAACATCAAAACCCCAATAATCAAACCCCAAGCACCATTACAAAATGCTTTTCTCTAACCCTTGTTTCATATACAATTTAGCTAAACATTAATCATGTAGGAAAAGCGGGAAATAAGATAGGTTAAAGATGTATTAACCTTAGCAACAACTCAAAATCTATCACCTACAAGCAAACTTTTCACTTCTTTTTTTTTCTCTTGGTTAGATGTTTCCCCCACTTCTCTAGATAACTAAAAGTGTAATAACTCATTGTTTCACTTCTAAATGATTAGAAAGAAATTAGAAACGAACTCTAAGAAGAAAAAAAAATAGTCTAATACTTCCTCAATCCAACATTTCTTCAAGAACTTATTCTTTTCTCCAACCACCGTTTTCGAAGTTTCTTACCTCAAAAATCTCTAGATGAAGATGAACATATTTAAATCTTAAATCTCGAATGTAGGGAAAGAAGGGTAAAGTTTAAACTTTTCTCATACATTTTTCATGGAGTTTTGGCAAGAAAAAAGGGGTGTTTAATGAAGAAGAAAGAAGTAATGGTTGTTGATTTAAGGGGTAACTTTTTGTCTAAAAGGAGACAAGGATTTTAAAAGTGCTCAGCTTAAAATTATGGAAATCACCACATAGGTCCTTAACCTTTTAAACTATACCAGAAAAGTATATTTCAAGCTCAAGAATCATTAAACAAAACTCATTTGGATATCCTTACATCCCGATTTTGGAAGCCAAGACTCGGATTAATGTTAATCCGTTGGCTCAAAAATTCGGGTCATTATAAAGTTGTTTATGCTTAAAAATTTAATAAAAAGTTCAAAATTGTTAATAATAAAATGGCTGGTTAGTTGTACAAAAATAGAAAGGGTAAAGTACCAAAATGGTAACTAAACTTTGTTTAAAAAAACAAAACGGTAAATAAACTTTCAAAAGTTACAAAATGACAACTAAAATTTATGTTTTGTTACAAAACGGTAATTCGGACGTTAAAGGCTGTTAATTGTCGTTAAGTTGGTGACATGTTAGTTATAAAACTTTATATAATAACACATTTAATCCTCTATATTTACACATTCAATCAATTTAATCATATTTCAAATAAAAACTCATAAAATTATCATCCTCGAGGACTGAATCACTCTGATCATACTTAAAAGCTGCATGAAGTTGAGAATATAAACATAACTTGACAGAAATTTGGGGGTTGAGAGAGAAGATGAAAGGAATTAAGGGAATGTGTAAATATGAAGTTTTAATGTGCTATTATTTTTTTAAATTAGGTCTAAATTGATTGACTGTGTAAATATGGAAGATTAAATATGTTATTATACAAAGTTTCATAACTATCACGTCACCAACTTAACAACAATTAATAGCCTTTAACATCTGAATTACCGTTATATAACAAAACATAGAGTTTAATTATCATTTTATAACTTTTAAAAGTTTGGTTACCGTTTTGTTTTTTTTTTAAAACAAAGTTTAGTTAACATTTTGATACTTTACCCAAATAAAAAAAAGGCTTAATATTTGTTTTGCTCTCTATATTATAATGAAATACTCTTTAGCTTTTTTACTATATTTCAGCTAGTTTGACTTATCTACTCTGTTTATGTAATCACGCTAGTTTCTAATTTTTTTATAACCATCTATATTTGACTCATTAGTTGACTATTCAAAACAATTATTACTGAGATCGATTATGGGTGATCAACCTAACTCAACTTTTTTCATTCACAATATCAGAATTTGAGCTCTGAACTTTATTTAAAAGATCTAACATCTCATCCGGCTAAATTAATTAATAGTTGATATTTTGAACTTGAATCTAAATTAAGATTTTTCAAACTAATTAAGCATAAAAATATTCAATCGAACTTGCAAGCCTAGATGTCTCATCTAGACAATACAATTAGCCTAACCCATTAGTTAATAATTTAATGGGCTTACTAAATTAGGCCCATAAAGTTTACTAAGTTATAAAGCCGCCATATTTTTCATCTTCTTCACTTGGGAAAGAAAACCCTAAAATCTCCAGCAGCCGCAGCTGAAAACAAAGGGTATCTGAATTTCTTCAAATTATGTTGTTTGATCGTCTTTTAATTCACTAATTTGGGTATCTGAAGTTATTTTTAATCCTTTTTTTTCATTTTTAACTTTTATTCTCAGGTTATTGAGGCAAGAATTTTAGCAATGTCTCCACTTAAAGGTAAGGCTTTTCTAGTTTTTAATGTGATCTTTGTGTAACAGATTGTAAAAATTGTTTCTTCGGTAGATTTAAGCTGTGTTGGAAAATGCTAAAATTCGAACCTAAATTGAGGATGATACCTTTTAAGGATGATTTTATGAACCGATTAGACTAAAATCTGGGTTTGTCCCCTCTTTTCTCTATCTTTTTGTGTTCTTTGATTAGCATTTTGCAGTTGTTTGGGTATGGGATACTGTTGAGAATGTTGATTCAGGGTGTTTGTTTTAGTCGGATAAAGTGCATTTCTTGTGTTTGATTCAATGTCTGTGTTGTTTTTACCCTTTAAAGTTATGCATTAAGGGATAGCTTTTGCTCGAAGGTGTCACATAGTACTAAATTGTGGTTGCGGTGTTGTGGTTGCGGACATTATGAACTTTCTAAATTGCGGTTGCGATTGTGGTGTCGCGGTGACCTTGAAAATTGTGCTGCGGCCAATTTAGTACTATGAGGTGCCGGCATGGCTGACCTGAATCAGCCTTTGCAATTTTTAGCCAATGTTGTCTAGCTTAGCTTCATTTATTTGGAGTGGAATTCTTGGGGTTTGGATTTTAGTTGGTTGAATTGTTTCCGATCTGTCTTGTGTAAGTAGGTTTGCCACTGGTCTGCATGCTAAGTTCTTGCAATATAGCTTATATGTATGGGCAGTTTTGTTTGATTGCAACGTTATTATGTTGTGTGTTTTTCTTATTAGTTTTTTTTAACCTTTGGCAGTTGACAACAGCAAGAAAAAGGCCGATCCAAAGGCGCAAGCGGTGAAGGCTGCTAAGGCTGTGAAATCTGGTGCAACGTTTAAGAAGAAGGCTAAGAAGATCAGGACAAAAGTTACGTTTCATCGGCCAAGGACTTTGAAAAAGGATAGGAACCCTAAATATCCTCGCATCAGTGCTCCGCCGAGAAATAAGTTGGATCAGTATCAAATCCTCAAGTATCCTCTGACTACCGAGTCTGCAATGAAGAAAATCGAGGACAACAACACCTTGGTTTTCATTGTTGACATCCGTGCTGACAAGAAGAAGATTAAAGATGCAGTGAAGAAGATGTACGACATTCAGACAAAGAAAGTGAATACGTTGATCAGGTAAATTCCGTTATGTTGGTTTTTGAACTTTTCTACACAGACCCTAGATGGAAACCTGGTACATTAAGTTCAACATAGAACTCGGGTTTGTTCTTTCAACTTGGCTACTCGGTCTTGTTCGTCATACATCCCCACATTGTTGTTTACCCACTCATGATTCAATCAACTGTTATGTGAAACCGAACATTTACTTCGGTGTTGAACTCATATAATCTTTATGCAGGCCTGATGGAACTAAGAAGGCATACGTTAGGTTGACTCCGGATTATGATGCCTTGGATGTCGCAAACAAGATCGGAATTATCTAAGTGGATGAAGTGATGTCTTTCCATGCTTTGAACAGTTTTGTTAGAATGATCGACTGTGTTACGACTTGTTTCCGCGTCTGCTTTATGTGTTCAAGGATCTATGTTTTTTCTACATAAATTCTGCATGGGATTTGGATTTGCATTAGGATTTACACACTTGATGCCTGGAATTGGATGAATGGTTTTTACTTGATGTCCTGATAGTATGAACCAAGAAACAATTTCTAATTTCTACCAAAAGAACCTTATAAACTTCTTTTCAGTACACACAAAATTCAATCTTCCGTTACTAATGTTAAATCCTCACTAAGAATTAGATTCTAAAAATATAATCCCAATTAGGGGTGGTATTCGATTAAGTTGAGTTAAAAAATGACTCTTTTGTAATTCAAATTTTATATTTTTAGTTTATGTAATTAGAGTTGAATCGAGTTTGAGTTTAGTTAAATATTTATTTAAATTTAATTATAAACATTTATAATGTTATGTACTCGTTAATTTATATTTTAATACACATCATATTTAAAAAAAAATTATACAACTTATCTTTAAAATCTAAAATTAAAATTCTCAACCCTAAAATAAAGTTTAAAATATGATGTATGTTAAATTTTAAAATAAAGTTTATTATTCTATGTGGAAACAATATTATACAAGTATGTTTAATTTTACATTAAAAATTGAAGTAAATTCTAAGGAGAAAATTTTTGATACACAAGTTTGTGTATATACATGTTTATTAAAATTAGAGATTAAAGATTTAGAGTTAAGGTTTTAATCTTTATAGTATTCGATTTAAATTAGTCGGCTAATAAGTTGAATACTACTAGTTATACTAAAAAAATAAAGGCATGATGCCAAAAATACACCTAACGTTTGATTGAATAGTCACTTTGACCATTGTTTTTTTAAGCACTTTAATTGTTAATGTTTCATTTTAGGCCAAAATGACATGACAACTCTACTTGAATGTGTGCATTAACATTTTTTTTTTTTGATAATAGCCACTGAATCTTTATTAAAACTATAGAAGATATCACAATTATAACGTATTTAGGAAGGAGACTGAAATCTCTAACAACCCATATACAAAGAAAAGTGGATACTTCCATAAAGATAAGCGTAATATTAAAATTCATAAGCTTTCTGAATTTTCTTGTCTATATTCAATCGAGACGTATAGCAGATGAAAAAGAAGTGGTGAGCGATCCAAACTATCAAGCAGAATGTTCCGCTACCCATGACTGATTACATTGACAAACAACCATCAACTGATTGGAGATCTAACTTTCCATGACCACCGACAAAATCATAACCAGAATTTAACGTCGTTAAATTTTTGCGCGAGCAACAAACGACCACTAGGGTATGCTGAAATCATGCTACAAGGACAGATGAAACAAATCACAAAATAAAAAACATGTCACAAGAACAGAGAAAACACGAGTTATAAAAGCAGAAATTTTTATTAAAATATGAAGAAATTAAAAAAACAAAAAAAAAATAAACTCAGTGGTCGACAATCAATATTAAAATTAATTGTCGACCACCAATCAAAGGGGGAAAAAAAAAGTTACAAAGTGGCAGCTACACTTTTGGAAGAGAGAAAAATTAGGTTAAAAATTAAAAAATAGTAAAAAAAAATTGTAATAAAGTAATAATATAATATAAATAAATATGTTGACTTGACATAATAACACATTAATAAAAAAATAATTTTATAAAATACTAAATTTTTTGTTTACATATCAATCTATCAGAATTAAAATATTAAAATTTAAAGCGTTTAAAATAAGAATAGAGGCCAAACCCATATTTTCGCCTTTGACCATAGTCTTGGTAATTTCCCCCCCTTTCTTCGTCTCTTGAATAAAACGAACATGAGAAAAAAATTATGGATATTTTCTCGTGCCATTTTTCTCCTGAATATTTATTGGCATTTTTTTCATTTTTTGGCCACGGGTATTCTAATTTCTATAGCTAATTTTCATGAGAAAAATCTTTTTCTCTTGTACAACAATGATATATATATATAATGTTTCAAATACTTTCTTTATGTTATTTTTCTTTTTAAGATATTTAAATTTTTTCACTTTGTTTTGTTGGTGAGAAAACAATAATATCTCATATGATTCAAACTTAATAGGATTTACATTTCAAATCTCGAGATAGGTTCGAAATAAGACAAATTCGAGTGAAAACTAAAATAGTTCGGATGGAGGTCGAGGCGGCCAAAAATATTCCCACCCCACCTCCTACCATCCCTACGATCTAAGCAAAGTCTATACTCATCAAGTCGGATAAGAATATAATGACGATAAAATTTTCTCATCGAGTATTAAACGTTGCTACATTAAATGTTGGGCTAACTTTTTTTATTTTTTTGGTTGCCCTCTCGATTTTTCAGGGCTTTATCCTGATTAATTTGGACAGACCCGCGTTGCACACCTGATTTTGGTGAGTGATTCTCTCGGCAGGATTTTTTTGTATATATCTCAAACTCGAAACTTACTTAAATGATACTAAACTGTTTACCACGTTGACCAACGGTAACTTCTCTATTAATATGCTAGATTTTAATGGTATCCAAAGTTTTTCATCACTTCTTTTTATTATTATTACTGTTTATGGCTATATAGGCCATATGCTTCAATCTGTCCAATAGCAAATCCAAACGTACTAACAAAAGTAACGATTTTTCATTATGTTTTAGTACGCGAACTAATAATAAAACAACGGGTAAAATACATAAATAGTCACTAAACTATTCTCAAAAATATAAAATGGTCACCAAACTTTCAAAAGTTAGATAATAGCTATTAAACTTTAGTTTTTATTACAAAATGTTCACTGGGCCGTTAACTTTCGTTTAGTGAGTTATGTGACAGTTACAAAAATTTGAATAGTAGCACATTTGATCAGGGACAGAGCCATGTTTAGCATGGGATGGGCAAGAGCCCCTCCCAAAAAAATTTAGTATAATTGCATTTGAAGTCCTTCTTAGTTTAAATAATAGTAAAATAAGGTTTTTTCCCCTCCCATCTTTTAGATTTATAGGCTTAATAGACCTTTGCCTCTCCCAATGTTTGACTCTAGCTCTATTCATGCATTTAATCATCCATATTTAGACATTCAATGAATTTAGCCCTAATTTAACTCTCATTATTGATGTCTAAATTAATTGAATGTGTAAATATGGAGGGTTAAATGTGATATTATACAAATTTTTGTAATTGTGACGTCACCACTTAACGACAATTAATGACTCAATGACCATTTATAATAAAACTAAAGTTTAATGGTCATTGTGTAATTTTTGAAAGTTTAGTGACCAATTGTGTACTTTACCCTAAAATAATTCTACTCGATAATTTTTAGAAGTCATATTACCTGGTTTAAACAGAAAGAAGAAAAACGAGGTCTAATTTTTCACACGAGTTTCAAATATAATTTTGTACTAGTTCTTTGTATTATGATAAAATATTTTTATATTCGTATAATAATTAACCTTTTATGCTAATATTTATGTACCAAACGAGACATTAAAGGTTTTTTACCAGAAATTTCCGGCTTACATATTTTCTTTTTCAATCATATGTCCTGTTATATGATTCCAACTTTATCAATATGTTAAATTTTGACGGTACTAATAATAAGGGCTCATAATAAGCCGTTGGAACAACACCCTTCAGCAAGCTCTTTCTCCCGCCCAACTTGTACCCACTTCTTAAACTTTTTACCCTAGCTGGTTTTCAGACTGAGAGTTCGGTCTTGCTGGTGTGGTTTCCTCATTGGAGGTGGAGGTGGTTTGGAGCCACTGCTGCGTAAAAATCTTTAGTTCTGGCTAGCTTCCAATCTCTTTGTTTTAACTTATGTGGTCAATTTCCTCCTTGGAAAATCCAGCTGATCTTTTATCTCTTCAGTTCTTCGCATTTACTCCCCTTTACCCT